>CM062816.1:85112800-85684309 GCA_031772625.1 Pinus tabuliformis | reverse complement strand
GAAGGATCTAAAATATAATGACGCAAAACAGAAACATGAAACACATCATGCATACGCGCTAAAGATGGAGGTAAGGCAAGCCTATATGCCACTGACCCTTTCTTTTCTAAGATTTCAAAAGGTCCCACAAACTGTGGAGATAATTTTTCTCCCTTTCAAATCTTATACAGCTTTTTTGGGGCCTTACTCTCAGGAATACCCTATCTCCCACTTCATAACTTCGGTCTACTCGATGAGCATCAGCATATCTCTTTTGTCAATCTTGTGCTTCTTTTAGCCTTCCTCTAATCATAGTCAATTGTTCTTCCATCTCTTGCACCACTTCTGGTCCTATTAATACTCTGTCCTCTAGCCTATCCCAACTGAGAGGCGTTCTACAGGGTCTACAGTATAAGAACTCAAATGGAACCATCTTGATGGAACTCTAATAACTATTATTGTAAGCAAATTCCACGAGGGGTAAAAACTCCTCCCATCTCTTTTGTTGGTCCATCACATACATCCGAAGCATGTCTTCAAGGATTTGCTTAGTCATTTTTGTCTACCCATCTGTCTCAGGGTGATAAGCAGTGCTGAAGTTCAACTAGGTTCCCAAGGCTTCTTGGAAACTAGTCCAAAACCTTCCTGTAAACACTGCCCCCCTATCAGATATGATCTTCCTAGGCATTCCATGCAATATCATAATCTCATCAATAAAAACTCTAGCTATTTCCGATGCCTTATATGTAGTCTTAACTGGTATGAAATGGGCACTCTTGGTCAACGTGTCCACCACCACAAATATGGAATCATGTCTTCTTGAGGTCATTGGTAGTCTCACAATGAAGTCCATTGATCTAACTTCCCATTTTGATTTTGGTATCTCATGGGGTTGCAATAATCCTGCTAGATATTTGTGTTCAGCTTTTACTCGTTGACACTCTAAGCATCTTGCTACCAAGTTTACGATGTCCTTCTTCATCCCTTTCCAAAAGAAGAGTGGTTTCAGGTCTGCACTCATCTTCTTAACACCAGGGTGTGCCATGTATACTGCACGATGTGCTTCATTCAAGATTAACTGGTGTATATCTTCATTTGGTGGTACATATATCCTTCCCTGAAATCGTAGTAGCCCATCATTATCAAGGGAGTATTCTTCATATTTTGGGACCCTCATCTCATCCTCCCTCAAACTTTTGCTAACCTCCTAGTACCAGGTGTCTTTAAATTGTAAATCAAGTAGTTTCTCCCTCAAATTTTTCTTTAAGGGAATCACTGAAAATATCTGCGGCCTCCTACTGAAAGCATTAGCCACCCTATTTACCATTCCTTTTATGTAATTGATATCAAAATCATATTCACTAATTAGCTCATACCATCGTCTTTGTCTTGCATTTAAGTGGTCTTGAGTGAATATGTGTTGTAGCCCACAATGGCCAGTCCTAAGATCAAACTTCCTTCCTAGAAGGTAGTGTCTCCAAATCTTTAGTGCATAAACAATGGATGCCATATCTAGATCATGGGTTGCATAGTTTTCTTTGTGGGTTCTAAGTTTCCTTGATGCATAAGCTATTACTCTTCCTTCTTGCATCAACACACAACCCAACCCTTCCTTGGAGGCATCAGTGCAAACCAAAAATTCTTGTTCCATATCCGGCACCTTCAAAATTGGTGTTGTCGTTAATAACACATTTAACCTTTGGAATGCCTCTTCACATTTTTAGTCCTATTTAATTTATTGTTCTTTCTTTGGATCTCGGTAATGGGGCTTGCTATCTTTGAAAACCCTTCGACAAATCTATGATAATACCCTGCCATGCCCATGAAACTTCGTATTTCATGAACATTAGTTGGTGTTGGCCATTCCATGATGGTCTCAATATTTACCGGGTCTACTATGATACCATCCCTAGAGATAATGTGCCCAAGATAATGAATCTTGGTTTGGTAAAAGGAACACTTTGACAACTTCCCGTATAATTGGTTTTCTCTAAGACATTGTAGAACTATCCTCAAGTGTTCATCATGCTCTTTTGGGGTCTTTGAGTAGATCAAAAATTCATCGATAAAGACTTGTACAAACTTGTCTAAGTAATCCTGAAATATTCCGTTCATCAAACTCATGAAGACACCCGGTGCATTTGTTAGTCGGAAGGGTAAAACTACAAATTCATAATGCCCAAATCTTGTTTTAAAGGATGTCTTCGGGATATCTTCTTCCTTGTTTCTCAACTGATGATATCCCGACCTCGGATCTATTTTTGAAAACACAGTTGCCCCCCTCATTTGATCAAACAAGTCATCTATCCTTGGCAGAGGGTATTGATTTTTATCGTCACTTTATTCAACTGGCGGTAGTCAATGCATAGTCACCAAGACCCATCCTTCTTCTTAACAAAAATCACAGGGGCTCCCCACGGAGATATGTTAGGTCGTATGAACCCCAAGTCCAACAGTTCCTTTAATTGATCCATAATTCCTTTATCTTTGAAGCCAACATACGATAGGGTGCCTTTGCAAAAGGCTTAGTGCCTGGTTTAAGGTCGATGGTGAAATCAATTTCCCTTTTTGGGGGTAGCCTGGGTAGTTCTTCGGGAAATACATCCTTAAATTCAACAAGAAACGGATGTTTATCAAGGTTTTCAAAATCACCCTTATCATTTAGAGCTAACACCAAGAACATTTGAAATCCCTTTCACCTATATTTCATTAGTTGGATGGAGGAGATGAACCTCAGGGATACCCCTTGGTCCTTCCCCCTTAATGATTTTCTTTAGCCATCATCATCTGTGAAATGTAGAATCTTTTCTTTACAGTCTAGGAGTGCCTCATGTCGTTCCAACCAATCCATCCCTATAACTATGTCATAGACTCCTAAAATTGTAGAGTACAAGGATAACTTGGTATTACATACACCCAAGTCCATCTCACAATCCTTTACCATCCTTCCTACATTTCTTTTCATACCACATGCCATTTCTACATGTCTAAATTCATATTGTGCAATTGATTTATGTTTAATATTTGATAATGCATTTAGAGAAATAAATGAATTAGTAGCCCCTGGATCTATTAAAATGACAAAACTCATACCATCAATATTACCTAAGGTTTCCAACACAGTGGATTAGTGTTCGACCTGGCGATTGTTCACTACTGCATAGATGCGATGAACCTTCCCCAGATCCCCCACTGTAGTTGCATTCTTAGTTAAGTTGGTATTACCTGTATTTTGAGGGAAATCCTTCTTGTAGTGAGGACCTCCACAAGTCCAACACCCTCTTAGGAGCTTCATTCCTACTACCAACTGAATCGGGAGTTGACCTGGAACTCTGCTGGAAAGAACTAGAATGTTGGGATCAGTGTTGAGGAGGTGTGAATTGGTGTTGTCGCATAGGCTGGTGTTGTTGTGGTTGACGAGTTTGTTGAGGTACCCTATGCGGATTCTGAGCTGGATGCATAAGCCTTCCTAATGAACATATTAAAGCTAAAAATATGTCATCTAATGCAAAAAGAGAGGTTTAATGTGCTGAAGGATGGTCATATGGGCCTTAATTTATGTCTAATTTGGAGGCCCATCACTTGGTCCCTGGTGAGCCACTTGCCCTGATGTAGGAGTTGGCCAACTTTGACAACCCGATACAGTTGGATCCTCTGTTGGCAAGTGTTCTTAATATGTGTGTCCATGATCCGATCAGTTGTGGCTTGTTCCATGCAATCTGGATTGAGCTCTATTAGTGTTCACTGCTCGATAATGTCCGATGTGTTCAAAAATGGTGGAAAGTATGGCCGAAGGTGGCCCACATTGAACACTAGGTGTAGGCCAAGGAATGGGGGAATGTTGAGCTTGAAATCATTATCTCCCACAACCTTGGTGTTGGTGTAAGGCCCATATCAGAGTGGTCAAAGCTTCTGATGGGCTCCGAAAATGCATTATTTCTACAAATGCAACCAAAATTTGCCGACCACTTGAAACTTATATGGCACCTGATGCTAATCATGTTGTTATTTGTACTTGGCATTGGATTTATCCAAGATGTTGTGAACCTGTTGGCAGATGTGCCGGATGCATTCAATAAACCTAGTTACTTTATCAACCTTGAACTGTACATGTGCAGATTATGCTTGTGTAGTTGCATGAGGCATGGCAAAATCAATCGGACACAATGGTTGAAATCCTAGACCCACTTGAAAGGGGTTGTGGCCTATCGATCTATGGAGAACTTTTTTCTAGTTGTGCTACACATAGGGAAGACTCTCATCCCATGCTCGTGGATGCTTGGAGTTGTACATGTGCAGTGTATGCATAATCATCCTGTTGGTGACCTCTGTTTGACCAATATTTTAGGGATGGAACATAGTCAACTTGGTGAGCTTAGTGTCCAATAATGACCAAAGGCTTAACTAGAATGTGCTCAATAATATGTTATCCCAATTTGATATAATGGTCTATGGGATCCCAAAATGTACCCATACTTGTTCAAAGAATAAGTTAGTCGTGTCCTCTGTTATGATACTCTTCTTGGTATGTGGTGGCGAACTTTGGATCATGTTTGTATAGTTGTGGCCATCCATAGGTCTCGTGGCCACAAGAGTTGAGAACAATGATCAAATTTGTCAAACCAGGGGCTAAATAATGCATTCTGCAACATGATTGGTGTTGCTCTTCTTATATTTAATGTTCAAATTTAATTGTTGCAAATATGTGGACCACTTTTGATGGCTATCGTTCTAAAACTTTCCCCATGTCTGAATAAACTGAAGAGGTCGACGATGATTTGTGTGGATGATTATCTCCTTCCCCATAATGTAATGTTTCCATCGTCGGTAACCCTACATGATAAAATACATTTCTTTATCATAGGTGGGGTATTTCTAGATTGTATCAGAAAGTGTTTCACTGTGATAGGCCACCGGAATTCCTTGCTAAGTGAGAACTACACCAATAACATAGTCAGAGGTGTCTGTCTCAATTTCAAATGGTTGTTGCAAGTCTGGAAATGTGAGTACTGGTGCAAAGAAAAGGCGGTGCTTCAACTCAACGAATGCCTTTTGTTGTGAATCGGACCATAAAAACTTTTATTTTTCTTTGCCCTTGGTAACTTTACTCAAGGACCAAGTGATATGAGAGAACCCTAAACACGAACCTCTAATGAAAATTGGCAATGCCTAAAAAGCTGCGAAGCTTTATTAGAGTGGTCAAGGTTGGCCAATCTTGAATGACTTGGATCTTGGATGAATCCACATGCACACTTTGTTCATCAATGATATAACCCAAATATTGGACCTAGCCCATGCCAAAGGTGCATTTGTCTAAGTTAGTTGATAGCTTGTGTTGTCACAAAGTTTGAAGGACCTGCTGAATGTGCTACAATTTCTCTTCCCAAGTCTTGCTGAAGATGAGGATGTCATTCAGGTTCACAACCGCGAACGAGTTTTTAAAAGGCCACAAAATGTCATTCGTCAACCTCATAAAATTTGTGGGGGCATTTGTCAACCTGTAAGGCATGACCAACCACTCAAAAAGGCTCTCCTTGGATTTGAAGGTGATCTTCCATACATCTATGGGCTCTATTGGAACCTGGTGATAGCCAAACTTTAAATCTTTATTTAGTGCTCGATAACCAATGCAAAGTCTCCATGTAATAGCCTAGGGTTAAAATTTCATGTATCAAGTTAATAAAGGAAAAATAAGACCAAGGTCATTGGACATGTATTCGATAGGCTATGTTGAAAATGCAGCAAGAAATTCCTAATTTAATTTTTCCTTTGAATTAAATTAGGAGAAAATTCTAAATTCCATGTCAGAAGACAACTTGTAAGAGTTAACTTAGTTATTTTGACTTAGTTGGATTAGTTAATTTGAGTTATATGGAAAACTTGAGTTGTGTACAATGATTCTTAAATTTTAGGGGCTTAGGTTGAGCTAATTTCAATTGAGTTTTGGTCAGTTAAACTAGTTCTAACTGTTGGAGGAACTAGTGGGAGGTCTAGTAGTGGGGTGTGTACTCAGTGATCAACCATTTAATTGATCAATCAACCTAAATTAACTTATGCACACATAAAATTCGAGTTACCCAGTTGAGATTGAAGTTCAAGGGTAGTGTACTATTAGTTGTAGAATATTCCATATTGTACAAGTCATGCATGCAGTCAAAGGAAGGCCTAAAGGTATTGCAAAATTCCCATTGAGGAATTTCCTAATTAATAGGGGGCTAATTCCCAAGGAAACAACGTAAGGAAATAGGAGCTTGGAGGGCTTGAAAATTGGCTAAGTGTTGGCCAAGGTCAGTCAGTCAGGCAGAGGATAGAAGATATAGGTGCAGGTTGAGCTCAAGGTTGAGAAGATAATATTGTATTCATCGAAATCCTTTGATTAATACAGATAGTAAGGGGTTTTGAGCATTTGCTTTCCCCTAGATATATCTCTGTGTATGTATGTTGAATATTGATGCATGTTTTGATTCTTGTTCTCGATTGTGAATTTACTTCCACAAATTAATAGAGTAGATTCTTGTCTTTTGATCTAGCAAATTTATTGAGTAGGTTCAATCTAGAATTAAAATTCTACATGGTACAAAGCTAGATTCACAGTAGAGAAGAGAATTTGAAGTTTTCATTGTAGGAGGTTCAAATTTCAAGATCAATGTTGCAGGTTTTCTCCAGGATAGAGAAGATGGATTTCAATGGACTCAGGCTCGAGTATGATTTGGAAGGAACCACAAATTTTGTGGCATTGAAGATCCACATGGAGGAAGTATTGGATGATAATGGACTGCTAGAATAAATCAAGACAGATGTAGTAAAACCCCAAGCATCTGATGCCCAGGGTCTCACTAAGTAGAATAAGGATGTGACTAAAGCAAGGAGAATCATATTGGAAGGAGTTCGAGATCATCTTGTCTCAAATCTCCATGGGAAAGAGACTTCATTCGCAATGTGGAAAACACTCACAGATTTGTTCGATAACAACAGTGACCATAAGAAGCTAGCACTCAAGGACAATCTTCGAACCATCAAGATGCAAAAGAATGAAACAATTCTGCAGTACCTCAGAAATTTTACATAGTGTCGTGATGAACTCAGCAGGGTCAGTGTGACTATCCTGGAAGAAGATTTGGTAGCTCTAGCTCTGTTTGGTCTTCCCAAGAGTTGGCACAATTATCAAGATTTTGTAAATGGTAGAGAGAAACTATCACAGTGGGAGCGGTTATGGTTTGATCTAGTGCAGGAATCAATAACGTGGAACAACAGAGATGGGACCACATCCAACGTTGAGGAGGAGGATAGTCGTGCCTTGGTTGGAAAGACAAAGAAAGGTAAAGGGAAGAAATCCCAATCCAAAGGAGATTCTTGTCGAAGATTAAATGTTTTCACCGTCATGAGTTAAGACGTTATGCCACAAAGCGTCCACACAAGAAGGCTAACAAGAATCCCTCAGGAAGAGCGGCAGGTGAAGCTCTAACTTCACAATCCAAGTTGGATTTCACCCTCATTGCATGCATGGTGACATCATTGATGGGTAGTGTGTGGTATATGGATAGTGGAGCCTCATTCCATATGACAGGCAATAAAGAATGTTTTAGCTACTTGGAGGAGAAGGACCTCCAAATGGACATCGAAATGGGAGATGATGGAAGGTATAGCACGACAAGTATCAGTACAATTACTTTTCAGAGGGAGTTTGGTTCTCCTCTCACATTAAAATATGTCATATATGTTTCGAGTCTATCGAAGAATTTAGTTTCAGTTGCTATGTTGGAAGATCATGGCTACAATGTGATATTTAGAAAAGGAAAGGATTTCCTTTGTCACATCACCTCGGGATAAGTGAAACAGATCAAGGTTCGGGTGAGGAACCTATACAAATTGGATGTACAAAATTTTGTTTCTTTGAGCACGAAAGCAGAGAAGGTGCAGAGCCGAGACATCAGTGAATTATGGCATAGGAGACTTAGCCATTTACACCATAGAGCTTTTAAGATCATGTAGTAGATCTCTACAATACTTCCCAAGGGTGCACTAGAGTAGTAATACACATGCAAAGGATGTACACTAGGTAAGTACACAAATCCACCTTTCATGATAAGGAAAGTAGAGCATAAGTGATTCTCGAAAGAGTCCACTCGGATGTGTGTGGACCTTTCTTGACAGCCTACATGACCAAGCACAAGTATCCTGTTATATTTGTAGATGATTTCTCACGTAAGTGCTGGATTTTATTCTTGTAGAAGAAAGACCAGACATTCTCCAAATTTTGTGAATTGAAATCACTTGTTGAGAAAGACACTGGAAAGAAAGTGAAGGCTCTCAAGAGAGGTAATGGTGGTGAATATGTGTCGAATGAGTTTAATAACTTTTGTGCAAACGAAGGCATTCAATGGGAGTTAATAACATCTCATAACCTACAACAAAATGGGGTTGTTGAAATTAAGAACATAAGTATTGTGGGAGTTGCATGGACGATGTTGCATGATCATGGCCTACTGTTGCAATTGTGGGATGAAGCTTGCAACACAATGGTATATGTGTAGAACAAGAGTTCTCATTAGATTCTCAGGATGAGTACACCAGAAGAAGATTTTTCAGGGAAGAAACCATATGTGTCACACTTCAGGATCTTTGGATCATTAGTGTACTATTATATTTCCAAGAATGCAAGGAAAAATCTAGAGTCGAAATCTGATTTGGGCATATTTGTGGGGTACACTGATACACCTCACAACTATTAGGTGTACCTGCCATCTCACAAGATGACAATTTTTTGTAGATATGTGAAGTTCAATGAAGAGAAGGCCATGAGATGTTCCCTTGAGATTGAGCTTCAATTACATGCAAACGAGGAGCTTTTGGCTCTGAAGGAAGAACCTTAATAAGATGTGGAGTAGCTGCACGCAAAGGAGCAAAGAGTGGAGACAATAACTCAGGAAGAGACATCCAGGGAAGGAAGGAAGCGAATCAAGGAAGCTGACAAATTAGTACATGATGCTAGAGAGAATGTGGGAGCACCCACATCATAATGCATGAAGAGGGGGTCACCAAATCAATACACATGATACATGGCTCTAATGAGCGAGCTGGTAGAGATAGAACCAGCCTCATTCGAGGAAGCAGTAGCGCAGTTGGTATGGGTTGATGATATGGTTGAGGAGTATGACTCCATTGTTAGAAACAGCATTTGGGAAGTGATCCCAAGACCTGCAAACAAGTCAATGGTAGGTTCAAGATGGATTTAGAAGGTAAAGCATGCAGCAGATGGAAGCATCAAGAAGCATAAGGCCAAGTTTGTGGCCAATGGGTACTCTTAGGTAGAAGGGATCGACTATGAAGATATGTTTGCTCCTATAGCAAGGTATTCTTCAATTAGATCGATCCTTGCTTTGGCTGCACAGATGGGGTGGAAAATCCACCAGATGGATGTGAAGACAACATTCCTCAATGGAGTGATTAAGGAGAAGGTGTGCATTGAATAGCTTGAAGGATTTGAGACCTTCGACAAAGACTTACATGTGTGTTGACTCAAGAAAGTGTTGTATGGATTGAAACAAGCACCTCGCGCTTGGTACACCATGATTGATAACTACCTCACCGGGTTGGGCTTCACCAAAAGTGAAGCAGATGCAAATGTTTACCATGTTCTGGTAGAAGGTAAATGGTTGATTATTGTTATTTATGTTGATGACTTGATTTTGACCGATGATGAACAACATATCCAGTCTTGCAAGGAGGACCTTGCAAGAGAGTTCAAGATGAAGGACATGGGATTGATGCACTATTTCCTTCATTTGGAGGTATAACAGAAAGATGGAAAATTGATTGTCTCTCATGGAAAGTATACCAACGAGATACTTAAAAAGTTCCACATGGACAGATGCAAACCCATGGAGACTCCTCTAGCGACAAGTTGGAGGAAAGAGGATGCCACTTCAAGTGAGGAAGTGGATGCTACCATGTACAGGTAGTTGGTGGGTTCACTCATGTATTTGATGAACACTCGACCATATTTGTGTTATGCGGTCAATCAGTTGAGCCAAGCCATGGTTCGACCGACCAAATTATTTTGGAGGGCGTCTAAGCATGTACTATGGTACCTCAGAGGCACCACTCTGTTTGGACTTTGGTACAGACGAACAAAGGGAGTAAAGCTGTAAGGCTTAACAGATGCAGATTAGGTTGGAAGTCCATCAGATCGGAAGATCACTTCAAGAGGAATCTTCAGTATTGTATCAACAATAGTTTCTTGGTACAACAGGAAGAAAATATTAGTTGCACTTAGTTCAGCAGAAGCAAAGTACATGGCTTCCATTCAAGCAACTTGTGAGGTTATCTGGACAAGGAAGATTCTTGTTGGGTTATTTGGTCAGATGATGGAGCCTACAGTGATTTACTGTGACAATTAGAGTTGTATCAAACTCTCTGAGAATCAAGTTTTTCACAATCGTTCCAAGCACATAGATATATGTTACCACTATCTTCGAGATTGTGTGTAGAGGCAGATCATGTTGTTCCTATACATTCCGACAGAGGAGAAAGATGCAGATATTTTGACAAAGGACTTGTCAAGAGGAAAATTCAAGTTACATAGAAGTAGGATTGGGATATCTAATTATCCCTTTCTTGCTGAGAGGGGGTGTTGAAAATGCAGCAAGAAATTCCTAATTTGATTTTTCCTTCGAATTAAATTAGGGGAAAATTTGAAATTCCATGTCAATAGACAACTTGTAAAAGTTAACTAAGTTATTTTGACTTAGTTGGCTTAGTTAATTGGAGTTGGATGCATAAATTGAGTTGTGTACAATGATTCCTAAATTTTAGGACCCTAGGTTGAGCTAATTTCAGTTATAACAATTTAATTCAATTAAATTGAGTTTTGGTCAGTTAAACTAGTTCCAACCGTTGGAGGAACTAGTGGGGGGTCTAGTAGTGGGGTGTGTACTCAGTGATCAATTAGTTAAGCAAGGAATTTTATTTTAGTGATGGCTCCCATTGTGAGCCTTTAGGATTGGTAATCTAATCATAAAAGTCAATTTGATTCTATGTCATGTATGACGGACCCTTCTTGAGCATGTTACATTTTGTATGAGTCATTAGATAAGTATAAATAGCCCTCCAAAACAAGCACATGCATCTCTCTTCAAGTCGGCTTCAAGATGGAATTAATAAACTCCTCCAACATACATGTCGGCTCATCCTCTTCAAGTCGGCTAATTTGAGGGGGAAACAACTATAAATAGGGTTGCTAGTCATCACTTCTGGCACAAATTTTCGATCATCATCAAGTCTAAAGTAAAAGGTGTGAAGTACAACGAGGAAGCTAATTATCAAGTGACGGAAAGAAGAGTATAATCTGAGCTCTTCTCTGGTTTGTTTTTGGTTTTATATCATCTACATGTGTGAGGTAGCAGAATAAGCCGAGAAGAAGTAGAAGTCCTCCTGGGTAGCCGAGTTGGAAAAAGGTCAAGTCTAGAAGGGAGGCCGAGATAAGAGTTGGAAGAAGGTCGAGTCAAGAAGGGAGGTTAGGACAACCTAGAAGAAGACCCTTTACCAAAGCAAAGAAAGTTGAGGCATAAGATAAGGTATTGTGCATAATATAGGTTTTTTGGATTAGGATTGCAATCCTAATTCAAGGAGGTTGAAGGTTTTAAGAAGAAGGAGGTCGAAGTAGAAGAGGAGCCAAGAAAAGGAAAGGAGAAAAAGCTTGACTGTCATATTCTAAGGATCTCATCATGGGGACTTGTGTCTTGGTCTTGGAGTGGCAAATAGGTCAATAGTCTTGGTCTTGGTATTTTTCAATTGGAATCTCTATAAGAAGAAGAATTTGTTTGGGTTTTCCTCTCAAGTAGGAGAGGTTTTGGCCCTAGATGATAGCCTATATTATGTGTCTCTTGTCTCTTTATGGTTTATGCATTGGTAGTTGTTTGATGAATAAGAACACCAATAACCTAAGTAAAAGAAGATCATAATATAAAGAAGTAAAAAGCACTCACACGCAATTACTAATAGAAGAGAAATCACTTAATTGCTATGCCCTAGATTTCTCCACAGTGAGGAGATGTCCAAGAACTCCATCTCATCCTGGATGTATTTGTGTAGAAAGTCGTGGTACTTGAGTACTAGATGCTACTCGGAATCCTTGATACCCAACTTCGTGTGAAGGGTATGAAAAATATTTGTGAACTTCAACATGTCTTGGTCCCTTCCCTGTCGCAATGTGGTCCATTTTATGTACTTATCTTCATAGCTCCTGACAGAATAAATTGTTCCTTGATGACATCTCGAAAATAATTCCAAGTGGGTGCGAATGAAAATAGTGAAGGTTCCTTCTCATCCCTCTACTCATAGTAGGTTTCCCACCTATCCTTGACATGGGGGGTGACCTTGAGGTGTGCAAAAGTAATATTTTCCCTGTTGGAAAAATTATGAACTGAAAAATATCCTTCCAACAGATTCAACCATTTATCTACAACACCGGCACCTATCTAGCCTTCAAATATAAGAATGTCAAAGTAAAAATGTACATTGAAGGGGATGACACCCCTAAGGTGGCTACTGAATGAAGATGCTTCACCTGTTGATACCCACCGTAGGATATGGGAAAATCTATCCATCATCCCATTCCTTTGTCGCTCAAGGGCTTCTTTGAGCAATATTTTGAAAGGATATCTTGTCCCCTTGTCTTTCTTTTCTTCCACCATGGGATTCTGTTGGGTTCAACAAGACCAATACTGTAAGGGTTCAACTAGTTCAAATCCTAACTCCTTATACCCCGACCTCATTGGGGACATGCATAGAAAAACAAAGAAAGGGAAAACTGCTCTGATACCACTGATCTAGATTTATGCAGGAAAAAAATGAAATACAAATTCAAATAGAAACATGAAGCTACAACAAAAACTGAACTTCAATTCATAATTAAAAAAAATACTGAGAATTGTTTACATGCAGAATGGAAATAAACTAGATTGGGCGATGGTACCTTATCTCTGAGAAGAGATGTGACGGATACATTCCTTTGAAATGTGCTACAATGAGGTTCGAAGGCCTTTTTATTATTGAGAAACAAGGGAAAATCCTAAACATCCAAAAACCTAACCGTAAGAGATCAAGCACCAAAAGTTTTTGAGTCCTGTTCGGGTGAGTTGGTGCACCAAATTTCCCGGGATTATAACTTTCACATACAATCTTCATTTGGTGCATATAATACCTCATTATAAAGATCTTTCCAAGGAATACTACTTTCAAATACAAACCCATGTTATAACTATTGGCTTTTCCCATTTTCTAAAAAAAAAAAGTCGTTTAGGGCCTCAAAATGGCTCCAGAAGTTCAGGGCCCGAAAAAATGCCAAAAATAGTAAATTGTGCTACAATTGAGGAAACTGAAAGAAACAAAGTTGGGGTTCCAAGTGGAATAGGTGGTGTTGGATACCTATAGTAATAGGTTTCATATTTCATGATTGGCAAGAGAAAAGCCAAATATGCTCTGCTTTGGTATCCCAAAGATCCCATATTTCCTAGAAAGCAAGAGCTGGGTAAAGTGTTTCAAGTATTGAGGACCTTATTTCAAATTTTGTGGATGATTCAACAGTTTAATCTGGATCATGCCATGTTTCAATTTTGTGTTGAAGAATAGAGAAAGAGGTCTGTCCAAACAGCTTAATCTTGGCAGACAAGTAGTTCAGGTAGAGAAGCAAAGGTTCCCAAAAGTTTAATCTGGGACCTTGGAAGACATAAGGGTAGAAGTAGATAGAGAAAAAGAGGAAAAAGCCAAAGAAAAGAAAAGGCAATTGAGGGTTGCAAATCCAAGTGCCCCTCCAAGAAGAAACAAAAAATGCTAGGCAAAATAGTTGGGTAGGCAGTTGTGGTTGCAGAAAGAATAAGATCACCATTACACAACTATCAATAGGTCTCTTGCCAAGGCAATTAATCTATCAGCAAGCAAAGTGGTGAAGTCCATGAAATTACAGCAAAGAGCATCACTAACTTCCTCTCTTTCCCTCTCTACTCCATCACTAACACCCCCTTTCTAAATTCCCCTCCTTCATTCATATTAACTCCTAATTCTACTATATAACCTCCCTTATCTTACCCCACCCCTAATATTATTAACACTAAGGTGTATAAAACCCCAAATCTTATGTATATTCCCTCCCCTAGGCATAATAGCCGTGTATTTTTCAAAAGGGGCCAAATGGCATCTGGCCACTTTGGTGAACCTATTCCACCCTTTTTCCCCTTTGCTGCAAGTCAATTTGCCTTCAAATCACCTCTGCATTGCTAAAACCCACTTTCCAAACCCATTTTGCCTATAAAACCTTTGCAAAGGTCAAATGCCCGCCTCTGGCACGTTTCCCAATCCTACCGCATTGTGGTTCAATCAAAACATTTGCAAAAACCCACATAAAACCCACAAATTTTAATTTTTCCGCCCGCAATATCAATGGCGCTTGTTTCCCCTCCGCCAGCCGTCGGATCAAGCCCATCAGATCCGACGGCCTACAGCAATATCGGAGCGCCTCCCGTGGCCGCACGTTAACTTCCGGGGAAGTGACGTTGCGCCTCGTCACGCCTCCTCCACGCGTCGGGCGCTAAACCATCTCGGAGCCCGCTCTGACATCCTCCGCGCCGTACCTTAACCGCCCCGGGAAACCGCAACGGTTAAGGCCTTAACCGTGACCGCCGCACGTTAACCGCCACCTACCCGCCGCTAATTCGCCGCCACGTTTGCCTGCCCATACCCGCTTATGTTATTGGCCCACCTCACTGCTGACTGGACTGCCACCTCGCCGAACCTTTGACCAGTCGCCCACTGCCACGTCGCCCGATGACGTCAGCTGACGTCACCTCACCATGACCCACCAATGACGTCATGCTGACGTCAGCAGAAAAAAGCGCCAAATGGTAAAATGACCCATATTTACCAATTTTTCCCGTGTTTTTACCATTTTCACTGTGTTTTTTACTGAGCGCTCTGCTTGACCGTTTGAACTCGAATTTTCGCCAACCAGCCGATTAGCCCGGGCGACCTCCTCAAAAAAGCACCTGTGCACCTGTGTTTCAACCTCTGCTCGTCGAATTATAGGTATTTAGACCATTTCGCCCTCCATACGACCTTCATTAAGCTCAAAATTTCTCACAGGGATAATAGAACCATAAAAACTATATTTACACCGTTCATTCCCCTTCATTCCTCCAGCATTGTCATTGTGAGGGCCAAGAAACACTGGCAGAGCTCTAGAAACCTGCAATTCCCATTAAACCTCTGTAATTCTGCGTTTTCCCGGCAGAATTGCTAATAGACATAATTCACCCGGTTATAGAGTTCAATTACACCGCAGAGAGGTTCTATCACTAGACTCCAGTAGTATTTCAATTGCTACTGAGAGAATTCCCCTTGAATACTCAAAACCTCAACTGTTTCCACAGAAGACTGTCTCCAGACTGTGTTTTCACCATTCCACCTGTCTATTTGCAATTCTGGTAACTTGAACAGCTATGGAGACCCCTATTGCACTGAACATTAAGCCCATCAATGCACCTCACCAAGAACTAGCATGGAAAGCCCTGGGGGACATGGACTACCGAATGCTGGATTGGTTTCCCATGGGAACCAAGTATAATGTGTTAATGCTGAATGAACTAAGAGCCCAGCACCTCAGTGGAGCAGATATCTTGGGGATTTGGGAGTCAAATTTGCCCATATACAACCTTCCCCAAGTCAATCCAATGCCAGAGCTCATTTACAGCTGCCAGGAATGCTATAACCCCAGCCAAAGGGCAGTCATAAGCCCCACAGGCCTAGTCCTGTTCCACATCACCCCAGAGAGCATAAACCAGATGCTGCACTTCAGTACAGCCAAGAAATTGACCCCTCTGTCCATGCAGAATCTGATTAACACAGGGATCAAGCTGTCCAGTGACCAGATTATCAAAATTAACCAACTGTTTGTCACACCAAGCTCAGAAACAGTCAGAACCCCTCCTATTGGGTACCGTTATCTGAATGAGTTGGGCAGAATGCTGGTGGATCTGATTAGCTATGTCCTAGGGTTCAGGGGGCTGGAAGATGTAGATGAAAGCATAATGGCAATGCTGTCCATATTTGCCCCTGGTAAGCCTCCAGCTGTGCAGTATGATTATGCAACCTACATAGCAGAGAAAATCCATGATCAGTTCATGAATCTGAAGAGGGAGAGACTGTTCAGGTACTCCTCATATATCTATCATTTATTCCTTTTCTATCAGCCAGCTACCTTCTCTGTTCCTTTGAGGCCACTCAATGCCCAAGGAAGCCCAAGATCAGTTGTTTTCTGGACCTCTGTGTTTCATTTTACCTCAGTATCACCCTATACATACTGTGAGTTTATTGATTTATTTGTTCATCCGGCCCTAACAGTTCTGCAAGGCTCTCCTCCTCCTAGATTAACCGCTGAAATGAGGAGGATTCTACATCTGAACAAATCCTACAATATTGGCAACTGGTACTTCTACCAGAACCACACAGTCATTAGGATATATGGCTGTGAAATGAACCCATTTAGGTTGCCAAGGTATGTCCCCATGAGGCTTTTTGCCTTGGAGTATTTCAGGCAGTTTGGGAACTCAGATTACCTTCATTTTCAGAGTAGGAACAAGAAGTCACAACTGAAGGTAAGAAGCCAGCTAGGTTCCTTCCTGTATAACAAGAAAGAGGAAGGATGGAAAGAGGCACACAGCATGCTGGAAGGCCTCAGATTGCAGACCAGTTTTGAGTGGATTCCTTATGACCCCAATCATACTATCTCCCTCAGGAGAATTAGATACAGACTGGGCAACTATGCACATAAAAGACAACCTGAAATTGAACAGTATGCCAATGCACTAGATTGGGAAGAGGGTACACTAGTAGAACAAGTCACTGAGGTAGAATTACTTGAGAAAGAAGCTAGGAATGTGCAAAAAGAAGCTGACTTGGAAACTTGTGGACAGGTGCCCCTCTCCTACAGAAGGCAAATCGAAACAGCTGCTAGATCTTCAGCAGCAAACCACTGAGAAGACATCCCAGGCAGCAGGCAAAGACAAAGGTAAACAGGTGGAACAGCCACCTGTATTGACAGAGGAACAAGTTGACACCTTGCTACAACAGCAAGAAGAAATGGAACAGCAAGAACTGGGACAGCAACAAGAAAAAGCACAGTCCAGTGAACAGCAGCCCTTGCAGCAGGAAAAGGGGACAGATTTACCCAGTAACACTGAACAGCAGCCTCAAACAGAGGTGCCTCCCAGGACAGACACCAATGTAGACACCTCAGTCCTCCAAACACCACAGAAGGAGGATGTGACTAGGAAAAGGGAGAGAGAGACCCCCCACACCTCATCCTTCATCAGAGGAGAGAAGAGACAAAGACTGAATGACTCCCAAGAGGAGGACATAGCAGTAAGGCAAGCCATGGGCATGGGCCCACCCAGTGGAGAACTTTCGGCCAGCTCATCTCAGCGAGGACATGACATGACTATGGGAGGAGAGGTCAGCTCCTCCGGTCAAACTAGAAAAGGGCAGTCAAGTATAAAACAGCAATTCATTGACATCAAGAGGAGGAGTGATCCAATAAAAGTGCAGCTGTACGATCACTTGTTGAACCTAGCTCCTAGCAACCAGCAGAGACTCATGTCTGCTTCGATGTGAGCGAAGGCAAAATGATAATGAGCCACTTCATGCCTACAACTTTGCAGCCTCAGTCCACCTCAGACTATCTAAGAACCAACATGGAGGTTCTTGCCAAAGACATACACCCCATGGACAAGATTGAACTACATAAGCAGACTGGTGAAATGGTGTATGCCTCCCTGGCAGATGAGACATTGGAGAATTATAAATTAAAGAGCAGCCTGGACAACACAGCTTCTCAGCTGGAGTTAGAAAGAGCTTCATCACAAGCCAAGGACAATAGGATCAAGTCCTTGGAAGAGGTAATTATAGAGATAGGGCATGATCCTAAAGATGTCAAAGGCATCCAAGAGCTCCTGAAGATAAGGGATGCAGATATGGCAGCCCTAAGAAAGAAAATCAAACTCCCGGCCACCATCCATCCACAAACAGATGAAGTTGCCCAGCAAAGGCAAGAAAAGGATGCTACAGATCTGCTGGTATCCCTATACAAAGAGCTGGTTAGGACTCAAGACCAGCTGGGACAAACTGAAGCTGCAAAGGCAGCACTACAGGAAACACTGAAGCAAAGAGAAGAGGGCCAACCCTCCCAGCCTCCTCCTGTGATAATAAATCTTGAGGAAATCCCTCCAAAGACTACTCCTCCTCCTCAGCAAACAGAAGCTACAGCACCATCCACAGCAGCAACAACTACAACATCAGAACAGGCTGCTAGCTTAGACATGCAAAAGCTGCAAGCTGAGATCCAAGCCATGGAATCTCAAATCAAAGAGCTGGATGAGCTTAAGAAAACCTTGACTAAGGTAAATGAAAGGTTTGACAAGAGCAAACAGAATGAGGCAGCCAAGGACAGAGAGGTAAAAGCTCTTAAGAGAAGAATTGCTGAACTAGAGAAGGAGCTTGCACTAGAAAAGGTGACAGCTGAAATGAAAGCAGTGCTATGGAGCAACATTGGAAGGTCCATTGCCAAACAGTGGCAATATATTGAGACCATGGATGAGCAAATGGTGCTCATCACTAAAGCAAACAAAGAAATACAGAGAGCCAGGGCGAGCCTTGGACACATGCCAGAAGCTGCTACTAGGATAATCAATACTCTGAACTATAAGACTAGCTCTCAATTAGCTGTCATGGGAATCACCAACAGGACAGAAACAATTGTTGTAGCCAAAAGAGTCATTACATTGAGGAACTTAGTTGGAACATTGGAAAGGAGGACCCAGGATATGCAAACTGAAATCAACAGATTCCTGGAGAAATTCGTGGCACTACAGAACAGAGGCCTCCCCAGCATTTTAAGCAGTGTAGGAAGACTGCTCACCCTAGAGAATTACAATAAGAGAATTGATGCCCAGGCAGTAGCAGAGATTGCACAACCGCCCAGCACTTCAGCAGAACCAGGGCCAGCCACCGGGCAGAGTATGTATGACAGGGTGGAGAACCTGTTTTTCCTAATGAATGAAGTTGACCATCTGTTTGATACACCACCTAACTTCTTCAAATTCACAGAAGCAGATGAAACTCTAGGGGCAATCTTAGCACACCAACTGCCCACACAGGATGCCTGGAGAAATTTGACACAGACAGTTTTGTCAGGCCAGAATCAGTAACGCCATTTCTACAGGCAAATAAGCATACATGCGCAGGCACAATTTTGAAGAAAGAGATCTACAGGGAAGAAGCAGAAGCTGAGCCAACTCAGCAGGACCATTAACTCGCCACAAGCAGCAGTCACAATCACAGGTGACAAGTCCAGGATACAGCGTACAAAGCCTTAAAGACAGATCTTCCAGCATTTACTCAGAATATTTCGACCGACTTAGCTGTCTCCAAAGGCTAAAATATCTTCTGACAGAGCATTAAAATGCCTGTACTCTGTAATCAATGCTGCATTAAATTGTGGCCATAATATCTTAAGTAGTTGGTAAGAAAGTAAAATCTGAGATAACTCATGACTCAGATATTTTGTAAATGACCGCAAGTATATATTGACCCTTCACAACAGTTGAAGAGGTTGTTGTTATTTTCTTTTGAAAAGCTCTAGCTCGTTGTAATATTTTCAGAGAATTAATACAAAGGAAGAATGGAATTTCCAAGGCTTGGTGTTCTTTGATGTATTGTGGTGAAAGATGAATGTTACAGGATTCCAGGGTGTTGCATAAAACAGCAAGTATTCTCAAATCTCTTTGTTATGTGTTTTTGAGTCTTTTGTTCTCTTTTGTTGTTCAAATGCATTACACTTGATAGCAAGGTGAAAGGATAGTCCCAGGATTTAACCATGTTTACCCTGGACTCAAACTGAGCTATTATACATGTTTTCCTCAGATACAGTGACAGAATTGTAATTCTTAATTGCTGCATTTCAAAACTGTGTCTTTTACTATGATAGGCATTCTCAGGGATTCAATTTATGCCCCTGAGACCTCCGTCTTTCTCCTCTTAAAGTTGTCTGTTGGAAATATATAAACAATAAGTGAAAATTCTTAAATGCTTTCACTGTTCGTGTTACCTGTTTCCAGTCATTTAATCAAAAATCTGTTCTATTAAGCACTCAAATGGCCCTGTAAGTTCCATCTTTTATCTCAAAGTTTCAAACACATATAGCCACAGACTCCATTGCCCAATGGTACTCAATCTCTCAGAAAACTACTTCACTAGAACCTAAAAGGAGTTTCATCAACCAAAACATAAGCAAAAAACCAGTACATAATAGCTAGCCTAAAACCCTATCACAAACAGTTACAAATCATAAAGAGAGAGCCCTCTCTGATCATAGTTTGGCTAGAAACAGTGATCAAAAGATTGGTTAGTGGTTACCCCGGCCGTATTCCCTTGGGAGTCATAGGGAACAACCTGGGTGTTAACATAAATGGCGACTCCACTGGGGAATTAAGATTTTTCCAATTACTATCTATTTTCAAAAGCTACCATCAAGCCTGAAACTAGCCAAGAGGCCTTAGGACTGTTTCTGTAAACACAGGGACAGCTTTAGGGAAGAGCTAACTAGGGAATCTTCATCTTAGCTTTGAGAAATATATAGTCATTCCAGAATTCTTACCTAGTCCTTGTACATACAAAACTTTCTGTATAAAGTTCTAAAGAATACTTAGAAGCTGGCTCCCAAAAGAAACCCAAGGCACACTAGGGCAAACCCTGACCCTAATCAACCCATCATCGTCGATAACCCAAATATCATACCAAAGAACATAAGGAGACAGCAAAAGCAGGAGAAGCTTGCTGATTCAGATATAAGTTTAGACCAACCTATCCTCATTCCAACTCCTTGTAAAGTCCTTTTCCGTTCCACACCTAATTCCCCTAGCTCATCATCAACACCTCACAGCCCTTCTCTCCCATCTTCACCATCTGCACACACTCCCTCAACCAGTTCCCCACTTATTACCCATCCTCTTAACCCGGTTACACCTGTAATCCCTGTTGTCCCATTTGTTCCTATTAACCCTATAAATCCCATAAACATGGCTAACAGATATGCACCTCTGCAGATACCAGCCAATGCTCCAGCTCTACCCCAAGACTACCAAACTAGACTCTCATTTTTTGACTCCCATGGCCCTTTGACAGCCATCCAGCATGCTAAAAAGATGCAAGATCACTTTGAGACCTATGAAATAGATGATGACAGTGTTAGGATGAGAATTTTTGTTCAAAGCTTAACTGGGGATGTCAGAACTTGGTTTAGATCCTTAAATGCAAATTCCATTGCAACCCCTGAAGTTCTATACCAGGAATTTACCAACAGATGGGAGAAAAAGAGAGATCCGCACCATATACTTGGTGAATATAACACTATTAAAAGAGGTCCCCAAGAAACGGTGTTGGAGTATTGTGCTAGGTTTAACAACATATACAATGCTATCCCCCAGAACTTAAGGCCCCCTCCTGATTTGGCCCTTTATAACTTCCCTGATGGTTTTGATTCTGATATGGCCTATCAGTTGAGAGAAAGAGACCCTCCAACCCTTGCAGAAGCCCAAAGAGTTGCAGTCACTGTAGAGGCCAACCTAATTGCCAAAAGAAACAGGGCAAAGCTGGAAAAGAAGGTTGGTTTCAAAGAAGAGCCCTCAGGTTTTGATCAAAAGTTGGATGCAATACTAAACAGCATGAAAAGACTAGGTGAAAGAGTGGAATCAGTTGAAAGAAAGTCATCATGGGAGGCACCACAAAACAATCCTCCTAGAAACCCAAATTTTAGGAGAACACAGAACCCCAATATAGGGAAGACAGGTGCTGACCAAGATATCAGACCCCCTTTTCAAGAAAATTATGCAGAAACTTCCTCAGCTAATCAGCTCAATGAAGATCCTGACATCAACTTAATAGGTCTGGATGGTAAAAGCCATGTTTTCTTAACACAAGAAGACCATGAGGAGGATGAAAGCAAAACATTCCAAACACAATCAGGAGAATCTTTTGACTTTAAACAAGGGTATGATACTGCTGTCTATGAAGTCCATAAACAATACAAACTAAGAAGTCGGACTGTAAATGCAAATCAGCCTGAGAAGGTAAAGGAGAAACAGCAATCTAAAGAAACCTTAGTCACTGAACCTAATGACAAAACAAACTTACCTACAAAAGAAGTAGTGGTTGAGGAGGTCACTGAATTACTGTCCACACCACAACAACCCTTGGCAACCTCATCCTCCCACCCAAATCCGAACATTACCCCTCAAGACATCAACATGAGGGGCAGGTTCCAAAATCAAGATGAAATCCAACAAGAAGATTCAATGAACAGAGAAAGGACTGCTATCCGTGACTCTAAAATTCAGGTGGATAAACCCTTTGACCTAGGAACAGAAATTGGCAAGTTAAAGATAGCAATTCCCCTTTCAGAGCTAGCCAAGCATGACATATATAAGCAACAGATCAAAAAATCCCTTCAGCTCACCAACAACAAAGATGATGTAAATGTGCTAGATGACACTCCAGAATTACTGTTTGGCCCAGAGGTAGATGGAAAAACAGTAGTCACAGGGGTTTTACCTTTTTATGTCAGCTTGCATGTTCATGATAAAATACTGCATAATGCAATGTTTGACTCAGGTGCCTCTCACAACCTTATGCCAAAAGCTGTCATGGAAAGATTAAACTTGGATATAACAAGACCATACAAAGACCTGTTTTCTTTTGATTCTAGTCAAGTCAAATGCTTGGGCCTAATAAAGGATTTATGTGTGTCCTTGGTTCAATTTCCCAACAAAACCATTTTAATGGATGTTGTTGTTGCTGATATCCCACCCAAATATGGGATGCTCTTATCAAGATCATGGGGAGCCAAGCTCCAAGGCTCCCTGCAATTAGACATGTCATATGCAACCATCTCTGTCTTTGGACAACCAAAGAGACTTTATAGGGAAACACTCATGAAATATATGGTCAGCAGTGAAGAAAAGCCTCAAAATTTTCCAATATATGCTGTCCATTCGGACATAGACTCCTTCATCCTCTTCAATGACAGCGCAAGCTTCTCAAACAATGACATTAAAACCGAAACACCCATACGAGAACAAAACATTGATCAAACAAGTGGCACCTGCCAAATTTCAATCAGCCCAACAATACCCATTAACCCTCCTCTAGTTGTCAAAGATTGTCAAACAAATGATGAAATTATCCTAGGAGACAAATGGGAAAAGAAACCTCAACTCATGCTCACATGGCCATCCCATGAAAAGAATTTAAGATCCCCTGACCAGCAAGATAGTCTGTGGGTCCTAGAGTTTGATGGCTCAGTTAACAAGTTAGGGGCAGGAGCTGGAGTATGGATACATAACAAAGAGAAAGGCTGCGCACAAGGCCGGGCTTATAGATTGAACTTTAAATGCACTAACAACATGGCAGAATATGAAGCTCTGTTATTAGGCCTCAAGATTGCAAAATCATTACAAGCACATAGCCTCTCAATCATGGGGGACTCTGATCTAGTAATCCAACAAGTAAAAGGGGATTTTGTCACCAATGACAAAAGATTAAGGTCCTATAGGTCTGCTGTAATTGAAATACTAGAAACTTTCTCCGAGTTTGTTCTCACAAAGATTCCAAGGGGCCACAATCTCCATGCTCACAGCTTGGCAACATTTGCCAGCACCTTCAAATTCCCACTACAACCCAACAATTGTTTCACAGCAGAGGTCAAATATAGGCCTTCTATTCCAAACAATGTCAAAGAGTGGCAAGTATTTGAGAATGACAGGCAAATAAACAACTTTTTAACCTTGCAACAAGAGTTTACAGGATTAAATATTGACCTTGAGACAGCAAGTCAATCTCAAATAGTTGATGGAGCAAGTCAATCACAATTACAGTTTCAACAGTCTGCCCACCCAATGTCACCTAGAACAGCAAAACAACTACTCAGTCCAACCATTTTCAACAAAGAAAACATTCAGCAAATTCACCAAATTGACTGTGAAGAGCTGAGCAACGCTGAGATGAAATCATACAACTCAAAGACAATCTTCTTCCAGCAGGCCTTACCCCACTAGAGGATATTTTTGACTCAAATGATGTCCCCAGGAAACCAAAGATGCAGCCATTAGATGCAACAATTGAAGAATGTAACATTGGTACCGCTGACAAGCCTAAAATAATAAAGCTATCTGCTGCTTTGCCCCCTGACCAAAAACCCAAATATATTGATCTCTTTAAAGAGTTCCAAGATGTCTTTGCCTGGGGTTATGAAGACTTGAAGTCTTATGATACCTCTGTTATCCAGCACACCATTCCCCTCAAGCCTAATCAAAAACCATTCAAACAGAAATTGAGAAGAATCAATCCTGTGCTTCTTCCTTCCATTGAAAAGGAATTACAAAAAATGTTCAAAGCTGGTATCATAGCACCAATCAGGTTTTCTGAGTGGGTTTCAAATTTGGTCCCTACAAGAAAGAAAACTGGTGAGATTAGACTTTGTGTAGACTTAAGGAATTTGAACCTAGTGTCACTCAAAGACAACTATCCCTTACCCAAAATGGACCACATCCTTCAAAGAGTAGTAGGAGCCTCAAGAATATCATTGTTGGATGGCTTCTCAGGTTTCAATCAAATCCTGGTACACCCTGATGATCAAGACAAGACTGCATTTACTACCCCATGGGGTACTTTCAAGTATGTGAAGATGCCCTTTGGATTGAAAAATGCAGGGGCAACATTTCAAAGAGCAATGGACATTGCTTTTGCAAAGGAAATTCATGATTTCTTGGTCATTTACTTAGATGATCTTACACCCTTTTCAAAATCTGACCAAGAACACTTGAAACATCTGAGACAAATCTTCATAACATGCAGGAAATATGGTATTTCCTTAAACCCCAAGAAGTCTTTATTTGGCTTAGAAGAAGGGAAACTTCTAGGACACATCATTTCGAAAGATGGCATAAGAATTGATCCAGATAGGATACAAGCTATCCTACAAATGCCTCACCCAAGGAATGTCAAAGAGCTGCAAGGATTCTTGGGAAAAATCAACTTTTTGAGAAGGTTTATCCCAAATTTAGCAGAGTTAATCAGATTATTAAACAATATGCTAAAGAAAGATTCAAAGGTCAAGTGGACTGTTGAAGCAAAACAAGCTTTTGAAAGTATAAAATTGGCCTTGACTCAAACCCCAGTGTTAACTAACCCTCAGTTTGACAGAGACTTCATCATTTTCTCCTTTGCCTCCCAACATACTATTGCTGCTGTTTTATTACAGAAAGATGACCAAGGGAATGAAAAGCCCATTGCTTTTTTCAGCAGAGCTCTTAGAGATGCCCCCCTAAAGTACCAAATAATGGAGAAACAAGCCTATGCCTTAATCAAAGCTATCAAAGACTTTAGGATTTACATCCTTTACTCCCATGTTGTGGCTTATGTACCAAGTCCTATTGTCAAAGACATCCTCACACAAGAAAACTTAGAGGGAAGAAGAGGAAAATGGATTGCAAACATACTTGAATTTGACATTGAAATAAAGCCTACAAAGCTGATAAAAGGGCAAGGTTTGGCCAAGTTAATGACAGAAGCAAATTTCCAAGCCTTAGATATCAACCAAATGGACAGTGAAACAGAGCTGGCGACTCCAAAGATCAATGTAGCCTTTGAACAATCTCCATGGTACTCTGATATCTGTTATGTGTTACAAAACCTGTGTGCTCCCCCAGGACTGTCCAGAACTAAGTCTAGGTTCCTAAAAATGAAAACATCTAAATTTTGTGTGATAGATGAGAATCTACTCTGGAAAAACCATGAAGGTATTTTGCTGCACTGTCTTCTTGAGAGTGAAACTGACAATATCATGCAAGAATTCCATGCTGGAGACTGTGGTGGACATCTGTACTGGAAGTCCACTGTGGACAAAATATTAAGGGCTGGTTATTACTGGCCCACTATGTTCTCTGATATGAAGAAATTCACAACATCATGCCACAAGTGCCAACTGTTTGAAGGCAAAAGACAGTTGCTGCCACTTCCTTTGAGGCCCATTGCAACAGAGAGACCTTTTCAACAATGGGGCTTGGATTTCATTGGAGAAATTCACCCCTCATCTTCAGGACAACACAGATGGATCTTGACAGCAACGGACTACTTCACCAAGTGGATTGAAGCTGCCCCATGCAGACAAGCAAATGATTCAGTAATCATTCAATTTTTGGAGAACAATATACTGGCTAGATTTGGCTGCCCAGACAAGATAATAACAGACAATGCTGCTGCCTTCAGATCCAAGAAGATGGTGAATTTTTGCCATAAATTTCACATTACTTTGGGCCATTCTACAGCTTACTATCCTCAAGGAAATGGTCTTGCTGAATCATCAAACAAAAGCCTGATAAACATCATAAAGAAAGTGCTGGAAGAGAACAAAAAGAACTGGCATAAGAAACTAGTAAATGCTTTATGGGCAGACAGATTAACCACCAAAAGATCAATTGGGACCAGCCCATATGAGTTAGTCTATGGATTAGAGGCCAGATTTCCTTCATCACTAGGAGTGCCAGTTATGAAACTTCTACAAGAAAGCCAAGCAGAGCCAAATGACATGCAAAGAAGGATTAACCAGATAATTTGTCTACAGCAGACTAGAGAACAAGTTTTCAGCAGAGTGCAGATACTACAAGAGAAACTGAAAAAGGCCTTTGACAGAAGAACTAAAGCTGAAGATTTCAATGTAGGGGACAAAGTTTTAAAGTGGGATGCAAGAAGAGAAGAGAAAGGAAAACATGGGAAGTTTGATTCTTTATGGAAAGGACCATTTGCTGTCCAAGCAGTACAAGGTAATAACACCTACTTCCTAAAAAGCTTGACTGTAACTGAACTGGATGAAGGTCCTGTCAATGGCAGGATGCTGAAGCACTATTTTGACTGTTCACTATGATAGAAATTCAGAGGTTCATTGTATATATGCAATTGTACATATTCTTTTTGATTTAAATTATATAAAGAGGTTTTCCCAAATGCTGCACCTAGCAGCAACAGGCAGATAGAATCAGAGGTTCTCCAAGAAAGAAACACACTATTTTGACAGATTATATGCAGCAGATTTTAAAGACAAAGATGGGCAGTCAAGCAACAAGGCAATCTGACCTGCTGTTCTTGGTCTTTCAAAAGAAAAACCATCCCCATGTGGAGCCACTGTTGGATACCTATAGTAATAGGTTTCATATTTCATGATTGGCAAGAGAAAAGCCAAATATGCTCTGCTTTGGTATCCCAAAGATCCCATATTTCCTAGAAAGCAAGAGCTGGGTAAAGTGTTTCAAGTATTGAGGACCTTATTTCAAATTTTGTGGATGATTCAACAGTTTAATCTGGATCATGCCATGTTTCAATTTTGTGTTGAAGAATAGAGAAAGAGGTCTGTCCAAACAGCTTAATCTTGGCAGACAAGTAGTTCAGGTAGAGAAGCAAAGGTTCCCAAAAGTTTAATCTGGGACCTTGGAAGACATAAGGGTAGAAGTAGATAGAGAAAAAGAGGAAAAAGCCAAAGAAAAGAAAAGGCAATTGAGGGTTGCAAATCCAAGTGCCCCTCCAAGAAGAAACAAAAAATGCTAGGCAAAATAGTTGGGTAGGCAGTTGTGGTTGCAGAAAGAATAAGATCACCATTACACAACTATCAATAGGTCTCTTGCCAAGGCAATTAATCTATCAGCAAGCAAAGTGGTGAAGTCCATGAAATTACAGCAAAGAGCATCACTAACTTCCTCTCTTTCCCTCTCTACTCCATCACTAACACCCCCTTTCTAAATTCCCCTCCTTCATTCATATTAACTCCTAATTCTACTATATAACCTCCCTTATCTTACCCCACCCCTAATATTATTAACACTAAGGTGTATAAAACCCCAAATCTTATGTATATTCCCTCCCCTAGGCATAATAGCCGTGTATTTTTCAAAAGGGGCCAAATGGCATCTGGCCACTTTGGTGAACCTATTCCACCCTTTTTCCCCTTTGCTGCAAGTCAATTTGCCTTCAAATCACCTCTGCATTGCTAAAACCCACTTTCCAAACCCATTTTGCCTATAAAACCTTTGCAAAGGTCAAATGCCCGCCTCTGGCACGTTTCCCAATCCTACCGCATTGTGGTTCAATCAAAACATTTGCAAAAACCCACATAAAACCCACAAATTTTAATTTTTCCGCCCGCAATATCAATGGCGCTTGTTTCCCCTCCGCCAGCCGTCGGATCAAGCCCATCAGATCCGACGGCCTACAGCAATATCGGAGCGCCTCCCGTGGCCGCACGTTAACTTCCGGGGAAGTGACGTTGCGCCTCGTCACGCCTCCTCCACGCGTCGGGCGCTAAACCATCTCGGAGCCCGCTCTGACATCCTCCGCGCCGTACCTTAACCGCCCCGGGAAACCGCAACGGTTAAGGCCTTAACCGTGACCGCCGCACGTTAACCGCCACCTACCCGCCGCTAATTCGCCGCCACGTTTGCCTGCCCGTACCCGCTTATGTTATTGGCCCACCTCACTGCTGACTGGACTGCCACCTCGCCGAACCTTTGACCAGTCGCCCACTGCCACGTCGCCCGATGACGTCAGCTGACGTCACCTCACCATGACCCACCAATGACGTCATGCTGACGTCAGCAGAAAAAAGCGCCAAATGGTAAAATGACCCATATTTACCAATTTTTCCCGTGTTTTTACCATTTTCACTGTGTTTTTTACTGAGCGCTCTGCTTGACCATTTGAACTCGAATTTTCGCCAACCAGCCGATTAGCCCGGGCGACCTCCTCAAAAAAGCACCTGTGCACCTGTGTTTCAACCTCTGCTCGTCGAATTACAGGTATTTAGACCATTTCGCCCTCCATACGACCTTCATTAAGCTCAAAATTTCTCACAGGGATAATAGAACCATAAAAACTATATTTACACCGTTCATTCCCCTTCATTCCTCCAGCATTGTCATTGTGAGGGCCAAGAAACACTGGCAGAGCTCTAGAAACCTGCAATTCCCATTAAACCTCTGTAATTCTGCGTTTTCCCGGCAGAATTGCTAATAGACATAATTCACCCGGTTATAGAGTTCAATTACACCGCAGAGAGGTTCTATCACTAGACTCCAGTAGTATTTCAATTGCTACTGAGAGAATTCCCCTTGAATACTCAAAACCTCAACTGTTTCCACAGAAGACTGTCTCCAGACTGTGTTTTCACCATTCCACCTGTCTATTTGCAATTCTGGTAACTTGAACAGCTATGGAGACCCCTATTGCACTGAACATTAAGCCCATCAATGCACCTCACCAAGAACTAGCATGGAAAGCCCTGGGGGACATGGACTACCGAATGCTGGATTGGTTTCCCATGGGAACCAAGTATAATGTGTTAATGCTGAATGAACTAAGAGCCCAGCACCTCAGTGGAGCAGATATCTTGGGGATTTGGGAGTCAAATTTGCCCATATACAACCTTCCCCAAGTCAATCCAATGCCAGAGCTCATTTACAGCTGCCAGGAATGCTATAACCCCAGCCAAAGGGCAGTCATAAGCCCCACAGGCCTAGTCCTGTTCCACATCACCCCAGAGAGCATAAACCAGATGCTGCACTTCAGTACAGCCAAGAAATTGACCCCTCTGTCCATGCAGAATCTGATTAACACAGGGATCAAGCTGTCCAGTGACCAGATTATCAAAATTAACCAACTGTTTGTCACACCAAGCTCAGAAACAGTCAGAACCCCTCCTATTGGGTACCGTTATCTGAATGAGTTGGGCAGAATGCTGGTGGATCTGATTAGCTATGTCCTAGGGTTCAGGGGGCTGGAAGATGTAGATGAAAGCATAATGGCAATGCTGTCCATATTTGCCCCTGGTAAGCCTCCAGCTGTGCAGTATGATTATGCAACCTACATAGCAGAGAAAATCCATGATCAGTTCATGAATCTGAAGAGGGAGAGACTGTTCAGGTACTCCTCATATATCTATCATTTATTCCTTTTCTATCAGCCAGCTACCTTCTCTGTTCCTTTGAGGCCACTCAATGCCCAAGGAAGCCCAAGATCAGTTGTTTTCTGGACCTCTGTGTTTCATTTTACCTCAGTATCACCCTATACATACTGTGAGTTTATTGATTTATTTGTTCATCCAGCCCTAACAGTTCTGCAAGGCTCTCCTCCTCCTAGATTAACCGATGAAATGAGGAGGATTCTACATCTGAACAAATCCTACAATATTGGCAACTGGTACTTCTACCAGAACCACACAGTCATTAGGATATATGGCTGTGAAATGAACCCATTTAGGTTGCCAAGGTATGTCCCCATGAGGCTTTTTGCCTTGGAGTATTTCAGGCAGTTTGGGAACTCAGATTACCTTCATTTTCAGAGTAGGAACAAGAAGTCACAACTGAAGGTAAGAAGCCAGCTAGGTTCCTTCCTGTATAACAAGAAAGAGGAAGGATGGAAAGAGGCACACAGCATGCTGGAAGGCCTCAGATTGCAGACCAGTTTTGAGTGGATTCCTTATGACCCCAATCATACTATCTCCCTCAGGAGAATTAGATACAGACTGGGCAACTATGCACATAAAAGACAACCTGAAATTGAACAGTATGCCAATGCACTAGATTGGGAAGAGGGTACACTAGTAGAACAAGTCACTGAGGTAGAATTACTTGAGAAAGAAGCTAGGAATGTGCAAAAAGAAGCTGACTTGGAAACTTGTGGACAGGTGCCCCTCTCCTACAGAAGGCAAATCGGAACAGCTGCTAGATCTTCAGCAGCAAACCACTGAGAAGACATCCCAGGCAGCAGGCAAAGACAAAGGTAAACAGGTGGAACAACCACTTGTATTGACAGAGGAACAAGTTGACACCTTGCTACAACAGCAAGAAGAAATGGAACAGCAAGAACTGGGACAGCAACAAGAAAAAGCACAGTCCAGTGAACAGCAGCCCTTGCAGCAGGAAAAGGGGACAGATTTACCCAGTAACACTGAACAACAGCCTCAAACAGAGGTGCCTCCCAGGACAGACACCAATGTAGACACCTCAGTCCTCCAAACACCACAGAAGGAGGATGTGACTAGGAAAAGGGAGAGAGAGACCCCCCACACCTCATCCTTCATCAGAGGAGAGAAGAGACAAAGACTGAATGACTCCCAAGAGGAGGACATAGCAGTAAGGCAAGCCATGGGCATGGGCCCACCCAGTGGAGAACTTTCGGCCAGCTCATCTCAGCGAGGACATGACATGACTATGGGAGGAGAGGTCAGCTCCTCCGGTCAAACTAGAAAAGGGCAGTCAAGTATAAAACAGCAATTCATTGACATCAAGAGGAGGAGTGATCCAATAAAAGTGCAGCTGTACGATCACTTGTTGAACCTAGCTCCTAGCAACCAGCAGAGACTCATGTCTGCCTTCGATGTGAGCGAAGGCAAAATGATAATGAGCCACTTCATGCCTACAACTTTGCAGCCTCAGTCCACCTCAGACTATCTAAGAACCAACATGGAGGTTCTTGCCAAAGACATACACCCCATGGACAAGATTGAACTACATAAGCAGACTGGTGAAATGGTGTATGCCTCCCTGGCAGATGAGACATTGGAGAATTATAAATTAAAGAGCAGCCTGGACAACACAGCTTCCCAGCTGGAGTTAGAAAGAGCTTCATCACAAGCCAAGGACAATAGGATCAAGTCCTTGGAAGAGGTAATTATAGAGATAGGGCATGATCCTAAAGATGTCAAAGGCATCCAAGAGCTCCTGAAGATAAGGGATGCAGATATGGCAGCCCTAAGAAAGAAAATCAAACTCCCGGCCACCATCCATCCACAAACAGATGAAGTTGCCCAGCAAAGGCAAGAAAAGGATGCTACAGATCTGCTGGTATCCCTATACAAAGAGCTGGTTAGGACTCAAGACCAGCTGGGACAAACTGAAGCTGCAAAGGCAGCACTACAGGAAACACTGAAGCAAAGAGAAGAGGGCCAACCCTCCCAGCCTCCTCCTGTGATAATAAATCTTGAGGAAATCCCTCCAAAGACTACTCCTCCTCCTCAGCAAACAGAAGCTACAGCACCATCCACAGCAGCAACAACTACAACATCAGAACAGGCTGCTAGCTTAGACATGCAAAAGCTGCAAGCTGAGATCCAAGCCATGGAATCTCAAATCAAAGAGCTGGATGAGCTTAAGAAAACCTTGACTAAGGTAAATGAAAGGTTTGACAAGAGCAAACAGAATGAGGCAGCCAAGGACAGAGAGGTAAAAGCTCTTAAGAGAAGAATTGCTGAACTAGAGAAGGAGCTTGCACTAGAAAAGGTGACAGCTGAAATGAAAGCAGTGCTATGGAGCAACATTGGAAGGTCCATTGCCAAACAGTGGCAATATATTGAGACCATGGATGAGCAAATGGTGCTCATCACTAAAGCAAACAAAGAAATACAGAGAGCCAGGGCGAGCCTTGGACACATGCCAGAAGCTGCTACTAGGATAATCAATACTCTGAACTATAAGACTAGCTCTCAATTAGCTGTCATGGGAATCACCAACAGGACAGAAACAATTGTTGTAGCCAAAAGAGTCATTACATTGAGGAACTTAGTTGGAACATTGGAAAGGAGGACCCAGGATATGCAAACTGAAATCAACAGATTCCTGGAGAAATTCGTGGCACTACAGAACAGAGGCCTCCCCAGCATTTTAAGCAGTGTAGGAAGACTGCTCACCCTAGAGAATTACAATAAGAGAATTGATGCCCAGGCAGTAGCAGAGATTGCACAACCGCCCAGCACTTCAGCAGAACCAGGGCCAGCCACCGGGCAGAGTATGTATGACAGGGTGGAGAACCTGTTTTTCCTAATGAATGAAGTTGACCATCTGTTTGATACACCACCTAACTTCTTCAAATTCACAGAAGCAGATGAAACTCTAGGGGCAATCTTAGCACACCAACTGCCCACACAGGATGCCTGGAGAAATTTGACACAGACAGTTTTGTCAGGCCAGAATCAGTAACGCCATTTCTACAGGCAAATAAGCATACATGCGCAGGCACAATTTTGAAGAAAGAGATCTACAGGGAAGAAGCAGAAGCTGAGCCAACTCAGCAGGACCATTAACTCGCCACAAGCAGCAGTCACAATCATAGGTGACAAGTCCAGGATACAGCGTACAAAGCCTTAAAGACAGATCTTCCAGCATTTACTCAGAATATTTCGACCGACTTAGCTGTCTCCAAAGGCTAAAATATCTTCTGACAGAGCATTAAAATGCCTGTACTCTGTAATCAATGCTGCATTAAATTGTGGCCATAATATCTTAAGTAGTTGGTAAGAAAGTAAAATCTGAGATAACTCATGACTCAGATATTTTGTAAATGACCGCAAGTATATATTGACCCTTCACAGCAGTTGAAGAGGTTGTTGTTATTTTCTTTTGAAAATCTCTAGCTCGTTGTAATATTTTCAGAGAATTAATACAAAGGAAGAATGGAATTTCCAAGGCTTGGTGTTCTTTGATGTATTGTGGTGAAAGATGAATGTTACAGGATTCCAGGGTGTTGCATAAAACAGCAAGTATTCTCAAATCTCTTTGTTATGTGTTTTTGAGTCTTTTGTTCTCTTTTGTTGTTCAAATGCATTACACTTGATAGCAAGGTGAAAGGATAGTCCCAGGATTTAACCATGTTTACCCTGGACTCAAACTGAGCTATTATACATGTTTTCCTCAGATACAGTGACAGAATTGTAATTCTTAATTGCTGCATTTCAAAACTGTGTCTTTTACTATGATAGGCATTCTCAGGGATTCAATTTATGCCCCTGAGACCTCCGTCTTTCTCCTCTTAAAGTTGTCTGTTGGAAATATATAAACAATAAGTGAAAATTCTTAAATGCTTTCACTGTTCGTGTTACCTGTTTCCAGTCATTTAATCAAAAATCTGTTCTATTAAGCACTCAAATGGCCCTGTAAGTTCCATCTTTTATCTCAAAGTTTCAAACACATATAGCCACAGACTCCATTGCCCAATGGTACTCAATCTCTCAGAAAACTACTTCACTAGAACCTAAAAGGAGTTTCATCAACCAAAACATAAGCAAAAAACCAGTACATAATAGCTAGCCTAAAACCCTATCACAAACAGTTACAAATCATAAAGAGAGAGCCCTCTCTGATCATAGTTTGGCTAGAAACAGTGATCAAAAGATTGGTTAGTGGTTACCCCGGCCGTATTCCCTTGGGAGTCATAGGGAACAACCTGGGTGTTAACAGGTGGGTGGCCACTGATATTCACCCATAATAAATGGACCATTTGTTGTAGAAGAAGGTCCAAAATAGCCAGCGCTTCAGTTGCCACCCTATCCAAACTCGAAGGTTTGTTGACTGTGAGCTAACAAAAAACCCTAGCAAATGAGGAGGGGCGGAGCTTTGAAAGATCTATTATGTCTATTTTGGAACCATAATCTCCACCGATACTCAACAAAAGGCCCATGCCACTCATAGAATTGACCACAAAATGAGTATCATCAATCTTATATCTAATAGATAAAAGGATTTCCAAAGAAAAGATGTTCAATGGATTCATTGTTTGATTTGCACAAAGGACACCACCTATAGAAATCCCTTGTAGATTCAAACTGCTAATTATAATATGCTAAAACAATAGACTTGAATCTACTCTACTCATCAACAAAAACAATTAAACGATCGCGAAATCACGAAGCATACAAGAGAAAGAATCCAATCAACACATTACACAATGATTTCGCAGGGAAAGCCACAACTAAAAACCCATGTTATTTGTATATTGCATTAGTCAGAAAATATGAGAAGATTAAAATGATTTACTCAAGCATGAGCAACCTCTGCACTATCTCTATATGTCTCATTGATTCCTAGACAAGCCCAGGCCGATACTTAACCAATTTTTTGCTTGCCCAAGTCCATATTTCCTTGCGCTATTCCCTTGGGAATTAACCCCCTATTAATTAGGGAAATTCCTCAATTGGAATTGTGCAATCCTCATAAGCCTTCCTCTGACTGCATGCACCACTTGTACAATTCAGATGATTATACAACCGATAGTACACTGTCCCTGAACTCCAATCTCAATTGGGTAACTCTCAAATCTGACATGCATGAGTTATTTATGAGTGAATCATGAGTTTACTAGTTGATCATTGTAGGCAACACCACACTACTAGACCTCCGACTAGTTCCTCCAATAGTTGGAATTAATTTAACTGACTTTAACTCAGTTAAACTGAATTACTTCATTACAACTCAAAATAAACTCAACCAGGGCTCCTATAATGTAGGAGACACTCTACATGACTCAAATTAGACCCTCAACTTGAATTAACTGATTCAACTAAGTCAAATTTACTTAGTTAACTAATACAAGTTGTCATGAGATATGGAATTACAATTTTATTCCCAATTTAATTCAAGGAAAAAATTAAATTAGGATTTTCTTATTGCATTTTCAACACCACCTAGTTCCAATTTTGTGCTTCTTCTCTAAAAAAATCCCAACTAGGGACCTTTTTTTCCAAAATGTAACACATGAACAAATGATTTTTTATTGGGATTTTAATCTTCCAAACCCCTTTCCACCACCACAACTCAACATCGATCTCTGCTTCCACATTCAACTAAAGATATCCCAACTTTGGGGTATAAACGTCATCTAGAGCTAAGGTCCATACTGACTCATCCTCCTCACTCGAAATGAAAATATGATTAATTTCCAATGCCACTAGATAATCTCACCATCTCTCTCTAAACTCTTAGCTAATATTCAATTCACCGATTGCAAGCCAACCTTGCCGCTAGATATTAGTATTGTCATAGTTGATAATGTGAGCTAAATGAGAGAAACCACTCTCACGTAGCATATCCACCGCATCCTGAGGAAGACGATGTATTTAACCACTTCTAGGCTAGGGATCCTGCTCCAACCTCACCCTTAGGCCACTTTCGACCTTCCATGCCAAACCCAAAACAATGAGGTTGAAAGAATTCAACATAACATGCCAAATCAAGGAAATGTTTTCTCAAGGATTTTTCGACAATCTAGTATAGTCATCAATTGAGTAGGGATGAATATATTTCTAAGTGACAACAGAAGTGATCCAAAGACTGGACATAGAGAGAATCCTCCATCCACACTTAGTAGCTAGGGCTTTTGAAAACATGAAAATATTTTTAAGGCCCTGTTAGCTCTGCTACATGTTTTAGCATTTGGAGGACCAAATATCAACTCGGCCATGCATTGATGCAGAAAAGGGAGCTCGCAACGCTCATTTAAGCTTCTTCTCCTTCATTTTTACTTATCCTCACATCCTCTGCTATCTCTGTTTTTCCCTCCATAAAGCCTTTCCATTTCCCGTTTAAACCTTCTGAAACCCAACAAGGTCCTTGACAGCCCCTTTTCTTTAGTCCCCGGGCATTTAACCTATGAACCCGCGCCCATATAACCTTCCGCCGTAACCATAGCCATTGATTGCCGTGCCTCAATCTAATGGTATTCGTCTTTTCCCCGCACGTTAAACCAAGTTCAGTTTTCCCGCTGTCTGATCGTCCGTCGCATGATCCGACGACATTCACTCGTTCCATACCCGTGAACCTACCCACGCATTAACTTGTGATCGTGACAGTTTTCCGCCTGTCCCATCGACCACGTGCCGGTCGATGATTCGCATCACACGCCCACGTACGAATACCACCTCAACTCCATAAACAGTGTGGGGAAACCGCTAACCGCCTACTTGTACATTCCCCGCTCATTAACATTCGCGTAGCTCCCGCTCCCGATAGGCGTCGAATCTGCCCGACCGCGATCCGACGGCCCACATTTGTCTCCGCTCGCTTTCCCCGATAGATCCCTCTGATTCAATCTCCGTCGTCCATCTGCAGGATTCGACGGCTAATGTTTATTCCCGTCCCACCCATGCATCCTCCATGTTGTTTTCGTGCCTCTAACCTGTATCATTCACTCGAAGGATGAAGCGATCAACTACCAAGTACTCTGCACAGTTAATATTTCAACTACTGCATTCAAAAGCAGTATGGCCGAAGAAGGAAAGGATAGCCTCAAGCAGTTAAAGCATTTATCAGGCATGGAATTTCATCCATAGTTCACTCCAGCTGCTCAAGAAGGACAATAGAGTACCAGAAAGGGTCATTTTGTTCATTAAAACAGTCAGATTGTATCAGAGACCCATATCAAATAGTTAATGTGGTTGGTGGTCCACTATGGCCCCTCCACGCTTAGGATTGCAGATATTTTTGTAATCAACCTCCATATATACCCAGAAAGAAGATGTAATGAGGGTTGATGGATATTGTATTGATGTAAGGTTCAACTTCTAGAGACTGTGACTATTGTGATACCTGCAGCTTCTGGTCTTCATTTTCAGCTAATAAAAGCTTCTTTTGCTGTTAATTTCTCACTTTCCACTTCTTCTTTGTTCCAGGCTGTGCTTGTTATGCATTTTTCATGTGCTCTTGATGTTTAGCATTAGAGGGGTTGTCATCCCACCTTTGTGTTAGAATCTAGTAAGTATTATTGAATGTGTATGCAGGTTTCTGTTATTTTAATGCCAGAGAGTTGTCATCCTGTTTGTGCATTAGGAAATAGATTTAAAAACCTTTCAACTGGTTGCAGCCGGCCATCACAGGGTCCTGTGCATCTGCTGGTGTGGTCAGTATTCTCCATGTTCACTTATTCCTGAAATTGTGAGTAATTGGTGGTCTAAAGCCTTGTAGTCTGGGGGTGTTCGCTCATGTCTGGGGTTAAGCATAGTAGAAGTGGTTATCTGGCTTGAATATGCATCATTCCTTTCATTAATCCGCCATCTTCTAAAATTTTTGTTGAGTTTGTAATGTTCCCGAGCATCTCTGAAATACAACCTAGGAGAGTTTCTTGGGGTGATAACATTAATTGTCGTCATTGCCGGGGAGAGGAGATTGAAGCTCAGCTTCCCTAGGAGAACAACACAGTTCCAGATTTTGATGATAGACAAGGTCTGGGCACATTTCTGGTTGTAATCATCTATCTAGTGACTCCACTGTAGGAAGACCAACATTTGGCGACTCCACATTGAAGTTCTGGCTCAGTTTGTGAGACATACTTGAAGAAATCCTCAGAATCACTAGCTGAACCAGTTCCTGACCCTGAGAGGACTGTCAAATCGAAGAAAGCATCACAGAAAGGGGCATCAGGATCAGGTAAGCCTAAGAAATCTCATGCATCTCTGAAAGATAAAGTTATAGCTAAAGATATACAGTTTGAAGATTTAGAGCCCAGCACTGTTAATAAGGAAATTCCTTCAGAGATTAATATAGCCCCTTGTCCATCTAGTTCCCCTTTGAATCTCAGTCCAAGGAAAACTTCCCATACAGTCCATAACATCCCTTTGTCTCTGCCATCCATCACATTACTTCCTACCATTCAATCTGCTAGTATCCTTCCACATATCCCAATCATGGCAGGCCAGCAAGCACCCACGAAGATAGAAAGAATTATAGTTGCCAGATATGGACCTTTGGTCTTGCTTGTTCCTTTAAATCCCATGCCTGTGGGAGAATATCATAAATATATGCCTAAGTTCACTGGCACAGAGGGAGTAACAGCTAAAGAACACCTTGAAGCTTTTTATAGCTATGCTGATAACTTAGATATAAGTGAAAATGATCTATATATGAGAGTTTTTGTCCAGAGCCTTGATGGAGAGGCCAAGAAGTGGTTCAGAGAACTAGCCTATAGATCTATTGCTGATATTGAAGCCTTAGATGATGCATTTTTGAAGCACTGGGGAGATAAGAAAGACTTGGTGTATTACCATACTGAGTTTGGTAACCTGAAGAGGGAAAATGGGGAATCATTACCCGAGTTCAATAAAAGATTCAATCATATGTATGGCAAGATACCAGCTGAGGTAAAGCCTACCCCACCTTTGCCAAACTCACTTATGCCAATGCTTTTGACTCTGATTTCTGCCTATTGTTGAGAGAAAGGAGATGTGCTACTCTGGCAGACATGCAGGATGCAGCCCTAGAAGTAGAGTCTAATTTCATGGCTGCAGAAAAGCTCAAAGGTTAAGCTGACAGAAGGAGGCAGAGAGCTCAGGCTTCTACCTCCTTTGCTTCATCTTCAGAACCTAAATTAGATAATATGACTAAGATGATAGAGTCATTGGCTGCTGAAATATCTAAGCTGAAGGTTGAGCAGAATACAGGAAAGACAAGGCAGCAGACGCATTTGCTCCAAGAAACCCAAATCCTTTTAGAAGAGCAAATGAATAGTTGCAAATTATTCAGAGGGGTGAAGAATCAAAAGAAGAACAGAAATTTAAAGCTCCTTTCCAAAATGTAGTCATGGAGGAGGAACTATTTGAAGATGAGGATGAAATTCACTACATGGAAGATAAAGGCAGCGCTGCATTTTTGACATTGGTTGCTTATGAAGAATCGTTGCTACAGGAACAAGACAGTCAGGAGTGGGACAGAGAGGCTATTCTACAAACTGGTGAACAACAAAGATACAATTTGAGGTCAAATGCAAAAAATGTCAAGGAAAATACTGCCCAAAGAGCTGTTGTCCAAACCAAGCCACAAAATATCAAACAGAGAAGACCAGAAGCTAGTCGAGTCATCCTCAAAGCTCCAATTCAAGAGGTAAGAGGTTCTGATAAATTACCTTCCTCTTTCAGCTTAGAGTCAGAAGTCCGGAAGATGGAAATCTCTGTGCCTCTAGTAGAGTTGGTAAAGAGTGAAATGTTTAGAAAGCCTATCCTTGAAGCTCTTGAGCTGGAAACCACACAAACCTCCACTGACTCTGTCAATTTGCAAGATGATAAGCCTATTGTTGTGCTTAGTCCCATGATTGAACCTGCTGATAATAATTCTCCATCTTTTTATGTCTCCTTGACCATTCATGACAAAATCCTCCACAACTGCCTGCTAGATACAGGGGCCAGCCACAATTTGATGCCTAAAGCTATCATGGAAGAGTTAGGCCTTGACATCACCAGACCATATCATGATTTGTTCTCTTTTGATTCAAGGAAAGTGAAATGCCTAGGATTGATCAAAGACCTGGCCATTACCCTAACTCAGCTGCCCATGAAGAGTATGATGATGGATATTGTGGTAGCAGATGTCCCTCCTAAGTTTGGCATGCTGCTGTCCAGAGGGTGGATTAAGAGACTAGGTGGGACATTGCAAAATGATCTATCTTATGCCACTGTCCCAGTTTTTGGAGGAGAAAGCAGGAGATTGTACAGAGAAGCACAGTTGGCATACATCATCAGTGATGAGAAGAATCCTACCAATCATCCCATATATGTTGTGGACACTGATTTTGGAGCATGTATTCTCCAAATAGAAGAATCTCAGAAGGCCGTAATGCAGATCAGGAAACCAACAAATCAGGCCGAAGAAGAGCAAGGAAGTCAGGTTTGGCAGATGTTCTTTGATGGAGCATGTTCCAGGGAGATTGCAGGAGCAGGGGTGGTGTTGATATCTCCACAACAGAAGAGCACACAACTGTCTTTCAAGCTGGCTTTTCAAGTCACAAACAATATAGTAGAGTATGAGGCTCTGTTATTGGGCCTTAATGCAGCAAAAGATAGAGGAATCAAGAACATAAAGGTGTTTGGAGATGCTGATTTGATCATTCAGCAAGTAAATAAAACATTTCAGGCAAAGCACCCAAGGCTGAAAACATACAGAGATGAGGTATGGAGAATCAGAGATTCTTTTGATTATTTCTGTATTTCATATATCCCTAGAGCCAAAAATCAGCTTGCTGATTCCCTCGCTATTTCTGCTAGTCTATTTATCCTTCCAATGCCTCCCAGACTGGTGTATGAAGTCCAAATGAAATATATACCATCCTTGCCTGATAATGTCCAGCATTGGAAAGTTTTTGATGATGATGAGATATATAGGTTTCTTCAAGTCATTGATGAGTTTTCCGAAATGCAAATTGACCAAGAAAATGAAGCCTTGTAAGAAAACCCCCAATCCCAGCTTAGAAATAAAATTGGCAAAGAAAGCATTGTCCAACATCTTAGTAATCATATTCCAAAGGGTCTAATTCCTCTTGAAAGATTGTTCGACCGGAATGATGTGCCTTACAAGGCTGCCCAAAAATAAGATCAATCTGCAGTCTGTAAGCATGATATAGGAAGTCCATGTTAGCCTAGATACATAAATTTGTCCACTCATCTATCTGCTGACCAAAGTTCTGAATACTGCAAATTAATGAAGAAATTTGCTAATGTGTTTGCCTGGGAGTATAGTGATCTGAAAACGTATGATAAGAACATAATCTAGCATAAAATCCCTTTGGATAAAGACACTATTCCTTTCAAATAGAAGCTGAGACCAATAAATCCTATGCTTCTTCCTCTAATTGAAAAAGAAATTAAAAAATTGTTGGCTGCCAAGATTATAGTTCCTCTTAGATATTCAAAATGGGTAGCCAACCTAGTAGTGGTGAGGAAGAAAAGTGGAGAAATCAGACTGTGTGTTGATTTCAGAAACTTAAACAAATGCTCTAAGAAAGACAACTATCCTCTACCCAAGATGGAGCATTTGCTGTAGAAGGTCTCAGGAGCCAAAGTGATGTCTTTCCTGGACGGATTTTCAGGGTTTAATCAGATTGTTGTGCATCCAGATGACCAAGAGAAGACTGCATTCACCACTCCTTGGGGCACTTTTATGTATGCCAAGATGCCTTTTGGGTTGATGAATGTTGGAGCTACCTTTCAAAGAGCTATGGATATAGCATTTGTAGGAGAGAAGGATAAATTTGTCCTTATCTACCTTGATGACATAACCATATACTCCAACATCCATCAAAATCATTTGCAGCATTTGAAAAAAGTGTTTCTGAAGTGCAGAAGGTTTGGGATTTCAGTCAATCCTAAAAAGTCACAATTTGCTTTAGAAGAAGGCAAGCTGCTAGGACATATTGTTTCTGCTGCAAGTGTCTGAATTGACCCAGAAAGAGTCAAAGCAATACAGAATTTGTCTATCCCAAAATCAAAGAAAGATATCCAATCCTTTTTGGGAAAAATTAATTTTGTAAGGAGGTTTATACCAAATTTTGCAGAACTGGTGAAGCATGTTACCTGCATGTTGAAGAAAGGATCAGAGGTCAGATGGACTAATGCAACAAGAGGATCTTTTGAGTCCATTGAAAAAGCTATTATGGAGGCTCCCACTTTAATAAATCCGGACTACAACAAGGAGTTCCATGTATTCTCATTTGCCTCCGAAGACACCATGGCAGCAATTCTATTGCAAGTAGATGAAGAAGGTTCAGAACATCCAGTAGCATTTTTCAGCAAGAATTTGAGGGATGCTGAACTGAAGTATGATATTATTGAAAAAAATGCATATGCCCTTATCAAATCCTTGAAAGCTTTCAGAGTTTATATCTTGCATTCCAAGATAATTGCATATGTACCCTCTGCTGCAATAAAAGATGTCTTAACACAACCTGATGCTGATGGAAGAAGGGCTAAATGGATTGCAAAGCTAATTGAATTTAATATAGAGCTGAAACCCACCAAGCTGGTTAGAGGTCAGGGTCTTGCCAAGTTATTGGCTGAAGAAAATTGCAGATCATTAGATATTGATTTCCTGTGCATAATTGTAGAAATTGGTTAGACAGATAAAGAAGAGGGAGCAGCTGAACTAGAGAGAAAGCAGTTAGTGGACGAAAATCTAGCTTCTTGTGATTAGTATTCTGCATTAATTAATTTCTTGCTGAAGCTAGAAATCCCTTGAGGATTTACTCAAAGTCAAGCCATAACTATTAAGCTTAGGGCGGCTAAATATTGCATTAATGAAAATTTGCTCTACTCGAGGGATCCATCTGGAGTGTTTTTGAGATGTCTGGACAAAGAACAGTCAATAGAAGTTATGCAGCAATTTCATTCCAGCATGTGTGGAGGGCACCATTACTGGAAGACTACAACCCATAAAACCCTTAGAGCTGGATACTATTGGCCCTCCTTATTTTCTGATGTATTTTCATTTGTTAAGTCTTGTGACAGGTGCTAAAGATTTGAAGGAAAACAACAGTTGAAGTCCCTACCCTTAAATCCAATACTTGCAAAAGGACCTTTTCAGCAATGGGGTTTGGATTTCATTGGAGAGATCAATCCACATTCCAGTGGCCAGCACAGATGGATATTAGTAGCCATTGATTATTTCACTAAGTGGATTGAAGCAATCCCTACTAGGAAGGTTGATCATAATGTGGTCATCAAGTTTTTAGTTGAAATTATCTTTACCAGATTTGGTTGTCCACACAAATTAGTCACAGACAATGCAATGGCATTCAGGGCAAAGGAATTGGTGAAAATGTGTGATTCAACGGGTATTAAACTGGTTCATTCCACATCATACTATCCTCAAGGCAATGGTCTAGCAAAATCTTCAAATAAAATCCTGATAAGGATAATTAAGAAGCTGTTGGAGGACAATAAAAGGAATTGGGATGCTAAGCTCAAATATGCACTGTGGGCTGACAAAGTAACCATTGAGAAATCCACAGGTAATTGTCCATTTAGGCTGGTATATGGCACTGAAGCTGTATTCCCAATTCAGTTAACTCTCCCTGTGGCAAAATTCCTCCAAGAAGAGCAGAATGAAGAAGAAGAAATGGCAAAGAGGATCACTGATTTAACAGAGGTCCATCAGATTAGAGAACAGCTGGTAAGGCTACAGCACATCAGAAAAAGATCAAGGACGCTTTTGACAGGAAGACAAAAACACATAATTTTCAGGTTGGAGACTTGGTCCTGAAATGGGATGAATTGAAGGAAAAGAAGGGCAACCATGGGAATTTTGATGCTTTCTGGATAGGGCCTTTTATCATTTCTCAGATTCAGGGGAACAACACCTTCATACTGAAAAGTATGGGAGGAGAAGCAGTTTTTGATGGCCCAGTTAATGGGCGTTTTCTGAAAATTTATGTGATTTAAGGTCTTTTGGCCTTAAAGGTTGTAAATATTTGGTTTTATCAGTTTTAGTCAGACTCCATAACCAATGGAACACTAGGAATTTTGTTAATTTGTTTTCATCAGGAAGGCATTGATCTGCAGGTTTTAAGACCTCACAGGGAGGATCTCATCCCCAAAAGGAGCTAGTGTTAGCTCTGCTACATGTTTTAGCATTTGGAAGACCAAATATCAGCTCGGCCATGCGTTGATGAAGAAAAGGGAGCTCGCAGTGCTCATTTAAGCTTCTTCTCCTTCATTTTTACTTATCCTCACATCCTTTGCTATCTCTGTTTTTCCCTCCATAAAGCCTTTCCATTTCCCGTTTAAACCTTCTGAAACCCAACAAGGTCCTCGACAGCCCCTTTTCGTTAGTCCCCGGGCATTTAACCTATGAATTCGCGCCCATATAACCTTCCGCCGTAACCATAGCCGTTGATTGTCATGCCTCAATCTAACGGTCTTCGTCTTTTCCCCGCACGTTAAACCAAGTTCATTTTTCCCGTCGTCTGACCATCCGTCGCATGATCCGACAACATTCGCTCGTTTCATACCCGCGAACTTGCCCGCGCGTTAACTCGCGATCGCGACGGTTTTCCGCCTGTCCCATCGACCACGTGTCGGCTGATGATTCGCATCGTACGCCCGCATATGAATACCATCGCAGCTCCGTAAGCGGTGCGGGGAAACTGCTAACCGCCTACTCGTACGTTCCCCGCTCGTTAACATTCGCGCAGCTCCCACTCCGGATAGCTGTCGAATCTGCCCGACCGCGATCCGACGGCCCACATTTGTCTCCGCCCGCTTTCCCCGATAGATCCCTCTGATTCAATCTCCGCCGTCCATCTGCAGGATCCGACGGCTATTGTTTATTCCCGTCCCGCCCATGCATCCTCCATGTTGTTTTCGTGCCTCTAACCTGTATCATTCACCCGAAGGATGAAGCGATTAGCTACCAAGTACTCTGCACAGTTAATATTTCAACTACTCCATTTAAGAGCAGTATGGCCGAAGAAGGAAAGGACAGCATCGAGTAGTTAAAGCATTTATCAGGCATGGAATTTCATCCATAGTTCACTCCAGCTGCTCAAGAAGGACAATAGAGTACCAGAAAGAGTCATTTTGTTTATTAAAACAGTCAGATTGTATCAGAGACCCATATCAAATAGTTAATGTGGTTGGTGGTCCATTATGACCCCTCCACGCTTAGGATAGCAGATATTTTTGTAATCAACCTCCATATATACCCAGAAAGAAGATGTAATGAGGGTTGATGGATATTGTATTGATGTAAGGTTCAACTTCTGGAGACTGTGACTACTGTGATACCTGCAGCTTCTGGTCTTCATTTTCAGCTAATACAAGCTTCTTTTGCTGTTAATTGCTCACTTTCCACTTTTTCTTTGTTCCAGGCTGTACCTGTTATGCATTTTTCATGTGCTCTTGATGTTTAGCATTAGAGGGGTTGTCATCCCACCTCTGTGTTAGAATCTAGTAAGTATTATTGAATGTGTATGCAGGTTTCTGTTATTTTAATGCCAGAGAGTTGTCATCCTGTTTGTGCATTAGGAAATAGATTTACAAACCTTTCAACTGGTTGCAGCCGGCCATCATAGGGTCCTGTGCATCTGCTGGTGTGGTCAGTATTCTCCATGCTCACCTATTCCTGAAATTGTGAGTAATTGGTGGTCTAAAGCCTTGTAGTCTAGGGGTGTTCGCCCATGTCTGGGGTTAAGCATAGTAGAAGTGGTTATCTGGCTTGAATATGCATCATTCCTTTCATTCATCCACCATCTTCTAACATTTTTGTTGAGTTTGTAATGTTCCCGAGCATCTCTGAAATACAACCTAGGAGAGTTTCTTGGGGTGATAACAGGCCCCACTCAATAAGAAGATTTGTTAAGACAAATTGATTCCACTTCACCCATGGGAGTAAAAATTGGTCCTAAGTCCCAACCCAAAAGAATTTAAAGCATAAACGTCTAAATTTTTCCAAAATCCCCTTGGGAATCTAGGTCGCGGACATCTAGTAAACATGAATTGCCTCAAGAACTGACTTTACCAGGATCAACCTTCCTGCACGAGACAACCACCTGAAGCACCAACATTTTAATCTCTTCTCAATCTTTTGAATTATCCACATCGAGTCTTATTTTTTGTAGCAATTTGGTTTTAAATGGAAACCTAAATATTTTAAATCTGCTTCCAAATCAACAACATGATGTGTGAAAGCCCTACTAAGATGTTGAAGTTCAAGAACATCCAGATTTTGTGCACAATAGTTGAATTTCAAATAATTACAAGCATCCGAGTTGCCACCTCGAACATAACAACAATTTCACCAAGAGTATCCACATCTTAGGTATACACCCTGAAAGACCCCCTTGTTCTTTGCATCCAAAATCAAGAGGCTTAAACATTTTGCAAATAGAAGGAATAGTAAGGGGGAAAGAGGGCAAACCACGTTGCACATGAATGAAAGGGGATGCAAAACATTGATTAAAACAAAAAAAGAAACCGATCGCAGACAACCCATGATCCAGTTGATGAAAACTACACCAAACCTAGATGAGTCAGCAACAACCTGATATACAACTAGAAAACTCGGTCATATTGATCTAAAGTGGCCAACTAAAGGCTTTCTATCAGCTTACAAGAACTTCTCCCACTCCAAAGCTTATATATTCCCAAGATCTAGCTTATGCTCGACAATTTTCGGAATTAAAAGTGCTTGAAAGAGGTGTATGTTTGTGCTTGTTTTTAAACTGTTCAAGTGCTTATGTATATTTGATATTTAAACACACATAACAGTAAATAAAGTAGCAAATCAACAAACACATAAGGCAACAATATAATTAGGAGTCTACCCAAACCTCTTGGGCTACATCTCTGTGAGCTCTAGTCAACTCGACTAGGCTCTCTTGGGATTATGGTAATCTTTCTTTTACAAGTTCCACACTCAACTCCATTGGTTTACAACTGAACCTATGGGTTTAGAATACCATCTTATCCCTGGCTATCCATACTTTGCAGACAGATCTAGGCTTCTCTGGATTAGATTCCTTCAATCAGCACTCTGAGCTATCTTGAGCTCTAGCTTGCACCAACTCCCTCAGAATTATTTTACTATCTTTGGAATTCCTTCTTCTGTCTTCAACACACTTCAGACAGTAGCAATAGCTTGACCATTTCGATCTATTTGTTGTTCTGAACTTCATTACAACATCATGGCTCTTAGAAGTCTGCTTTGAGCTCTCTGGCTCTGCGGCTCTCTAGCTTTGCAACTCTGCTGCGCTCAAGCTCTCTAGCTCTGCAACTCTGTTGCACTCAGCTCCTGAGGAATCACCCCTTTGCCATCGCCCCAACCTCTGGTGGCTTCTCTGGCTTTCTCGAGCTCTCTAGCTCTACGGCCTTGTGGCTCTTAGCTCTGCGAAGGGGGAGAGAGTACTATGCGATTCTATCTCTGCTCCCAGCTGTGAGCTCCCTCGAGAGAGAACTCACTTCTCTGCTGCTACATTTTTGTGAGCTCCCCTATGAGAGTCATACTCTCTGGCTTTTGAGGAATCCTTCGACTTTATGGTTCCCCTAGTCATTCCTTTGTCTCTCCTCATGAGGAATCATTCCTTTACGACTTTGTGTCTCTTCGATTGGCCCTCTGGCTCTCTGGCTCTACGACTGGCCATCTGGCTCTGTGGCTTTCTGCGTATAACGCATTCCTATTACAACACCCACTTATAGCGTGGCACAAATGACAGGAGCCGTTTTACAATGAAAAGGAACCGGTGGCCTTTCTTCTGCCTTAATCTCGGAAATAGCAATATAACGGAAATACACAGGCAAAACTCGCGAAAACACATTACGAGCCTTTAAGCTGGAACTCAAATAATATCAAGTCAACTCTATAAACCTTTCAAGTCCGTCCTAATATCGCTTATCACAAGTCGCATGGTGAAATGCTCAAAATCCATGAATTTGACAAATACACGGAAATACACAGAAATCCAATGTTTGAATGCAAAGCCGGATTTAAAATGGGATTCAATCGCATCCATAATCCTATCGGGTCCGTGCCTTGATCGCATGTGCATTGGCATGGCTCCTTTGTGTCGTCGCCAATCATCGATCACCGATCACATATCGCAAAGCATGTCGCTAATCGCAACGACCCTTGTATTGAGGATTCGCCAATCGCCGATCGCGCTATCACAATCACATGTTGGCGCTGTCACATATCGACGCCATCGCATCGGTCCAATGGACTGTGTCTCTGCTCCTCCAATCGCCCAATCGCCGATATCGCTCATTGGCATATCGCATTTGTAATGACCCTTTTTATTGTTGCGATCCACCAATTGCCGATATCGGCGCATCGCATATCGCTCTTGCAACGGCCCTAGGGGTCTTCCCTTTGACTATGCCGATTGTCGATCGCAATTGCTCTATCGACTCGCCCGGGTTCCGATGTCGCGCAAAGGCCTTCCTCCGATGCGATATATCGAAGATCGCTATCGGGGAGCCATTAATGCCTGTTGCGCCGCCCTTTGAACCTTTCCGATGCGATTTCCTTAAGGAACACATATAAAGCCTTAAGCCCATTTTCATAAGGATTTGCCTCCTTTTCTAAGGATAATGGGCAATCTTCTTTGGTGCAATAACTTCTTCATCTGAATTCCATTTTAACCCATTCAAATTGCATTAGGTTCAGAATGAAGAGATCTATGCAATGAGACTATTTCCATAAGCATCCTTTGACTTTAATTTTTCCTTTGTGAGGAAAATTCATAGACTTTGAAGTCTATGTTAGATCCATTTTGGATCACGCCTTCCCACTAAAAAGCTTTTGGACTTCAAAAGATTGATATACTGATCTGAACAGTAAATGAGAGTACCTCACCCTCTTCTTTCAGCCTCCATACACTTGCCTTCCATAGTGCCTCTGAAACAAATCCTTTGAACACTTCCTTTCTAGATGTGCTTGTCCTCCTGGGAAGAACTGTCTTCCTCCTTGACTTCCGGAAAAAATTCTGCTGAGAAGGTCACAGAAGGTAGTTTGAACTTTTCTGCCTTGATCATTGATCCAAGGTAGCTCAAACCAATGTGAAGTTACACTTGCTTCACAAAATTTTCATTTGTACTTGTTTGACATACTGTCAACAACAACTGTTAACAATAACAAGATTACATACAACACCTGGATGGCCTAAACTCCTGCTTCAACAAAAGAAACAGATTTCACATCTTGTGAACACCTCCATGTCTTTACATTTGCATACAAATGATTGACTAGATAACAAGCCAACAAAACACGCCTTTAAAACAATTGACCCTTCAAGTCAAGCATGTAGAAAAAGAATTCTAGAGTTCTTTTCAAAGATGAAACACTTCACCATTATCTCTATCTTGGAGACCAAATCAACTTTTTCCAAGTCAACATTAACATTACATGCATGCTTAAAAACAAAGTAATCAACCCTTCAAGTTAATCACATCTACATGTTCTTCAAATTTCGCTTAAGTACACTTCACTTTTGAAGCTGAAATGAAATATAATGTTGTAGCAATAAAGTGAGTCTCCTACTCAAATTTTCCATTCACCTTCTTGGTAAAATCCTGCAACTTGCATCTCATTAACAAAGAAATGCAAATAGATGCAACTTGATATAATGCATTTTCAAAAATACATGCAACCTTAATTGGATAAGAATTCTAACCATTTCTTACCAATCCATTTCAAAGGTCCTTCCTTTGTCTGTACATCAACATTAACATGTGAATCATCTTGAAACACATCATTTATGGAATCTTCCTTTCCATTCCTGTCATTTTCTCTTTCCACCTTCTTCAAGTTTCGTGGATGCATTGTTGGATTCAGAGTCCAACATTTTGCAGAAATATGTCCTTGCTTATGGAAGTAAGTGCAATGCATGTGCATCTTCTTGACAACATGATTTGCTTTGTCCAATAGACCTTTGGCTTCTTGCTTCTTTTCCTTCAAAAGTTTCTTGTATGTGGCCATTCTCTTCCAACATCTAGAAACATTATGGTTAACCAAACCACAAAAGGAACATGCAAATATTTTCCCATGCTTATGTGGAAATTTACCATGCTTTACATAATCAAAAGGAATATGGTTAGAACCAGATTTATACCTTTCCTTTTCACCTTTATTACCTTCATAAGGAGGTGAATCAAATGAATAAGTGGCTCCCTTTGGAACACCATCAATCTCTTCAAGGCTTTCAGAGTTTCCACAACTCTCCAGTTCAAGTGTATGCTGATATACACCTTCTTTCTGCAAATTATGCTTCACACTATTGCATTCCCCAAGAATACAATCTTCACACTCTTGAGGTAGAAGACCTGCAATGAAACTCCTTCTTGGAACTATTTCAATGGCCTTCATGGCAGCTTTGGAACTTTCTCCATAAGATTGTCCATAGCCAAGACCCAAATACTTAGGCCTTTCCTCAACCATTATTGGCTCAACAATACCTTGTGCATGTTTTCCCAAGCCTTTTCCTTCATAGCCCATCTTGGACATTAACTTGGAACCTATGCCTCTGGTATGTTTTTCAAAAGAACCAATATAAACATTCTTAGAGGAAATTGAAGACAAATAGGAATTGTTTACCTCTTCTTCAAGCTGATACTTGACTAAGGATTCTTTGGCAACAAAGAGTTGTGTCTCCAACTCATCCATCCTTTCCAAGTTCATATTTGCAATATGAAGTTGCCTCTCCATTTCCTGCAATTTGTTAGAAAGCAACTGCTTCTCTTCCTTCATGGAATTCAACTGCTCTCTAAGTCTAGTGCTCTTCCTTTCATCCTCATACATTTCTCTCACCATATCCATCATGATGAATAAGTCTTGCGTCATGTCTTCACCAAAGAATCTTATGAAGAAAGAAGAATTTGAGGACTCACTTGTAGAAGTAGTCATTATCAAAATGAACAAAATAACTTCAAACAAGATTAACAAAGAGCTTATTCAAGCAACCTTTTGCAACAAACCTCTTGTGCTTTGAGGATTGCTTTGAGGTCCTTTGGGATAAGAAGAATGCCTTCAGCCCTTCTTCCTTCTTGTCCTGTCCTGGACTTAACTATCAATAGCTTTCACCTCTGCAAACTCACACAACAGTCAGTTTACAAACAATCAAACAGATAAATTCTTTCTACTGTTTGAACACCTTTCGAGTTGAGCAAGCAAATATATTTCTTTGTCAATCAAGCATTCTGATCTCATACCACTTGCATCATGATACCATCTACTTCATGATACCACCTGCTCTAGTATAACTTGAGCTCCGATATAACCTTCTTTGAAGGTGGGCTTAATAAAAACTTGATGCTCCGATATAACCATCTCGGATATAACCTGCTCTGATACCACCTGATCTGAAATGGGGCACTAAAGGGTTCTTGTCAGCTTACAAGAACCTCTCCCACTCCAAAGCTTATATATTCCCAAGATCTAACTTATGCTTGACAATTTTCGGAATTAAAAGTGCTTGAAAGAGGTGTATGTTTGTGCTTGTTTTTAAACTGTTCAAGTGCTTATGTATATTTGCTTATGCTGATATTTAAACACACGTAACAGTAAATAAAATAGCAAATTAGCAAACACATAAGGCAACAATATAATTAGGAGTTCACCCAAACCTCTTGGGCTACATCTCCGTGAGCTCTAGTCAACTCAACTAGGCTCTCTGAGATTATGGTAATCTTTCTTTTACTAGTTCCACACTCAACTCCATTGGTTTACAACTCAACCTATGGGTTTAGAATACCATCTTATCCCTGGTTGTCCATACTCTGCAGACAAATCTAGGCTTCTTTGGACTAGACTCCTTCAATCAGAGCTCTGAGCTATCTTGAGCTCTAGCTTGCACCAACTCCCTCAAAATTCTTTTACTGTCTTTGGAATTCCTTCTTCTGTCTTCAGCACACCTTGGACATCAACAATAGCTTGACCATTTCGATCTCTTTGTTGTTATGAACTTCATTACAACATCATGGCTCTCAGAAGTCTGCTTTGAGCTCTATGGCTCTGCGGCTCTCTGGCTTTGCAACTCTGCTGCGCTCAAGCTCTCTGGCTCTACAACTCTGTTGCGCTTAGCTCCTGAGGAATCACCCCTTTGCCATTGCCCCAACCTCTGGTGGCTTCTTAGGCTTTCTTGAGCTCTCTAGCTCTACGGCCTTGTGGCTCTCAGCTCTATCAGTTCTGCGAAGGGGGGGACAGTACTTTGCGATTCTGTTTGCCCCCAGCTGTGAGCTCCCTCGAGAGAGAACTCATTTCTCTGATGCTACATTTTTGTGAGCTCCCCTGTGAGAGTCATAATCTCTGGCTTTTGAGGAATCCTCTGACTCTGTGGTTCCCCCAACCATTCCTCTGTCTCTCCTCATGAGGAATCATTCCTTTGCGGCTCTGTGTCTCTTCGACTGGCCCTCTGGCTCTCTGGCTCTACGACTGGCCATCTAGCTCTGTGGCTCTCTACGTATAATGCATTCCTGTTACAACGCCTGCTTATAGCGTGGCATAAATGACAGGAGCCATTTTACAATGAAAAGGAACCGGTGGCCTTTCTTCTACCTTAATCCCGGAAATAGCAATATAACGGAAATACATAGGCAAAACTCGCGAAAGCACACTACGAGCCTTTAAGCCGGAACTCAAATAATATCAAGCCAGCTCTATAAACCTTTCGGGTCCATCCTAATATCGCTTATCGCAAGTTGCACAACGAAATGCTCAAAACCCATGAATTTGACAAATACATGGAAATACACAGAAATCTAATGTTTGAATGCAAATCCGGATTTCAAATGGGATTCAATCGCGTCCATAATCCTATCGGGCGCGGGCCTTGATCACATATCGCAATCGCATGTCCATTGGCATGGCTCCTTTGTGTCGATCGCTGGTCGCCGATCGCATATCGCAATCGCATGTCGCTAGTTACAATGGCCCCTGTATCGGGGATTAGCCGATTGCCGATCGCGCTATTGCAATTGCATGTCGGCACTATCGCATATTGACGCCATCGCATCGACCCAATAGACTGTGTCTCTGCTCCTTCGATCGCCCGATCGCCCAATCGCCGATATCGCTCATTTCCATATCGCATTTGTAACGACCCTTTGTATTGTTGCAATCCACCGATCGCCAATCACTGATTGCCGATATCAGCGCATCGCATATTGCTATCGCAACAGCCTCGGGGGTCTTCCCTTTGACTGTGCCGATCGCCGATTCGCCGGTCGCAATCGCTCTATCGGCTCGCCCGGGTTCCGATGTCGCGCGAAGGCCTTCCTCCAATGCGATATATCGGAGATCGCTATCGGGGAGCCATTAAGGCCTACTACTCCACACTTTGAACCTTTCCGATGCGATTTCCTTAAGGAACACATATAAAGCCTTAAGCCCATTTTCATAAGGATCTGCCTCCTTTTCTAAGGATAATGGGCAATCTCCTTTTTGCAACAACTTCTTCATCCGAAGTCCATTTTTGCCCATTCAAATTGCATTAGATTCAGATTGAAGAGATCTATGCAATGAGACTATTTCCAGAAGCATCCTTTGACTTTCATTTTTCCTCTGTGAGGAAAATTCATAGACATAGAAGTCTATGTTAGATCCATTTTGGATCACATATGGTTTGGATATATCAATTTTAGTGATGACACCTTTTGTTCTAAGGGTTTTTACACTATGAAGACCCTCCTATTGCACCCCAATGGCTTCATGGATTTGCCTACCTTCCAAAAGGCCAAATTGCTCGTTGGAAATAATACGAGACAAGACCAACTTTAACCAATTGACAATAACCTTAGAAATGACCTTATAGAGATAGTTGCATGAGAAGATTGGGCGAAAATCCTCAAAAGTATAAGGCTTGTCAACTTTGGGGATGAGAGCAATAAAGGTCGAGTTGAAAGCCACCAAAACTTTACCTTCCCTTTTGGACTCTTTTACCACTTCAAGTAAATCCATCCCAATGATATCAAAGAAACTCACAAAAAATTCCACACGCCACCCAACAAGCCTTGGGATTTTGTCTTTTTGAAAGTTGACCAAAACAACTTTCAACTCTTCTTGAGAGACCTCCTCCTCCATATCCCTATTCACTTCCTCATTTACAAAACTGGGAAAACTTTGAGCCACCCTGATTACTTCTGCAATATTTATCCTGGCAAGCTCTTGAAAGAGAGATTGAAAGTGATCTCTTGCCATAGAGGCAAGGCCCTCAAAATTTGAGACTTGTCTACCATTCACATAAAGTTTATTTATGTATTATCTCAATAAATTTATAGCTTTATAGCTTTATAATTTAGCACAAATAAATTTACCATTTCAAATTTACCATTTTTTTCATAACTTAAATAAAAATTACTAAAAAATACATTAAAAAAATTAAACTATTTAAATAACCACGTTTTTGTCTTTTTAATTGGAGTTGCCAATAAAATAATATATAAAATTGTGATTTTTGTTATTTAAAATATTTTTTTGGATAGTATAAATTATACAATTCAAATTTAACATTCCAAAAAATCATTGCCAAATTTTAGATAAAATCAATTTAGAAATTTATCTCGAAAAAATAGAACACGCCCAATAGTTAAAGCATGCTATTTAAATATTTAAATATTTAAATTTTTAATTTTTTTATAAATATTTTAATATGTTAAATTTTTTAAATAATTTTATACAAAAATTAATGTCTTCTGTTCTAAAAGTTTATATATTCACTAGACAAGTACAAATATGTGTACTAACCAAAGCTTTATTATGCTACAATATTGATAAATTCCAAGCGAAATAAAAAAACTCTAAATTAACTAAAACCTTTAAGAGAATGTTGAAATATCAATAATAACTAGAAACACAAAAATTAGTAGGTTATAAAACTACTCTCAATACAAACCAAATCTTCATATTCTTCTACCCCAAACAATTTTTTTTTAATCTTAAATAATTATAATAAATATTTTTTATTTTATTTAATGTTTTTTCCCATACTCCATTATATAATTTTGGAAATGCATTTTAACCCCATCATAATGAAATGAATTTTTGATCGACTAATAAAAATATAATTTCGAAATAATTACGTTCAACCTTCATCACTAAACCACCATGAAAGTGAAACGAACCTTGACTCTACAAACAACCTGTGGGACTGTCCCACAGATTTAGACTATATGGCACAGAAAAACATTTAAATATTCTGATTAAAAAATCAAAACAGTTTCAACTTCCACGATAGGAATTCCTGGATTGTTCCGGACCTGAAAAGAAGTATTTGTAATCTTCCCCGCACTTCACTTATATAATAAAAATGTCAGAGGAAATGAGGTTTTAATTGCCTTCTACCCCCGTAATTATTATTTATTTCCCTCCCAGGGCAGTTCACCCCACCTTCACAGGATAAGTCCCGTCGTCCCAGCCGAGGCATATCAGAGGTACAAGAACCCAACTTCTACATAAGCCAAAGGGAGTTACAGGGTTCGAACACGCGATCCATAATACGTTGGGAACGATTCAGGTTATCGATCTCCTGCCCAGTGGATTAATCAGAAGATATCCTTCTCAAGGCAAGTTTAAATCATCTGAAGCTAACCCTTTTGATTTACCCACAAAAATGCGTGATTCGAATTCTTCACTATTTATATTATGTTTTATTTAGTCTGAATTTGAGTCGCTGGAGAATTATTTCAGACGGGAACGAATAAACAATTAGGGCCAGTCTTAGGCGCGGATAAAATTCCAGATTTGGGGCTTTTCTTTTATAATTTAGAAACCATTCTGAAATTCTCTCTTGTGAGGGCTGGCTTGACCTAGCCTTTCGCCTTTATGGATAAATTACAGAATGAATTCATTTTTGCTCTTTTGGTTAACGAATAACTCCATCAGGTTCAAGTCTCCTTAGCTTGGCATGATTTCCCTTGTGCTGCGCTTGTGCTAATGGTAATGTTCGTGCCTGGATGCATTAATTGCCATGTTCCTGGATTGGCAATAATTCCCTCTTGTCATGTCTGGCTTGACCTAGCCTTTTGCCTGTATGGATAAATTACAGAATGAATTCGTTTTGCTCTTTTGGTTAATGAATAACTCCACCACGTTCAAGTCTCCTTTGCTTGACATGTTTTCCCTTGGGTCGCTTGTGCTAATGCTAGTGCTCTTGCCTGGATATTTTAATTGCAACGTTCTCGGATTGGGGATGTGGGAACATGTCCCATTGGTATAGATAGAAACGTTAAAAAATGATTTCTTTTTTGGTCAGGGTTAATTACTGTCTCTCTCTTTAAACATTTGTGCAACGATGCACGATAACAAAACCGGCTATACAGTTGGTTCACGGTATCCATGGGCCATCAAGGCCACTGGGTCTTTCACCTAGTCTTGGCTGCTGCTGCAGTTTGTGGAAAACGTACACGCCAGGAATTGAACCTGGACCATTCCTACAGGAAGTATTCGTGATAGACGGTTACTATGTTTTTCACTGTACCATTTTGAGTCTCACTGGTCACCGGGAGTCCTGTGAGCAAAAACATAAGCGGATAAGTGCAATGATAAATATTTTATGAGTGGACAGTGCTGACCTTAGAACATGGGTTCCTCATAACCAGAGTCGCATTTGAGCCTTTAGCTTTGCCGGTTCCAAATCAAAATCAAAATTTTCGGATAGTTTTGAATCCATGTAGGGATAAGAGTTGGACTGAAATTGAAGTGGATAAACATTATGATTGATTTTTTAATTGAATTGAAATGGAGAACGCTTCAAGAGGAGCCATCTGAGATCCATAATCCTGAAAACCTAAGGCCATGACCTGAACCTGGTACACTATTCGTGGGTATTCATCTGGAGGGGCATAAGACCACCTTGCACAAGAATCCTGAAAACCTAAGGACATTTCAGGAGGGGCATGAGGCCACGTTGCGTGACTCAACAGCCATGATGGTTCCACCACCTTTGCCCAGCCTTGCAGAGCTGAACCTGCCACTTTTGTGAGTTTTGAACCATGTTTGAGTCTAAGACAATAAGCACTTTCATCAAGCTGTTTAACCTCTTGTGGCTATTTTTGACTTGAAATGGGTGAACATTCTGATCAGATTTCTCAACTCTATGCTGCTTATTTTTCTTTCCTAGCTATTGAAAAAACTGTTCTTTTGTTGTCAGGTGGTTTATCTCAATGCCTAAAGAAAAAAGTAATCGGGTACAGGCATCCAGAAAATCTAGAGCATTAGCTCCTTACCCTGACACCAGGGGGTCACAAGTAAATTCCTCTGATTCAGGAAGACCTTTGTTAAAGAAGGATTGGGAAGATGCTGTCTGCCCCATATGTATGAATCCCCCACATAATGCCGTTCTTCTCTTGTGTTCGTCCTATGAGAAAGGTTGTCGTCCTTATATGTGTGATACGAGCTATAGGCACTCGAATTGCCTTGATCAATTCAAGAAAATGAGTGCCGCATTTCATGCAACATTACCTGGTTCAGATGATGCAGATGAAAGCTCTCCCTCAAATCAAGAATCTGTAAGCAATTCAGGATCTGATGACATAATGTCAGATACAGTATCAGGAACTGAAAACATATCCGGGGAAGAAGATATCCAACATAATGCAGGTGTGGAGCTGGATAGACATGAAAGATCAAAAATGACTTGTCCACTTTGCAGAGGACAAGTGAAAGGTTCGACAGTTGTTCAGGAAGCACGAAGATATTTAGATACAAAGACAAGGAGCTGTGCACAGGAATCCTGTCCATTTTCAGGGAATTATGCACAGTTGCGAAGGCATGCAAGAATTGATCATCCATGTGCACAACCGACAAAAGTAGACCCTGTTCGGCGGAGAAACTGGCAAAGATTAGAACAAGAAAGTAATATTGGTGACGTTCTTAGCACTATTCGATCGACAATGCCTGGTGCCTTGGTATTTGGGGACTATGTCATTGAGAATGGCAATATTGATAATGGATTCAATGACGGTGATTTTTCTGCTGATGAAGGTGACTGGTGGTCTTTTCTACTTCTTGTCCAGTATCTGGATCCCCATGCTCGGATTACAGTCAGAAGAACTATATCTTCCCAAGATCACAACAGGTTGGGGCAGGCCTTAACTTTGAGTGAAGAGGATTCTGGAGCTGGTAATGATGTTACTGCCGAGGATGATATCTCCGGGGGTAATGCGAGAGGACCTATAAGGTTTGCTAGAAGTCGGTTTACAAGGTTCTCGAACAGGAGGCACAGAGGTCAACATTGACTTAATATTGGAAAATTTGGGTTTTTTTTTTTTTCTCAGTCACGCCCTACTATTTTCAAGCAGAGGTATTTTCATGGATTACGGAGTCTAATTCAAATGAAGCACCGCTTTGAGTTATATATATTTTGAGTACTTACAAAATGTTCTGATCATCCTGCAGACTGAACGATAGCTGTGAACGACCAGCACACACGATAAGGATGGAGTTTTTGCAAGGTTCACTGAGCTAGCATTAGCACTAAAAATGCTACGCTTTCCTGTTCTCACTCAAACGGGAATTGGGAGGGGAAATATGTGTTATTTTGATTTATATGGTAATGAAGAGAGCATTCAAAAGATTTTGTAGAACCTATAAAATCGATGTTTATATCTGTAATTGGAACGGTCATAATTGTTTCTCTTCAAAAATAATCTGTATTGTTCATATTTCCCTTTCCACCTTTACAGTGGGTTTTTAATGTTGATAATTTTGCTTCAAGTATTATCATGCCTTGCAAAGTTATGGTAGTTACATGATACATCTGGATTTTTCTTTTACAGATTTTAAACAGTTTGACCGGTTATTCTTAATGGGCAAGTGTTGGGTTCGAAACTTATCAGCCTTCTCTTTATTCCGTTTATGGGCATATATTTTCTCTTTATTCCGTTTATGGGCATATATTTTGACATTTCTGACCGTTTGATGTTCAGGGTTGCAAAAAATTGAAATGAAACCAATGTGCCAATTGTATTCAGAAAATCTCCTCATTGTTTATCGTGTATGGTTTCAGCACTTGCGTACGTTCTGGATTTAAGTGTATTGAATTGCAATTGCAGATTCTTTCCATTCCATTATGCATGACACTTGAGACATGCTCTATGCACTAGAATGCGTATTGTGAAATGTGCATGGCATTTGAAATATGTACTAGAATATGTATAATCAAATGTATCATGTAGGCATGGTATTTGGAAGAGAGCATGAGCTGGTTATTTGATGATTTTTAAAATTTGAATATTACAAAATTTGAGGTTAAGGCTGTTTACATTACTTTAACCGATGCATAACAAGGATGCTGTCATCACTACGGGGTACCTTTTAACCCTTTTGACAGAGAAGGTCCACAAGGTGGTCACTGAACCTGGCAAAAGTGATCAGACGAGCTGTAAAAAGGATTGAACAGCAATGTAGTACACCACTCGTGGAGTTGCAGATACGGTCAATCGAAATAAAATTGAAACCACCACTCGTGAAGTTGCGGAGACAGATTTTCTGAAGTGGTCATATAATACGGTCAATCCAAATAAAATTGAAACTACTCGTGAAGTTGCAGAGACAGATTTTCTTCATTGGTTATATAATACGGTCAATCCAAATAAAGTTGAAACTTACAATGATAAGTCAGTACTTGCTATAGAATTGTTCGTCCCCAGTTACCTCTTGGCCCCAACCCGCCAATTGTAGGAAGAGAGTAGAAGCTACAATCTGTGGCCAGCTAGGTCATATGTAGCTGAGAAAAATCAATGATGTCTTTATACTGTCACAAAGATGAGCAAACAGGATAATTTTTTGCACAAATCATGCAGGTTGAGGTGATTCACATTGTAGCCTGCCAACTTTATAGCAGAGACTAGGTGGGGTGAGGCAAATAATATATTAAATATTAAACATAAAACGGTGGGGACACTAGGTTAGGGTGGGGAAATAAGGGAGAACATAAAAAATGTGTTTTATGTTTTCGACCAGCTGCTGTTAGTACTGAAAATGTGTTTGGAACTTGGTATCAATACGTCAGAGGATAGGGGACTCCCAACATATGAATCTATAGCGAGGAACTCATAACAAGCCAATCACAGGTGACTGGAGTGGACCGCAAGCATTGAGATGCGCTGAACCTCAAATATATGGGTGTGAACGATGTGAGGTTAACACATTCCTTTTTACTGCCACAATTTGACTGGTTAAACCACAATTGTTGGGTGTGGGATTGAAACCACTGATGCCTATTCTCGATCAACATTTAGTTCTGTGCCTATAGACTTTGGAATTTAAAATGCCAAATTAGCAAGTGGAATCTGTTGACCTTGCCCCCTACACCTATCTACAAGTTAGTGAGAAAAGTCTTCAACCCCACAAGGTGTGGTTGGTGGCAGTGAATTCAAAGAAGGGGTTGTCACACTAATTCCAACTCTTTTTGTTTGAGCTATTTCTTAGGTTAGCTAATGGGGTGGTCCCCAATGAAAAGTTAAGTTAAAAGATTTGAGTTTTTAGAAGAGTGTTATTGTGAAAATGGATTATTTTTAAGTATTTATGGGCAAATATGAAGTGAGCAACTTGAAATAACAATGCCAATTTAATATGATGATTAAAACCCATAAAACCAGTGGTTTATGAGGAATTTGCTCAACAATTTAAAGATATATTTATTCAAAGTAAAATGCAATGCTTTCAAAGGAAAACACAAAGTAATCCAGAAATGTAAATAAAAATTGTTAGCATAAGATATGTAAGATACAAAATGCTTTTGAGATAATAACTTTATAAATCAAAACATGTGAAACATATTTTGGAAATGTAAAAGAAAGAAAGTGCTAAACCAAGACATCAATATGCAATTAGACTTAAAACATGAAAAGAAAACATTTGTTTGAAATGATTACAATATTTGCTTTTCTTATGTAATGAAAAGTGCTCTTGGTTAATTTTATTAATTAGTTATATAACAAGATTACAATTTGACTCTTCAATTTTCAGACTTTACCATTGCCTAATGATATGGATCTCACATTGAAGAGTCAATAGAGAAGTGGAAGATTTTTAATATCTCTACTTCAACCAACTTATGTTGGAGGTAAAATTTTAATGAAGCTTGGGGCCTTCTTATACTAAAATGCTTAGATGAATGCAAATTGTATTTATTCCCCAAATTAAAATAATGATACTGTTATGAAACCAACTCAAGAAAAGATAGAAAAGATAGATCAATGCCTTAGAATTCAGCCTCTTCGAGGGGGCAACCTCCTTTACATTACATGAATGAACAATTCTTGGATGATTCAAATGACAAAACTTCATTTCTATATATAGGAGTTTAAGGAGTTACAATATAATCCAGCCGACCTAACAATAATAATATAAAGCCACAATAATAACAATAGTGGGCTTCTATGGGGCACAATAGTAACAATATGGGCACTACATGGGTACATCAATATAATAAGTGGGTTATATTAATAACAATAAGGGGTTACACTAGTAGTATAGGGGCCTAACATGCCCCTCTCCTTCAGAAAGCGTTGTCCTCAACGCTTGAGTAGTTCTTGATGCTTCTGTACAAAATTCTTGTCCTCCCATGTGGAATCTTCAGCAGGTAAGTTCTTCCACTTGATGAGATACTATGAAATTGATCGATTTCGTAGCTGTCGGGTTCTTGTTTCTGTGACTGCTCCAGGTTCTAATATGATTTTTCATTCCTCTTCAATTTTTGGCAATATTGTTTGAATTGGGATCTTTTGCAACTTTTGAATAAGCGGCCATACTTCTTCGTCCTTCTTCCATTCTTCCCTTGCTTCATTTATCCAATCTGGTTGGATAATATAAATAGCACAAAACAATGCTTCCACATCCTCATCCTTGAAGAGTCTTCCCATTCGGTATGGTCGCCATTTTTTAAGTGCATGTAGTATTGCCAATATTTCCTTCTCATAAATAGCTTGCTTGAGATGTAGCAGTAAAAATACCCAATCACCTACATCAAAACATTTTTCACTACGATGTTGATCTACCTGTTGTTTCGTTTGATTTTGCACCGAAGTGACGTTATCCTTTAAAAGTTGGAGAACTTGTTGTTGATGCTCAATGTGATCTTTCACTGCTTGAACCTTTTTCTTCTTCATATGTCCTTCTATCTCTAGAGTTTGAGTGGTAATTTCTTCCAATCCTTTACAAGGGTAGGATTCATTTCTTGATGCTCGATGTAATCTTTCACTTCTTGAACATTTTTCTTCTTGATATGTCCTTCTATCTTGATAGTTTGAGGAGTGGTAATTTCGAACAATGAATTACAAGATATGGTTGGATTCATTTCTTCTTTCTCGATGTGATCTTTCACTTCTTGCATCTTTTTCTTCTTGATATGTCCTTCTATCTTGAGAGTTTGAGGAGTGGTAATTCTTGCCAATGCTTTACAAGATATGGTCTGATTCATTTCTTCTTTCCCTGGGGTGGGGCCTTGGCGTAGATCCTCTTCTTTTGATGTTTTTTGATCCTTTTCTCCCTCCTCTTCATATTCTATGTAAAATAATTTCTTCTCAGCACACTTATGACCTTTAGTGCATTTTTTATCACAATTGTAACAAAGTCCTTTTTCTCTTTTTTCTTCCAATTGTTGTGGTGTAACTCTTGTAGGTTGCGGAAGGCTAGGAGAAACAACACTTCCATCTTTATAGTTGTGAGGGGTATGCTTCTTGGTTTCCATAATTTTTCTTTCCACTATGTCACAAATCCCTTTTACTCTTTCCAATTGTTGTGGTGTTGCTCTAAAGAAGGTGTTGCTCTTTATATACTCATAATGTGCTATCATTTCCTCCGTGAAAATTGACCACGTAACAAGTCGTTTACGAGAACAAAGCCCTTCATACCATAAAAATTGATCAGGTTCTAAATATGAAGATGCAATACATACCTTTTGTAACAATGGTACACCATGTAGATCAAAATATTGCTCCATCTGAAGTATCCAATTTACTGGATCTTTGCCATCAAACTTCCTCATCTTGATTTTTCTTGATTTTAGGAGCTTGAACTTGAAACGACTGTAACTCTGTAATTTCAGATCTTCAAGTTCTAAAATTCTGACTTGTAGTAGCCCTCTGTGTCCTCTTTCCAATGCCACAAGTCTGACCCAAATTGGATTCTCTAAGGAAGAGTTATGTGAAATCTCCCACAGTGACTTGCTTTTAGACTAGTTCAGTAGAGCGAATTTGTACGACGTGCCACAAGTTACTGTTTCAATCTTTGAATCTGAAACACACATACAAGAAACTACAGTTCGCCCTCCTTTTTTACCTCCTTACGAAATTTCAATCCGATCCCCAAAGAGAAAGTTATGACGATTTTACTCAGGTCACCTGTTTTGAATGTAATTCAGGAGTTTGCAAATGACCAACTTCCTCAGATCATATCTCCACAAATATCGTGCGAAAAACTCTGAAATTCGGACCCAAGGTTCAACGCGATCTCTTCTCAAATGGGTTTTTTTTGCGACTTATGAAACGTCACAGAAAAAAGTTATAGTGAAAATGCCACGATGACCTGTTTGGAGCAGCGAAACCCTAGAATCTAAAGCTCTAATACCAAATGTTATGAAACCAGCGCAAGAAAAGATAGAAAAGATAGATCAACGCCTTAGAATTCAGCCTCTTCGAGGGGGCAACCTCCTTTACATTACATGAATGAACAATTCTTGGATGATTCAATTGACAAAACCTCCTTTCTATATATAGGAGTCTAAGGAGTTACAATATAATCCAGCCGACCTAACAATAATAATATAAAGCCACAATAATAACAATAATGGGTTTCTATGGGGCACAATAGTAACAATATGGGCACTACATGAGTACATCAATATAATAAGTGGGTTATACTAATAACAATAATGGGTTACACTAGTAGTATAGGGGTCTAACAGATACATGCAAATGTTTCGAAAAGATTGATTTGCAATGCTTAAAAATGAAATAGTGTTCAACATAAGTTGCAATTATAACTTCAATTGGAGGAATAAAATCAGTTTACAAATGTTGCATGTGTTTCATCAAATGAATTAAAATGATACAAGTAATTTGTTTGAAAGTAAAATTTGTTTCAAATAGACAATGAAAATAAATTGTTCCAATATTAAAGATAACAATGTAGCATAAAATTGAAGCATGTATTCAAGTGCTCAGGAAACAATCTATCAAGGTAAATGGAAACGAATCAAAGTTTGTTAAGAATTTAAAATGCTTGCATGTAAAGGATGAATTGTCCAAAGTAAAGTGTACGCTTGTAGCTCCAAGCAACAATGAGAAAGAAAATGCAAAGCTCAAATGAAATTGTAACAAATTTTAACTTAATGAAATGTGATAGTGAAGTTGTGTTAATTCCCAATTAAAGCATGCATATAAGTGAATGAAATATGAAAGCTCAAACTATGCAAATGTCAGTCCACCTAAGAGAAGCCTCCCTCTAAATGGGGAGATAGGTTATTATGGGAGAAATCTCAAGCTCCCACAAATAAGTTAGATCTTTTATTAATATTACAATGAGAAGAGGGTCTTTCAAAGTCCTCAACTAAACGTAAGGAGAATCCTTACAATAATTGCTTGAAACTCGAACACTAAACCTCTTTTCTTGAGAAAGTAGTGACAAAATCTCACAAAGCTTACGCAAAGAAAACAAGGTGTGAGTTTCCTCCAAATGCCCACTACTTAAAGAGGAAAATGGGCAACCCTCTAGTGAACTCAACTTGGCCAAAATAAGTCTCAAAAGGGCTCACGACATCTTTGGAAATCGAACCCCTGACACTTGCCAGAGGTCCTGCAAACACTTGTTAGATGTTGCGAGAAGTTGCTCTTCAAATTTGTCACACAAGAGTTAGCAAACAATCCAAACAATGGCTGCAAAACAAGTTAAGTATTAATGGAAAAACCAACAAGATAAAATGTATATATACAATTATAATTTACAAAAGGCTAAGCTAAAGAGTGAGTAAACCCTCGTCATTGTTTAGCCATCTTCAACCTCTTAGATAGCAAATGAAAGAAATGAAGTACAATGTTTTTTTAAAAGAGATTTAAATTTAGAAGTTCTCAACTTGTGCACAAGCTATGGGCCGAAATCCCTACAAAACCACTTTGTAAGATAAGTCTATGAACGTTCAAAGAACAAATGAGAGCTCTTTTAAGAATGTATCAAGAGTGGGTCGGTCTCTCCAAAGACTTCCCTTTATGTTTAATTCTGTAATCCCAACAAGATGTTCCCTCTACAAAGCTTCAATCAATAATTAATTCCATATAAATTTCGCTTTAAACAATGAAAAGAAACTCTAGAGATTTATTTAAAACCAACTAGAGCATTCTATACCTAGAGCATACTTCTAAATCAAATATCAATACAAGATATCTCTACATTAACAAATCTACAAGAGCATGTGGAAGCAAATTAGATCAAAACACGAGTAAAAGAAATTATGCTAATGCTCAACAATTCATCACACTTGAAAATGAACAACACCCCATGAATGAAACCCCAAAGCCTTTATTGATATTTCCGAAAGTGTACAAGGCAGCAACGCTTCTGCAAGCACAATAGCTATTAACAATATTATACAATGTAAGAGTCCATGACTCTATTATATAGAGAGTTGGGAGCAAATCCCAATGAAAAATGACAATGACAAATGGCATTAGAGCTAATCCTAATGTAAAAGTGATTAAACAAGTGGCATGAAGTGACAATTCCAAAGAGAAATTCGAATTTGTTGAATGAAGCTCTAATGCTAAGTGTAAAAATCGAATTGTGGCAAATGGACATCATTTTATTCTTCCCTTATGTGCCAAATTCGAATTTTATGGTGGAATGACAAGTGTATATGAGTGGTAACCCATGTGGGGATAATTTCCCACAAAAATCTCCACCAAATATTCTCTCAAATGTGCATTAACTTCACAAATTCAAATTTCCAAGCAGTTTTTTCATTTAATGCTAGAAATTCAATTTTATTTGAGCACATGTCCTTTCCTTGATTTTAGGAGTCCATGTCACCTTGGGACTTCATTTTAACTCCCCCATAATTTTCCACCTCATTTCCACAACATTTAGCATGTGTGGATCTTTATTTCTCTCCATTTATTTAATTTCCGGCTTAATTAATTGCCAGATTTCCCACTAAACTTAGGAAAAGTGGGTTTTGAGGGTTCAAAACACATTATTAACCTCTCAAAGTGTGTTATAGTAGAAAGTTGAGGGTGAGAGGTGTAATTTTGATTACTCATACCCCATACAACTTCTCTAGACTACACTTATTACAATTTAAATACAATTATATTTGCAATTTTTGACCTGTGGGAAATCTAAAAAATTAAAAAATGACTACCTAGACCTAACCAAATTCCACGAAATTTTGTGTGATTTAGTCTGGTAATATACATTGAATCTAGACACTAAGATGTGTCAGGGGCTCAACCTTCAAACTGTCACCCTGACTTTGGGGTAAAACGTGAGTGAAAAAACCCAGAAAATTATCTGCCTCTAAAAAAGAAAGGATAATTAACCAGATAAAAAAAACACTCCAAAGTGTACTCGTTTGTTGATAGAGTCCCAACATCCTAGGCTTGTTACAGACTCAAAACTCATAATTACTAGTATCACTTATTACAATTCTTCGTAAGGTGTGGAATCTGGGTACAAGAAATATGATGAGAATATAGAAGTAGAGTTAAAAAACTTTGTTGACGGACGATATCTGATGGTACAAGTGTTCTCTGGATCATCTTTGGGCATGGAATCTTTATGTAATCATCAAGTGCCACTCTAGTGGTCAAGATTTGACTCCATATGGGGATGCATGCTAAATACAAAGTGATAGTGTGCAAGAACCTTAAATCTCCATTAACTGACAAAAGATATATATCAGCAGTATCCATTCAAAATATCATCAAATGAAATAAAGTACAGAAACGAAGAAATGAAAATTTATTCTAAGATCATAAATGACAATTTATTCATGAAATAAAACTATTTAAACAAAAATGACACAAGATAAGGTTAGAAATATGATACAAAAAGATGCCCCATGGCATCATATATCTTCGGTGAAATCCATCTTGAGAACTTCCCTACTCACAGGCAAGTCCATAGGTTCTTTCTTTGATGTGCCTTGCTCAATTCTGACTATCTTGGGACTATGACTTGCCCTAATATTAACATGTTTGTGGCCATCAGATGTACCAAACCTTTTCGTTTTTCTTTTCCGACTATTGATGTGTTGAGGTGTGATCCTGCTCAAAACTGGTGGCTCATTTTTTATATCTTTTTCCTTTTTTCGCTTTTTTTCTTTTCTTCTTGGTTAGTTGCGATGGTGATGATGATGCATTTATTGCCAATCCTACTGCTTTGTCTTGAAAATTCTCTGATGGAAGATTTGAAGTACACAAGCTTTTTGAGCTATGCCTAATCTCTTCGTTTTGAATATGTTTTGCTAAGGGGGGAAGAAAATTTGTCAACACTGCATCACTCTCTGTCTGGCATGATCTATAGATAATCTCATTATTGGGTTTCCTTGGATCTTCAACATGATATCTTTTCTCTAACTCTCGATCAAGTTTGACAAAGGTACTATCAGGCATGGGGATGGTGGCATATAATAAGTCCATTTGAAGGTTACCACCTAGATCTGATGCCTATTTTTTTGATAGGAGCATTCCCCATGAATTTGGAACATCTATCACAACAATATCCACAGTGATTATTCTATTTGCGTATGTAGCTAGGAAAACCTGCAAATCTTTAATTATTCCACACACTTCAATTCTTTTAGAATCCATTGAACATATGTTGTGATAGGGCCTAGAAACCCTTAAAACCATTTGCTCCATGACTCTCTTGGTCATGACATTTGATGAAGCCCCTGAATCAAGCATGCGGTTGTGTAAAAGACGATTATTCACTATCAAAAAAACATAAAATGGTAGATGATTTTCATTCCCCACATAACAATTCATACTTTTCAATACAATTTCCTCATCTTCTGGTTCGTCACTGGGCTTTTCTTCCTTTTGAGTAACTTCAATGGCACTTGGTAACTTGGCCCTTTGAGATGGTATTTTTAAAAGTTCTGTCTTTGGAATAGAAATCTTTGCATTATTCTCCCAATTGCCCAAGTCAAAATTCAATTTTGAAGTAGGAGGAGAAAAATTTATGTGATTATTTTGGTCTTGGATATCCCTTCTCTGAGAAATCATCCCTTTTTGTTTTTCCATAGCAAGAATCTGTCTAGATGTAGGTTTTTCCCCAAAAATTTTAGTGACCTCGTCAAAATCTGCAATCATATTATAAACCCCAAGATTATTAGGCCTATGGTCAATATCTTGATTTTTCTCAAGGGTGTATATCTTATTTTCCATGGAGAACATATTGATTTGACCACTTGTCCTTCCTAACATGCCACTTTCCATGATTCCCTTCACATATGGGCATGTGGCTTCTTCATGGAACTCATTACATGGCCTACAAAAAGGGGGAATTTGATCTACCATGTTGGTGGATTCCAATGGATTTGGAGGCTTATGCTCTTGATGAGGGCCTTTATTATTTTGCCATCTATCATTTGGCATAGTTTGGAATCTTTGCACTTGTGATCTCTCCATGGCCACCAACCTATTTTGTGTGGTTTGCATTTCTTTGATGTGATTTGCTTCCATGCTCTTGATGAGTTGAGTTAATTCTTTAATAGGATCATGTGTACTCTCTTCCTTGGCATTGCCTCTGTAATCATTTGATTTTGATGGCCCTCTATTGAAACCAAGAATTTCAAATTTTTCTCACTGTTTTCGAGCCCTTTCTATCTTTAAGGCTTCAGATTGAGCTACACTTAGATTCGTAGGCTCCTTCCTCTTCAACTCATAGGCCGTGTCAACCCCAAAAGTATCTAGATATGAGCATAAAAGAAATTCATCAGGAGGTTTAACAGTAGCAGGCGTGTTTTTTACTAATTCATTGAATCTCTTGCTAAACTCCTCCATGGTCTCATTCTCATTTTTCTTTATGTTGCTAATGGCATTGATCAAATGCCTATTTTCCTTCTTTTCTCCAAATTTATCTAAAAATGCAGTCAAAATGGCCTGTAAAGAGTTATATGAGTTAGCAGGTTGCTCAGTGAGCCAATCAAGAGCATCCTCTTCTAAAGATAAAACAAAAAGCTTCATTTTCACATCCTCATAATTAGCAGTGTTACACCATTTAAATATACAAATATTAAAGTTTTTCATATGTGATGTAGCACTAATGCCATTGTTATCTTGAAAGGAAGGCAACTTTTCAGTAGCCTTGTTAGGGATATTGTGAGGATAGCCATTTATGTTAGTGAAGTCACAAGGAGCAAAAACATTATTCATAATGTTAGGCTCTACTTGTTCTTGAGAAAACAAATGAATGTCAGAAATAGCCTCTTGCCCAATACTAGCAAGATCTCTACTACGAGAAAGTCTATTCAACCTCTCTCTAAAAACCATTTCAGGATCAGGAGAGGGGCTAACTAGACCACTTGAATTTCTCCCAGTAGAGACTCGTGCAAAATTTGGATTGAGTGGAGTCTCCACTTGAGTAAGAATCTAAATCTAAAGTTCAAAATGCTAAAACCAAAAGGTTAGTCGATTTTCCCAAGTACAAGAAGAGTTGTCCCCGGTAGCGGTGCCAAAGAAGTTGAGCCTGCCGCCTACACCTACCTATAAGTCAGTGAGAAAAGCCTTCAACCCCACAAGATGTGGTTGATGGTATGGAACTTAGAGAAGGTGTTGTCACACTAATCCCAACTCTCTCCGTTTGAGCTATCTCCTAGGTTAGCTAGGGGGTGTGGTCCCTAATAAAAAATTAAGTTAAAATATGTGAGTTTCTAGAAGAGTGTTATAATGAAAATGGATTACTTTTAAGGATTTATGGGAAAATATGAAGTGAGCAACTTGAAATAACAATGCCAATCTAATATGATTAAAAAGCATAAAAACAGTGCCTTATAAGGAATTTGCTCAACAAAATAAATATATATTTGCTCAAAGTAAAATGCAATGCTCTCAAAAGAGAAAACAAAGTAACCCTAAAATGTAAATAAGAATTGTTAGCACAAGATATGTAAGATACAATATGCTTTTGAGATAATCAACTTTATAAATCAAAATATGTGAAACATATCTTGCCAAAACCCAAAAATTAGTAATTAACTTGGAAATGTAAAAGAAAGGAAGTGCTAAACCAAGACATCAATATGCAATTAGACTTCAAACATGAAAAGAAAACACTTGCTTGAAATGATTACAATACTTGCTTTTGGAATAGAGTTTGCATATGAAAACTTAAACCATCAAGAGACAAGTAAAGTAAATGTGATAGAAAGTGCTCTTGGTTAATTTTATTAATTAGCTCTACAACAAGATTACAATTTAACTCTTCAATCCTCAGACTTCACCCTTTCCCAATAATATGGTTCTCACGGTGAGGAGTTAATAGAGGAGTAAAGGATCCCTAAGATGTTTACTTCAACCAACTTATGTTGGAGGTAAAATTTTAATGAGGTTTGGGGCCTTCCTACACTAAAATGCCTAGATAAAATGCAAATTGTGTTAATTCCCCAAATTAAAATAATGATACATGCAAATTCTTCAAAGAGATTGATTTGCAATGCTTGAAAATGAAATAGTGTTCAACATAAGTTGCAATTATAACTTCAATTGGAGGAATAAAATTAGATTACAAGTGTTGCATGCGTTTCATTAATGAATTAAAATGATACAAGTAATTTGCTTGAAAGTAAAATTTGTTTCAAATAAACAATGATAATAAATTGCTCCAATATTAAAGATAACAATGTAGCATAAAATTGAAGCATGTATTCAAGTGCTCATGAAACAATTTATCAAGGTAAATGAAAACGAATCAAAGTTTGTTAAGAATATAAAATGCTTGCATGTAAAGAATGAATTGCCCAAAGTAAAGTGTAAGCTTGCAACTCCAAGCAACAATGAGAAAGAAAATGCAAAGCTTAAATGAAAGTGTAACAAACTTTAACTTAATGAAATGTAATAGTGAGGTTGTGTAAATTCCCAATTAAAGCATACATGTAAGTGAATCAAGTATGAAAACTCAAACCATGCAAATGTCAATCCACCCAAGAGAAGCCTCCCTCAAAATGGAGAGATAGGATACCATGGGAAAAATCCCAAGCTCCCACAAGCAAGCTAGATCTTTTATTAATTTTACAATGAGAAGAGGGTCCTTCAAAGTCCTCAACTAAAATTCAAGGAGAATCCTCACAATAATTGCTTGAAACTTGGACACTAGACCTCATTTTTTGAGAAAGTAGTGACAAGATGTCACAAAACTTATGCAAGGGAAACAAGGTGTGAGTTTCCTCCAAATGCTCACAGCTTAAAGAGGAAAATGGGCAGCCCTCTAGTGAACTTGACTTGGCCAAAATAAGCCTCAAAAGGAATCACGACATCCTTGGAAATCGAAGCCCCGACACTTGCTAAAGGTCTTGCAAACACTTGTTAAATGTTGCGGGAAGTTTCTTTTCAAAATTTGCCACACAAGATTTAGAAAACAATCCAAACAATGGCTGCAAAATAAGTTAAATATTAATGGAAAAATCAGCAAGATAAAATGTATATGTACAATTATAATTTACAAAAGGCTAAGCTAAAGAGTGAGAGTAAACTTTTGTCTTTGCTTAGCCATCTTCAAGCTCTTAGATAGCAAATGAAAGAAATGAAGTACAATATTTTTTTTCAAGAGATTTAAATATAGAAGTTCTCAGCTTGTGCACAAGATATGGGCCGAAATCCCTGCAAAACCACTTTGTAAGATAAAACTATGAAGGTTCAAAGAACAAATGGGAGCTCCTTTAAAAATGTATCAAGAGTGGGTTGGTCTCTCCAAAGACTTCCCTTTTATGTTTAATTCTGTAATCCCAACAAGATGTTCCCTCTACAAAGCTTCAATCAATAATTAATTCCATATAAATTTCGCTATAAACAATGAAAAGAAACTCTAGAGATTTATTTAAAACCAACTAGAGCATTCTATACCTAGAGCATACTTCTAAATCAAATATCAATACAAGATATCTCTACATTAACAAATCTACAAGAGCACGTGGAAGCAAATTAGATCAAAACACGAGTAAAAATAATTATACCAATGCTCAACAATTCATCACACTCGAAAATGAGCAACACCTCATGAATGAAACCCCAAAGTCTTTATTGATATTTCTGAAAGTGTACAAGGCAATAGCGCTTCCGCAAGCACAATAGCTAGTAACAATATTATACAATGTGAGAGCCCATGGATCTATTATATAGAGAGTTGGGAGCAAATCCCAATGAAGAATGACAATGGCAAATGGCATTGGAGCCAATCCCAATGTAGAAGTGATTAAACAAGTGGCATGAAGTGACAATTCCAAAGAGAAATTCGAATTTGTTGAATGAAGCTCCAATGCCAAGTGTAAAAATCGAATTCTGACAAGTGGACATCATTTTCTTCTTCCCTTATGTGTCAAATTCGAATTTTATGGTGGAATGACAAGTGTATATGAGTGGTAACCCATGTGGGAACAATTTCCTACAAAAATCTCCACCAAATATTCTCCCAAATCCTCCCAAATGTGCATTAACTTCACAAATTCGAATTTCCAAACAACTTTTTCATTTAATGCCAGAAATTCGATTTTATTTGAGCACATGTCCTTTCCTTGATTTTAGGAGTCCACATCACCTTAGGACTTCACTTTAACTCCCCCATAATTTTCCACCTCATTTCCACAACATTTAGCGTGTGTGGATATTTATTTTTCTCTATTTATTTAATTTATGGCTTAATTTAAGGGTAGTAGAAAGTTGAGGGTGAGAGGTGTAATTTTGATTACTCATACCCCATACAACTTCTCTAGACTACACTTATTACAATTTAAATACAATTATATTTGCAATTTTTGACCTGCGGGAAATCTAAAAAATAAAAAAAAACTACCTAGACGTAACCAAATTCCACGAATTTTTTTGTGTGATCTAGTATGGTAATATACATCGACTTTAGACATTAATATGTGTCAGGGGTTCAACCTTGAAACCGTCACCCCGGCTTTGGGGTAAAACGTGAGTGAAAAAACCCAGAAAATTATTCGCCTCTGAAAAAGAAGGGATAATTAACCAGATAAAAAAAACACTCCAATGTGTGCTCGTTTATTAATCGAGTCCCAACATCTTAGGCCTATTACAGACTCAAAACTCATCATTACTAGTATCACTTATTACAATTCCCCGTAGGGTGTGGACTCTGGATACAAGAAAGATGATGAGAAAATAGAAGTAGAGTTAAAAAATTCTGTTCACTGACGATATCTGATGGTACAAGTGTTTTCTGGATCATCCTTGGGCATGGAATCTTCATTGAATAATCAAGTACCACTCCAGTGGTCAACAAAACCAACGTACGTAAGGCTACTCCGAAAGTATAACAAAACATGAAAGAGCATGATCCACTAATGTTGAAAATAAATAAGAGAAGAGCAAGTACAAAGGCTAATAAATAAAAGGACATGAGCAAGTACAAAGTAGAAAACAAGAAAGCGCACGATCCACTAATGTTGAAAATAAAAGGGGTATATATAATTCTTTGGAGAGAATTCAATTGGCGAGTATCATGAAGTGTTTTATAATATAAAATGAAGTGTTGTATACTATAAAATTCGAGGTTCAAATCTCCTTAATTTTAAATCTGTGTATTTGATGGTTACGTGGTTGATCTTGCCAGTAGTCATATGCTTGTCTCAAAGATTAAGCCAGACATGTTTAAGTATGAACTAATTCAGACTATGAAATTTCAAATAACTCATTAATAAGGACCTAGCTTAATATCAACATTTATATCATAAATGGGTAAAGGTAGATGGAAAATATCAATATTTACATCATAGATGGAAATGCAAGTAAAAGTAATGGAAAGGATGGAAATAAATGGAAATACAAGGTAGGTGAAGGTAGTTATCAATTACTAAGAAGGTGCCAAAGAAAGCCTTAATAATATCAATTTTGAAAGTAATGGAAAGGATGGAAATAAATGGAAATACAAGGTAGTTGGAAATGTAGTCATCAATTACTAAGAAGGTGCCAAAGAAACCCTTAATAATATCAATTTTGAAGAGAATCTTAGGGGGACTTAGCTTTGAACTAATAATATCAATTTTGAAAAGAATCTTAAGGGGACTTAGCTTTGAACATTTAACATTTAACATTTATTGAAGTTCACCTAACCTTCAAGGCTATCAAAAAGAATTTAGTAATGGGACATTATGGGAAGTATTATGTGTGGTGCAAGTTTGACTTAGCGGGACTCAGCTTTGAACATTTAATATTTATTGAAGCCGGCCTAACATTCAAGGCCATCAAAAAAAATTTAGTAGTGCAAGTTTGACTTAGGGGGACTTAGCTTTGAACATTTAATATTTATTGAAGCCCACCTAACATTAAGGTCATCAAAAAGAATTTAGTAATGGGACATTATGGGAAGTATCTTGTGTGGGGCATGTTTGACATAAATGTGTTAGAGCATTAAGATGTATGTCAACTTGGTTGTATTTGTGTTGAATGTTGGGTCATGAGTGAAACTTGATGGAAATTTGAATGTTCTGCCATGAGTGAAAATTCATGGAAACCTTAGTTGCACCAACACTCTCCAATCCAGTATGGTAGATAATAGTAAGAATGGTAGAGATATTGTGATGTCTTGTCTTGTCCAGTTTAACATTTTTACTTAGTCAAATCACATAAAATTAAAAACTAAAACTAAAAATAAAAATAAAAAATTATAAATTAAAATAAAATTGAAGTAATATAATAAATTTACCTTCTTTTTTTTATTCTAGTTTTTGAATTTAATATTTTAAAATGTAATATTTGTAGTTTAAAAATTAATTTGATATTCTCTCTCTCTCTCTCTCTCTCTCTCTCTCTATATATATATATATATTAACTTAGTGAAAATAAAATAAAATAAAATAAACATTAAGCCTACATGGAAAAAATTCACTCCATCAAAATAAAATAAAATTAATAAAAAAAATAATGTTAAAATAAAAATAGCTTCATGGTATTCACTCCTTATATGAGAACCCATGGTATTCATGTAGAATATAGCCTTATTTAAAAGGGGAAATTAAATCAATGTAGATCCATCTCAACTTCGGACTTCGGATCTAGCAAGCGTCCAGAGGGATCAAATCCCTTTTCACTCTAAAAGTGGTTTGCATCTCAAGAGATTTGATTCTTTTTGTTAGGTAGATCCAAATTTACGATGGATCTAGGTTGGTAGGAATTAGTTTGTTGGTTGCAACACTAGAGGAGATGTGGGTTTTTATCGATTTAGATGTTGATGCCATATAACACTTTGAAATCAATCCAATAGGGCTTGTCTTATGTGGAACTTATAAAATTGATCTCCTAAGATCTAGTACCTCCCTCATAAACATAACTAGACACTTCTACTTTGGGATGATAAGAGAAAGTAAGGGATCCTTTGGAATTTTTATAGAGGCAATTGAACCGCTCCTTGATTTCCTAGTATATTGGGCACCAAAAGATAAGGTCATTGTCTAATTCAATGTCTTGCAGGTTACAACCTTGATAGGTCCTCTCAAAGTTTGTACTCTAGTGGTTTGTCTCAACCAAAATCCAATGCAAACAAACTTTGCATTGGCCTAAAGGAAACTTGAGGTTGGGCATTCAATGTCTTCAAGTATATTCAAGTTTGATAATAAGTATCCCTCAATTACATAGTGTTAGAAATAGAAAACCATCCCAGGATAGAGGTCCCTAGGAGGGCTAATCCATGGGACCTGCGTGTATTATGCACAAATGTCTTCTCTCATCACCTTGTGAAACTCTTTATTGTGATGCAATAGTTGAATAAGTGCATCAAGAGAATACCAAAACAAGGAAGGTGATCAATAACTATGTCAACAAAGTGTTGGGACATAGAAGTATTAGGAACTAGTGTTTAGATTATTTAGGGGGAAGACTTGCTATAGCAAAAGAAATCTCCTCCAATGACCATAGTGCTAGGAAGGGGTAATGCTCTTGTGAGTTGCATATATATTGTAACATGTATAAAAATCAAATCAATCTAAAAATAATCTTGAGGCACAAATGATGTGCACCAAAATGAAATTAAATGATTTCATGAGGCATTGTTTAGTGGAAATGGTCCATGTGCTCTAGTAGGAGGGTTTGGATTCTCATTCCTAGCTACTTCAACATTCAGGAAAGAACTCCTTGAAGCTATACTACATATTTTAAATATTTTAGTAAAATTCTATATGTCAACTCGATATAAAGCATTTAAGGTGGGCATTGGAATATTTTATTTATGGCCAACATTGAAATACTTTTTTGTTTTTTCTCGCTACATATGTATGTGTATGTGAAGTTGATATTGAAATATTAGTTAATAGGGATGTTCAAATATTTTATTCAAAGTACAAATTGAATAATGGATAAATTATACAACTAGCTCATACTGTAAAAGTAAAAATATATGAGTATGATAAAAAAATATGTTAGTTAATATGAAAATTGAAATATTACTGCAAAAGTAAACCTACGATAATTTTTTTACATTCAATTTCTTTATCTCTCCATATATAAAGTTGATATATATATATATATATATATATATATTAGAAATTTGATATAATTGCATTTGCTCAAGAAATTTAATGTAAAATCATGAGACACATTCTACTCTACTAATATGCGGAATGAAATTCACAATTTAGAACAACATGCATAGACATGCAATAAGCAAAACCACAAATACACAGTGATTTATAGGGGAACCCAACTGGGAAAAACCCCTCAAGCCTCTTTGCATTAATAAGATGAATAGAGAATCTATTACAATTGCTAGCTCCAACTCTATGCTCAACCTACAAAAGAATCACTGTTCTCTTTGCTCAATGAACAATTTTGGCCAATACATAGCCAAATATTAGCTCACCTAGCCTCTTATTTCCTTGTGCAAATCTTGGGGAAATTAGCCCCTATTATTTAGGAATTTCCTCCAAATTTATTGCGCAATTCCCAAGGATTAATCACTGATTGCATGCAACACCTGTACACTCAAGACTAGTCTACAACTGATGTTACACTACCTTGTCATCTCCACTTCAGCTGAGGAACTCAAATTCTCTGCATGCACTAGCTATTTTAGGTTGATTGATCAGTTAACTAATAGATCTTTGAGTTAGACAATCGTTCCATTGCACAACTGACCTTCAACTGACTCTATTAATTGTTAGAGGTCAGTTAACTGAGTAAAACTAAAAATAACTGAACGAGATTGCTAAAATTTAGCAATCAACACATGCATCACTGAACTTCAAGTCCACTAATTTGAATTTACTGAGATAACTAAGTGATAAGAGCCATGTCACACTAGTTCACTGCCTCCAAGTTGTTTTATTGATGTGGAAATTCTATTTACTCAATTTGACTAAGGCTAAAGCCAAATTGAACCTTTCTTGCTACACTTTTTAACACTCCCTTTTAGCAATAAAGAGATTTCTCACCACCCTTATCCTGCACCTGTGGAATGTATTGTAGCACTACCTCTCACTATTTCTACTACAACAACTGCAATTGAGAAGCATCTAGAAAAACACTGAATCATCTGTCTCTGCAACTGCCCTCTAGGAAAATTTCATTGATGTTGATTCTGCACTGTGCCTTCGACACTGCTATCAACACTACTCTGTGCTCCTCGACATCTCACTGCACCAGCTGACATTGATACTTCTGCTACTGAATATTGTGGGTGCATATAACAAGGTAATGATCCATGAGGAGGACAGCTCAATGGACCCTGCCCAAATTTCTGCAACTCTAGGACTAAGGCTCTAAATCGCCCCACCTCACTCCTGGAGGTATAGTTGCAATTTCTCCCTTTGTCGACTTGGATCAAACTCTCTTTCTATTGGAGGTATTTGACTAGTCTTCATCATCATCATCCTATTGGTTAGCCGAACTGCTGATTAGATGAGGTTCCATCGTGAGAGGACTATCCTACTCCCTATCAACCACCACATCTCTAATTTTTGCCTTGCTCCTCAAGGTTGCACATGCATATTCTTTTAATGTGTACAGTCTCTCGATCCCGCCACCAATTTGATTGATCTGACGTGAAGAAAAATGATTTAGGTAGACCTTCCCATCGCTGAACGCTACCTCATACCCTTTGTCTTCAATCCTCAATTTGTTCATCAAACCAAGTTTTCTGGCATCATTGTTATTTTCGAATAACTCAGTGAGGGTCTTCCACATAGAAAAGAGAGTCTCCTTGCCATGTAATTTCGAGAATATGTGGCCTCTCACACCCTCTAGGATGATCCTCCTGGCTCTAGCAACATAATTCTTCCACTGGCCTAATTTCTGTGCATCAAACTATTTGATCCGAGTTGACTCAACTCCCGAATTTAACCAAGATCTTTTGCTTCCGTGATGTTGTTAAATTGCATTTAAAAGAGCATAAAGTAACATATATGCATGTTGTAAATAAGAGGCAACATGACAAGAATAAGCAACAGAAAACACAAGACGTTGATAACGGAGTTCATCTAGGAGGGACTACGTCTCCGAGCCCCAGTGTCAAGATGGTATAGGCTGCTGCATTAAGTGTTGGAAAGAGTGATGATGTACATGAATATGTTTTCTCTATCATGCAATAATATGCCCTCATGTACGAGTGGCTCCCCGAGATGTTCCGCTGCAGGAACTCTCATTCACAAAAGGACTCCTATCAGCATGACATAATTTCATGTATGATAATAATGAGCATCCCACCAACATGGCATTAAAGGGATCTCAATTCAAGCATACATGGCGACACATGAGTATCCCGTCAACATGGCGACAAAGGGATCTCAATCAAAACATGACAATAAGTACATTTCACATCAAGAACAAAACAAGATCCCACATCAAATATCAAATAGGGATCTATACAGTACAATGCATCTCAAGCAAAGAGACAAAGAAGTACATGATCACACTACATATACCTCACATCAAGGAGTTATTTGAAGAAGAAGATGATAAACTGCTGGATCTGGTTGTACCATCAATCTCATGGCATCGAATATCATGGAAATGATTGCTCACACATTGAACGTTGACACCTGCACTCCACCTTGAAAAGTGGCCGAAAAGATGAATGATCAAATGGAAAATATGATTACACCATCAGATTCATGGTGTCGAATAGTGTAAAATAGACTGTCAAATTTCTAAATTCTGGCAAAGTGAAAATCTGGGGCTACAATAATCTTTTAGATTCCCCCTAGATTCCTCAAAGATTCCCTCCTCTGGATCATCTGAAGATCTGCTGTTAAAATTAGCAAACCGATCTCGCCAGGAATATCCTTGCGAAATTTTAAGAAGAGTATAAAGTTGGCTGCAGTCTGAATCTGGGAAAATTCAGCGTCCAAGGAATTTGGAAGATTCCCTCAAGATTCTCCTTCGTTGGGAATCTAAAAATCTATTGATCAAAAGGAGAATCCAACCTCGCCATTGCATTCCCTGTGAAATTCTGAGAAAAATGACTGTAAACTTGATTACATTATGATAAAAAAAGAATTTACCTCCCGGGAGAATCTTTGGGCATCAAAAATATTTTGCCTCGAAATACATGCAAATCATAGTTCCGCCTCAGCACTGCAAATCATGGTTCCATTGGACGGAACTCCATTCGCAACACCTCCATCCCGTTGGCTCTCTCCCCATTCTATTTTGCCTTTGTTCTTCTCCCTGGCGCTTCACTGAGGGCGCATTTATATGGTGGTAGGGTCGCAGAGTTTACAAAGCCGCTAGCCATGGCATGACAGTTAGGCAGAGGAATGGAGGCGGAGAGGTCAGGGGATCAAATCCACCTCTCCCAAACTTGGCGCACAGTTATATTTTAATGAATCGTGTTAACATTATTGCATAACCGTTTTATATAACACATATGGTATACGATATAGAGGGTGGAGGCGTGGGTCCGGTGGCCCGCCCACCGCTGTTTGTTTTTTTTAAACAATTATATATATATGGTTATGGTGGTTGGGGGTCCGGTGGGGTCATCGCCACCGACCCATATTTAATTAAATTTTTTTTTTATAACCTTATAGTTAGGTCCGATGGAGGTGGCGGGGGTCATGGCCCGCCACTTAATTTAATATTTTATTTTATTTTATTTATAATAATAGTCATTTTTGAATTTGCTTAATATAAGGGACATTAGACAAATTAAGTATCCAACAAATTCGCCTGCTTTCGGGAGCTAGGTTCCCACACCAGTTGACGGTGAATTTGTAGGACACTTAACCCTGGCCCACAACCCAACTTTGACTGGCTCTATCTCCCTCATACAATCTTGGATTTGAGTTCCATTCACACCGTTGGAATCAAGACGATGAGCACTTTGATCTGGTGCTTGATTTGGAGAATTATGACCACTTTGAATTTTGACCCTTTCTGAGTCCTCTAGGACTTCGGCTTGTGTCTGGAGCCCCCTGGATCAATCCTCCCCACTGAGGAGCTTTTGGTCCTCCAAAATCATGAAAAATAATCTGCAACTTATTTTTACCATGTCTGCACTTACAAGTATCTGATATGTCACCCTTCCTTCTCCTTCACCTTTGTCATTCAGAGCCATAAGCGATGAGCATGTTTGACAAAATGTTTGCTATGTTCGAGGCAGTTTAGGTCAAGTTATTCCTTCAAGTTTGAATGTTTTAACTTTTTTTTCATGTCAATAATGATTCTAAGAAATCTCAGGTAGTTTTAGGTAGTGTTCTAGAGGATGACTTGGAATTGTGGCTCAGATCTCAAGACAACACCCTTTGAACTAGATAATTTGGGTCACAACCACACTCACGCAGTGTTGTGCATGCGGTTGGAGGCCCTCAACCGAACCCAAGCCTTGTCATGCATGTGATTGGGAGCCTATATCAGTGAAAAGGAGCCCCAACTCAGGGTTTGGTCATCTAGGGTTGTTCGTTGTCCCTTGAGTATCCTGTAGCCCCGAGGGATGTTGTGAGTTATTAGTCAATGGTCAGTTGTAGGCTCCACTTCCTTAACTACAACTAGGAGGTTGGGTCAAGTCATAGTAACTCTTCATCTAATGTTTACCCTGGAAGGCCAGTGAAATTGGGTAAATGTAGGGGGGGGGAGGAGGGTTGCAAGAATTAAGGAATTTGAATAGTCAAGATGGGAACCTAAAATGAGATGGCGAGGAAGTGATGGAACTCTCTTTGATTTTATTGAGCTTATGAACAATTATGTAAAGTTCTTTGACGAGACAATAAACTTCAGGTTGTAGATATTGTGATTCTATTGAAGGAATTTTCACACAAGAACATAGATGAGGTACTCATATAACTAAATGGTGTATAGTAAAAATGGATTATAGTGGGAATTTTCTAAAACCTAGAAGTTTTATCAATAAAATCCTCTCTAATCTGAGCTAGAATCACTATTTCCCCAATCATAAAGCATGAAAGTCAACCTGCATGGAAAAAATTGCAACATTTGTTAGAAGAAGTGTACTAAGGACAAGTGTTTCCTAAGGCATGGTGTCTTGCCTAGGAAAGTGTGTCCAACATGACCCCTTGCCTTAACTTTATGACAAATAAAGTTAAATGAATTTATGAGAATTAAAGTCATAAAGTGACTTTTTTGTCTAATTAATGAAAAACAAGAGGGTCAATGAGAGATTATATCTCCACCCTTCATCTCAAAGGCTAAAATCAAATCTCAACCATTGGTTCCAAGGATTTCCTTATGAGAAGACAAATGGTCAAGAAAGGGGAAGAGACACCAACTCGTTCATTCTTCATGAGTTTTGGAGAAAAGGAGAGAACACAAGAGGAGTTGGGATGAAGAGAAAGGGATCAGTTCGTAAAACTAAAGGAAAATAGAGCACTCTCTACACCAGCTAAGAGAGGGCCTAAATCCAAAGGAGCTATCATAAAAATCAAGGCAATTTATAACACGAATTTCAAGGAGTTGTTGAACATATATTGCATAGCAAGAAGCATGACTTTTTAGGGTTGGTACATTACATTTAATGCATAGGTTGTACAATAGATGGGCATGATTTTCAAGGGAAGAGGGCATCAATTTTGAGGGTTCTATAGCATAAATTTTGAGGGTCATACATCACAAATTTATAAGCTAGATGGGCATAACTTCCAAGGTATTTTAGGAACATAAATTAAGGAGCTGAGGTAGCACAAATTTATAGGAAATATTGGCACAATTTCCAAGGGAGATAAGTTGCATTTATTGTTGATTCAATTGTTGTAATAAATTCTTAGAATAAATAAAAATTCCTCCCCTCTCTCACTGGTTTTCCTGAGGGGTTTTCTAGGGTCATTTGACCAAAAACAACCATGTCAAATTTTCATGTGCATGCTAGTGTTTTATCTCAACAAAAGTGAAAGAGTAGAATTAGATTCTATGTTTTTAAGTTTGGGAAAATATTCATGTTTATGAAAATAACATATTAAATGTGGGTTGGGCATTAAATTGATCAGGAATAACTAAACTTGAAACTAGGGTGTGTCAACACACCAAATTTTTACATGGTATCAAAACTAAGTGGAGGAAAATGTTGAGACAGTGAACAAAACAACAAGCAAAACCAACAATATATATAGAGATAGTGTTAAGAGGGATTAGTGTTTACCTTTGTTTAGAGTTGGACTTTTGTATTTGACTGAGTAAGTCAAATGGCTAAAGGTTTTAGGGTTGAGGACATGTTGAATGGGGTTGATAATTTTAGCCCATGGAAGGAAAGGTCTATATTGGTGCTTCAAAAGTTTGGAATGTGGGATATTGTTGAGAATGCAATAGTACCACCCACTGATCTAGTACAACTAGATGATCTTAATAAGATAAATGTTAAGGCTAAGAGACTCCTATATGATATCAAGGCCACCTCATTCCCCATGTTTTGGGGGAGACTTATGCCTTTGATATGTGGGCAACCTTAATCAAGCTTTTCCAAAGTACAAATGAGAATAGAAAAAAGGTGTTGCGAGAAAAACTAAGGAAACACAAGATGACCAAAGTTGAATTTTTTCCTCATGCCTCACCAAGATCACTGAAGTGAGAGATTAGTTGGAAATCATCGGAGAAACCATATTTGATGAGAAACTAGTTAGATTAGCCATTAGTGGTTTTACCAAGAAGTGGGATTCTTTCATTGATGGGATAGTTGTTGGAGAAAGTAACTATGTTCGGTCTTCAATAATGTACTTTTCAAAAGAATAAAGAAAATAAATTTTATTATTATTATTATTGTGACTTATTAAAGCATGGGTTTCATGCTTGGGTCACCATGTTTTAGGTAAAATTCCCCATTGAAGACTTCTAGTATTTATTCTGGGTCTATAGAATTATTGTACATTTAAGGTGACCCTTATTGGGCTTTTGAATCATGTAAAAAAGGTTTAGTATTGAGTCAAATATGAATTATGGAACCTCCACACCATGTCGGCCTAAGAGAAGATCAAGTCGACCTAAGGACCCATTCTACCCCATAAGAAGCCTATTAAAGGAAGGACACGAATTCATTTGGAGCATCACTTCTCAATCTCTCTCTGCTGGGCAGAAGTGCGAAAATTTGTTTGCTAGGAAAAAGTGCGAAGTAGGAAGCTGGGAAAGTCTATTTCTAGGAAACCGAAGTGAATGTGAGTTTGGGAAAGTCTAAGGAGTCAAGGAAAATCCAAATTTTGGTGGTGGTCTCTCTTTGTTTCATGCTCTAGATTGGGAGAACAAAGTCTCCCAAGTTGGCTTGCTGTCGGAAGCCATGAGCTGCTACAAGTTGTTGTGTAGTCGAATTTGCTGGGAAGAGATCAATCTTCTAGAGGTTGACTTGGTGTGGAGGGAAGGTCTGGTCAAGGTCTAGGGTGAAGAGTTTCAAGGAATACTATTGAAAGGAAGAATTACTTTGACTGGGTTTTCGCTCTCAAGGGGGGGTTTTCCCTGGCATGTGCCTACATCTTGTGTCCATTGTTTTATGTGTTGCTGCTTTTGGTAATTGCTTGATGAACTAAAGAAATAATATATAAATAATCGTTATAACGAGTAATATCATAAGTAATTATCAAGATCGAGAAAATCTTTACTTCCTTTCTGATTTTCCAACATGGTATCAAAGCTTTGGTGAAGAAAGAAGAAAAAGGTGGATCTATTCAGAGGCACTATCTCAGGGAAGGAATCTATCATATTCAAGGAAGATGTCTAACTCTATCAAGGGTTAGAACAATCTTGAAGGAGAATCTAACTTCAGATCCTACAAGAAGAGGATTGACCTAATCCTTGAAAAGAACAAGGTATTAGATTTGGTAAAAGGAAATGTAAAGAGACCTACTGAAGAAGCTAGTGATGTCGACAAAGCAGAATTCAGGGATATAGAATTAGTGACTATGACTCTGATGGTAGAAGTGATAAAAGAACATCTTGTCCCATTCATAGCTAACATCAATGATGCTCAGGAGATGTATGAATCCTTGTCAAATCTTTTCACTATTAAGAACATCGATCAAGTAGCAAGTTTGAAGAATGAGCTGAGGAATATAAAGATGAAAAAGGAAGATATTGTGGCAACCTTATTTGTGAAAATAGCTAGACTCAGGGATGATCTGTTGGCCATCGATAATATTATTCTGGAAAAAGAATTGGTGATCACTTCTATATTAGGATTTCCACCCTCTTGGAGTGCATTTTCTTCAGGTCTCAACAATTGGAAAGTAGCTCCTACCTTTGAAGAATTGTGGACCGCATGTAGTCAAGAAGAATTAAGGATCTCTATGGCTGCCAATCTCGAAGAAGTATCAAATTCTTATGTTGCTCATCATAAAGGAAAGAGATCAAAGGGACCAAGGAAGAAAGTTGACATGTCTAATATAAAGTGTTATTAATGTCATAAAAAGGGTCACTATAAAAGTGACTGTCCCGCGAATCCGAGGAATAAGAATAGAGGAAGAGATCAAGCCAACTTTGTTGAAGAAGGAGACTCAAATAAATTCAATCCCGAAGATTATGACATTAGGGACTTGCACTATTAAGTCCTTTGCTTTACATATCTTGTTTTATATGTTTTAGAATTTATAGGTTTTTAACTTATTTTGGAAAAGATTTTTTTGTATTTTTTTTAAGCTTGTAGGTTTCCCTCAAGCTTTGGAGGGAGCTTGATCTGAAAAATGTGTGATTGTCCTTTGACACTTTGAAAGCTTTTAAAATTATGTCTTTAGTTCATGGTGATGGTGCTGGACCCACCAACATGTTAGGGGATCTCCCCAATAATAAGTCCCATAAGACCTCAAACCGTTTGGTGTAGGAGTCCCAACAGTGGGTTGTATGGTAATGCCTTAACTGCGGTTTCGCACAGAGGAAAGTAATATGTCCCTATTGGTAGCAAGGGTGTGACATATGTAGTAAGCCAAGGAAGGTGCATGCGTTGTTCTAACACATGGAGGGTGAGGTGAGTGCACCCCTTGGAAATCTGTGATAGCACGAAGTTAATAGGGGAACACACGAGCAAAGATGCATCACAACATGGAAGGAAAGTAAGCTATCAATCCAAAGTGATGGTTAAAACAACAACACATTTTAGAAATATTCATACATACATATACAAAAATAGCTACACATGCATGCGTAAGAAAATAGATACATATATCATTTAGAGTACTCAAGATAGCTAAAATACAATACAACATATGCATGAAACGTGTTGGCTCTATTATATTAAGAAGTGTAAGTTCAAGTCATACAATACATCCATGTCAAACCACTAGTTTCGACAACAGAACATTATAGCCACAACCAACTGCTCTTCCAAAGTGATATACTAGCTCTGCGCAGTGGAGAAGCCAAGGCTCATTACAATACTCTCCAAGCTCTCTCTAAGATAGTCTTATCGGAAGCTTGGCTGACCAAAAGCCTCGAAAATGAGTTATGAGGGACTATTTATAACAAAGGGAGGGGTGGCCCTTGACATTCCACTTTGTGACAATTCATATCCCCTCATGACTCTTCATCTGCTCTATGACTGTTACATCCAACTATAAACACCTAAACTTACACTTGACAAGACGTTACATTACAATGCACATGTACCCATGTGAGACAAAATGGCTTGAGAAAGCCATGCAAGAAATCACTATGACTCGGACAACTGTTGGAAGACCAACTCTTTGACATCCTCATGGTGATCGATAGTAGAGAACTGATGCCAAGCTCGGTAGTCCGCGATGGTGTCCGTGTACTCTAAGGTGACATCTTTCTAACTCTTGCCTCCATAGCATCCGGGTACTCTGCTCGGGCTTCTCTGTCCAACTCATCTGATAGCATGTGCATCATTATCTTGAGTGTGGCTAGACTAGCAACATACTTTTGCATGGTGTCTACACTAATTGACAAGTCTGGGCTGGTGGCTATGCGCATCAACTTGTCAAAGTACGAGTCAAGCTCTAGTCAGAACTGTGCCTTTGTCTTCACCTGGGTGAGTGTCCCAATAGATGGGATCTCTTGTGCATGCACAACAACATCCATACTCTTGAATACATGTGCATGGGAAGAATGTAGAATAGTGATGAGCTGCAGAAGCTCTTCATAGTTCCAGATTTGACTTTGGATGCATGCCTTTAGCTCGACTGCTATGGTCTTCATCATCTTAGGCAAGTGAAGCGAGGCTCCCTTGTATCTCATCATCCATGTTTGCATGTAATCAACAACAACATGCACGTTCAATAGGATACGTGCTCTTCTAGCACATCACTGCTGCCAACCGTTGAGATGGATGACTACCTTGTGCACAGTACCAAACTTGGAATACAATGCCCGCCTAACTATATCAAGAAACAATACTTCGTCAAATATTTCCTTCTTCAATTCTGCTCGGGCAGATGTTGTAACCAAGTATCCTCCCTTGCTTGGTCGTCTATAGCTCCTTAGTCATTCTCTCGTTCTCAGCTATCAGGAAGCAAACACTCGAGCTAGTGGCTTTGACATATGCTCTGGTAGCATCAGCCAATGTTGTTGGATGTTTGCACACATCAGACATGATCACTCGTTCCTCAAACTGCACAGGATATGTATGATCCTCCGGAGTCGACACTCTATGAGATTGCACAACTCTATGTTGAGACTTGTTGAATGAGATGTTGTGCATCTCTCCTTCTGGCTGATCTCTAAGGATCTCAATGTCTCCTTGGTCACTTGGGATTTTCTCTTCTTATGGATGCGGTGAAGCTGGTGGTTCGACCTCTTGGTGGTGATTCATGAGGTCAATGTCTTGCTATAACTCCTATTTCTCCATATCTGTATCCATCTGTTCAAGTGATTTCTCTATTTCTTGAGTGATGTCTTGCTCTTATGATGGTTCACCCTGTCTACCTGATGCCAGCTGTTATAATGAATCTACTAACTGTACGAGAAAATTTTCATCTGTCTACACAAGTTGTGCCTCGTATTGTACCCATTCTTGTTGTGCTTCCTTCTATTGTCTGTGCAGTTCCTGTTCATTCCATAGTTGCTCCTTCAACTCAAGCAATTCCTTCTGTGTTTCCTCCATTCTCCATTTCTCTCTCTACCTTTGCACATTTCTCTTGTCGCGCTATTTCCTCTTTGCCTCTATCACCAAAGCTGCTTTTTGCACAAGTGGGTCTACTCAAAACTCACAGCTTTTCTCTTCCTCCATGTTGTCGACAATCTTCCTCTTTCCCTTGTTGCACACTGGTATGTTTGCCTCTATTGCTGCTGCTATTTCTGGTGCTCTCCTGGACACTTCTTCGCTATCCATTCCACAGTGAGGCCGAATGGTTCATTGAGTCTGGAGGAGTTGTAACAATATCTCCATGGGTCTTCCTCCGCCCAATGACATGCCCCGTGGATCTAGATAAACTTTACTCTTGTGCAGTGATCTTTCACAAGACAATGCGGGTCATACGGATTGTAAATTCGGAGGTTGAATGGATACTTCTTTATCTACTTTTCTTCAACATCCGAAGGCTTGAAACTCCATGTCTCGTATAAACCGATCTGCAATGGAAGAGAGAGCCAAGGTGCCTTCTTCTTCCGGTGCAGCCTAGCCGTCAATCCTCCCGATATGTGATATGATACTTCCTGCATGACGAGTTTGTCCAAGGAAAACTTCAGTAGAACATGCATATGCTTCTTCACACTGTACATCCGTATGAAGGTGTCAGACAGTGAGGCATATCAATCAGTTATGTCGATCAGTGCCTCCATTGCTGCCTTCAACATGTAGGGTGGATCCTGTTCAAATATCATCTTGTATACCGGGTTGACAAAATGATTGGACCATTGTGTGATAACTCCTCTGAAGCTACATTCAGACAACATCTAACAATAAGTGTTCACAGCAGTCTCCACCGGTGCCCATGCCCACTTCAAGCCCAGGAACTCCTAACGGACACAGATTGCATCCAATATGTAAGCGGAGATGTATATTTTTTGTTGCATACCTTTGGGCGGTTGTGGAGCCCTTGCTACCCATTCCTTCGGCTGATGAGCCAACATGTCGGACCAGTTGCATGCTTTTCCTTCTCTTGCCAGTTGGTCCAACGCGATCACCCAACTTTGTGGGAAGGTTTCCGTGCTGTCTTGGCCATACAGATGACATGCGAAGATGACCAAGTATTGATACACCTTTCATAGTATCTTCATCTTGTATATCTGGTTGGGTGTCATCTTGAATTTAGCCGGCTCCTTCACCCAGTTCTTCAAGATATCTCTGGAGTTGGCATTACTACTAGGTATGCTGAAGGGAGTCTCCATGGTGATTACGAGCTTCGAAATTTGATACATCTCATCATAATCATGTGCCATAAAGGTATCAATCTCTATCCTACTAACACTACTCAATATCATTGTCTCACGATCCGTGTGCAATACGATCTAATGTATCATGTCCGCGCATGGGAGCATGGGATACCTGTATGCAATCCAGTAAAATCCAGACTTTTGGATGTTAACATAGACTTGGCGGTCTTCGAGGTCTTTGAGGTCTTCCCCAAATACGACTGCAAACGCAACATTGACCTCTTGTCACTTCAGCTTGATGTTCTTGTCTACAATCAGCTTGGTGTCTTCATAGATCGACAGACTTGTAGACACTTGCTCAACTCCTGCTCTAGTTGCACTTTTGTCAGTGTACTTTGATCCTGCTCTCTTGTAGGCCATTGATACTGAACTGCTAAGAGGCGGATGAACACCTGCTAGATCTAGAGACAAAGTGACATGCATGGCAAGACATCTGTCAGCGAAAACCAAAGAAAAATTGAGGAACGAAATGCAACATACTGGGGATTGATTGGAAAAGATTACGCAATTTTTCCTAGGAGGCTGGGAGACTGGCTGCCAAAACCACACAAAAGGAAGTTTGGGCTGTCTGGGGAGGCTAGCTAGCTATTGGAATTGTACAATGTGCAATCCAGGCTGGCCTGTTGGCTGTTGGAACTACGCAATGCATAATTTCAACTGGTAGTGGTTGTAGGCCCAGTGACTACATTGTGTAATTTTCTGGGCCAACAATCACTGTCCCTCAGAATTGCACAATGCAAGACTAGAGGACAGTCACTAGGAAGAAATGCGCATTTCCTGAGAGGAAGATAGATCCTTCCCTCTCAGGATTGCGCAACACTGTCTTGGAGAGGCAGAGTCCGAACCAAGGCTTCCTAGGCCTGCTGACGGGCAACTGAAAGAAAATTTGAAAGTGAATGCATGGCAATACTGAGTGTAAGTAGGAGTGAATGATTGTGCATGAAAACAGTGAATGAAAGATTCAAAAAATGGAACAACATGCATGTGGGTGAAGCAAGTCGCTGAATCGACGACCGTTCGTGCAAAACAGTTTCATGCATGCGATGGTAGTGAGATGCTAACAAAAACTAAAATGGTGCTAGTACAAGCTAGTGTGTGTGTAAACGACAACAAGTGTTCATAGAAATCAAGAAAATAACACTCAAACAAGTGAAAACACAAAAAGCGATAGAAATGTTGCAAAAGACAAGTTAAGATGACTTACCCGTGAATATCTGAGCTGGATGTGTTGTGGGATGTCAGAGCTCCAAGATCAATGTGAATAAGTGAGCTCTGTAGTGTCAAATAAATAAGTTGGGGCTCATGACGTGCATGCCACAAATATAGGAAAAAGCGATACTTGGAGGAAAGATTCTAAAACGATCTTTGCATGTAACCTCCAGCTGCTCAAAATAGCTCTTTAAAATATAGGGATGTTTTTTGCATGTTTCTTTTTGCTATTCCGGGAAAAAGTAGCCCATGCATGCAAGTCAAGTTTTCCCGGTCCCGGGTGGAACTAGTCAACTCAAAGGAACATGCAACAACCTACTCAGCTAGGGGGGGGGATGTGCATTTTTGGGAGGGAGCTGGGCTGACTGCGCAAAAGTTTTGCGTAATTCCCGGGCTGAGTAGCTGACTGCTGCCCAAAATTGCGAAATTTCTGGGTTGAGCAGCCTTGTTGGGAGGAATTGCACAATTTTCTTAGTGAAGCTTGACTAGCAAATTTACGTAATTCTGGAGCCCAACAGGCTGCCAAACATAATTGTTCAATTTCTAGAGGGAAGGCTAGTTCCCCTCTGGAATTGCACAATTTCTTGAGGGCACTGCTAAGCTTATAGCTGGACCAAGTCTGGAGAAATAGCCTGTGAGGGGGTTGCAACAAGCTCGCATGGACAGGCTGTCACTCTGCAATAAAATCACTTAAGCTTGTGTACTTGACAAGGTAAGACATGTTGCTGAGGATGGTTGGTAGGGAGGCTCTAAAACGAAGCTAAGGAAAAATTTTGGAGGGTGGTTGTAGCCGCTACAACACTGGCCACACACTAGTAGAACTCCAGCTCTTTGAATGGACCTTGTTCATGAAAAGTAAGTCCAACACCTCCAGAAGTATTGTTCAGTTCTCAGTTCATCTTGGTTTCCACACTTCCTTGATTGTAAGATGTAGCATCTACCAATCTCTTGGTCGATTGACACACATTCCAAGCCAAGGCAACACAATTATTTCGATTGGGATTGGGGGGTATATTGGTGCACAAGAAGTATAGTCGTCAGAGTCTTAGTTTCATCTCTGGTGTTGCTTTGCTGGCCACAGGCCTGGATAGTACCACGGTGGATTCACACAATGTTAGGTCCCTATACTCCTAGTGTAACCCCTTATTGTTATTAGTACAACCCCCTTATTATATTGGTGTGCCCATGTAGTCCCCATATTGTTATTATTGTGCCCCATAGAAGCCCACTATTTTTATTATTGTGCCCTTACATTATTATTGTTATGTCGACTCTGATTATATTATGACCCCTTAGACTCCTATATATAGAAAGGAGGTCTTGTCATTTGTATCATCCAAGAATTCTTCATTTGTGTAATGTAAAGGAGGTTGTCCCCTCGAAGAGGCTGAATTCTAAGGTGTTGATCTATCTTTTCTATCTTTTTGTGAGCTGGTTTCCTAACATTTGGTATCAGAGCTTTGGATTCTAGGGTTTCGCTGCTCCAAACAGGTCATTGTGTCATTTTCGCTATAAATTTTTTTCTACGACGTTTCAAAAAGTAAAAAAGAACCCATTTGATCTAAAATCGTTTTGAAATTCGGGTCCAAATTTCAAAGCTTTTCTCCTTATATTTGTGGAGATATGATCTGAGGAAGTTAGGGTTAGTGTAGACTCCCGAATTACATTTCAAACAGGTGACCTGGGGAAAATCGCCATAACTTTTGTTCTAAGCATCAGATTGAATTTTGTAAGAAGTTTTAGAAAGAATACACAAAGGGCTACTGTAGGTCGCAGTTTCAGAACTGGGATATCTGAAAGTATGGAGTTCCAGTCGTTTCAAGATCGATCTCCTAAAATCAAGAAAAGGCGATCTGAGGAAGTTTGATGGCAAGGATTCGGTAAATTGGATACTACAGATGGATAAATATTTTGATATACATGAGGTAAAACTATTACAAAAGGTATGTATTGCATCTTCATATTTAGAACCAGATCAATTTTTATGGTATAAAGGGCTTTGTTCTCATAAACCACTTGTTACGTGGTCAATTTTCACAGAGGAAATGATAACACATTATGAGTATACAAAGAGAAACACCTTCTTTAGCCAATTGATAAATCTCAAGCAAAAGGGTTCAATGGCAGAGCACATTGAGGACTTTCAAAAATTGAATATAAGGGTAAATGATATTCCGGAGAAGAAAAGGGTTGATGTCTTCATAGGGACTTTAAAGGATAACATTCAACATGAAGTTCGTCTTTGGGAACCTGATTCATTGGAGAAGGCATTCAGGTTGGCAAGATAAATTGAAAGAAAAATTATGGACACAAATAATCCCACCACTCACGACTATAATTATGGAAGTGTTTTTTCTCCTATACTTCCACAACCTACAAGGTTTACACGACAACAATTGGAAGAAAAAAGAGAAAAAGGGCTTTGTTACAATTGTGATAGCAAATACACTAAAGGTCATAAGTGTGCCGAGAAGAAATTAATTTACATAGATTATGAAGAGGAGGAAGAAAAGGATCAAGAAACATAAAAAAGAGAGGATATACACTAGGAACCAACCCCAGAGAAAGAAGTAATGAATATGATCATATCTTGTAAAGCATTCACAAAAATTACCACTCCTCAAACTTGCAAGATAGAAGGACATATCAAGAAGAAAAAGGTTCAAGAAGTGAAAGATCACATTGAAAAGAAGAAATGAATCCGACCATATCTTGTAATGCATTGGCTGGAATTACCACTCCTCAAACCATCAAGATAGAAGGACATATCAAGAAGAAAAATGTTCAAGAAGTGAAAGATCACATCGAGCATCAAGAAATGAATCCAGCCATATCTTGTAATTCATTGGAAGAAATTACGACTTCTCAAACTCTCAAGATAGAAGGACATATCAAGAAGAAAAAGATTCAAGCAATGAAAGATCACATCTAGCATCAACAACAAGTTCTCCAACTTTTAAAGGATAACGCCACTTTGGTGCATAATTGAATGAAACAATGCGCAGATCAACATCGCAGTGAAATAAGTTTTGATGTAGGCGATTGGGTATTTTTACGGCTACATCTCAAGCAAGCTATTTATGAGAAGGAAATGTTGGAAACACTATATGCACTTAAGAAATGGCGACCTTACCTAATGGGAAGACACTTAAGGTAAAAATGGATCATGATAGTCTTAAATACTTTTTAGAAAAAAGATTATCTTTAGAAGAACAAAAAAAATGGGTCACAAATATGTTGGGTTATGACTTTGAAATCATCTACAAAAAAGGGAAGCAAAATTTTGTTGCAGATGCATTCTCAAGAAACGATGAGGATGTGGAAGCATTGTTTTGTGCTATTTCTATTATCCAACCAGATTCGATAAACGAAGAAAGGGATGAATGGAAGAAGGATGAAGAAGTGTGGCCACTCATTCAAAAATTGTAGAAGATCCCAGTTCAAACAATATTGCCAGAACTTGATGAGGAAGGAAAAATCATATCGGAGCCTGGAGCAATCATAGAAACAAGAACCCGACAGCTACAAAATCGATCAATTTCAGAGCATCTCATGAAGTGGAAGAACTTACCCACTGAAGATTCCACATGGGAGGACAAGAATTTTATACATAAGCATCAAGAACTACTCAAGCATTGAGGACAACACTTTTTGAAGGAGAGGGGCATGTTAGGTCCCTATACTACTAGTGTAAACCCTTATTGTTATTAGTACAACCCCCTTATTATATTGGTGTGCCCATGTAGTCCCCATATTGTTATTATTGTGCCCATATAAGCCCATTATTATTATTATTATTATGCCCTTACATTATTATTGTTATGTCGGCTCTGATTATATTATGACCCCTTAGACTCCTATATATAGAAAGGAGGTCTTGTCATTCATATCATCCAAGAATTGTTCATTTGTGTAATGTAAAGGAGGTTTCCCCCTCGAAGAGGCTGAATTCTAAGGTGTTGATCTATCTTTTCTATCTTTTTGTGAGCTGGTTCACAACACGTAGGAAGACAAGCATCACTCTGCTGCCAGCAAGCCTGGTCAATGCCCAACGGAGTTACTTGCATCACCTCTCTTCGCAAGAAGCCTTTCTCTTCTTTTGCCTTATCCATTTTTCATTTTGAAAATTTTTGCTTTTCATTTTGAAATTTTTCATTTTCATAACTGTGCATAACACTTATTCATTTTAGAGGCGAAAGAGGGATCCCGAATAATGGAGAGCAAAAGAGTTTGTTCCTTCAAAGAAGTAGTTTATTATATACCTCTGACGTGCTTGTTAAGGTTTTCCCCCTCACCTTACTCTACTTGACTAAGCTGCCAAGGGTTAAACCAAAAACAACCAACTATAGTAATTAACACTAGTTAGCTTGCAAGCATTGTGTTTCCACCAAGGTTCACTTTGAACAATACATATTTTCCATCGACGTATCATGGACCAAAGGTAACAAGTTATTCATATAGAAGCATGATGATAGATAAGCAAGTAGGGATAGCTACATAAGGCCTCTTGTACTTTACCCAACTTGTTTCAAGAGTTGCGCATGGTTTCATGCAAAACTAACCTATGAACAAGAACAAGAAAACAAACAACAAAGAAAAGTAGAAGCAGAAGTAAAAGAAAAGCGAGTAATCAAACAAGCAAGCATACAAAAAAACATGCAAAGCAAGAAAGCAAACAAGCATGCAAGAAAACAAATTGAAAGCAATCACTACTCCTACTCCTAAGCTAACAATCCATGGGCTTAATCACGTGAAGTGACATTTCCAATGCAGCCACTGGCACATTGGTTGACCCATGTTGGTGAAGGCTTGGTCCGCGAGCAACTTGGTTGTGTGAACCAACAAATGAGAAAGATATAACAATGGAGGCAAACCCACTTCATGTTTAAAAGTGTCCATTGGACATAAGTGAGTGCAAGTACATGACGTGCAGTCTGTGGACTTGTCACGGTGTTGTGCGACACTGCGTGCAACTTTGAAGCATTAGCATACTCTTGAATGTGACATGAAAACAAATGAAAGAAACAAAGACAACTTGCATCATGTACGTGTGCTTGCAATGTAAGGTTCCTCCAGTGCATGAGCAATGGGATCGTTCAGTTTGAGTGGATGAAGCATGATCTGTGTGTGAGATTGGTCTTCAATGCATACATATGAGGGATGAGGAGCCTTAGGTGATTGAAAAATTTCCTGATCGGAAGTGAAACCAACCTTAGGACAGCGAGGGTCTGACATAACCATCAGCTCGGGCTGAAGTGCCTCAAAAATCTTGGGTGTTTCGACTTCGTCCTTAGATAGATTATCATAAACAGGTGGCTTCAAAAAATAAATTGCAATAGAATCATGATTGTGATTGAATATGGGAATAAATGGATCATGACAACCACAATTAGAAAAATCAATGATTTCATTGGCATCCTATGATTTGATGAATCAAACAAAGGGGTAGATGAAAAGTAGACAAATTCATCCTCTTTGTTTCCAGAAAGGCAGATGAAAGGTCAAGTGGATTTTCAATGAATAATTTATCCTCTCCGTTGTTGAATGGTGGACTGACATCCAGTGTGTCCTGTGAGTGCATCCATCGATGAAGATACACATATGAAATCATGGATGGTAGGTTCACCAAAGATGTCAGGAAAGTATGGAGGGGGCTCAGACAGAAGGGAGTCATCCTTCGCCGAGTGTTGATGCTCAAGCTCTCAGTCATACTCTTCATGAATGAAAATGCTTGTTTGTTGTGCAACGCCAACTCCTTCGATGGCTTGATCCTTGTTCACAACAAGTGTAGAGTCTGGAATGGAAGAACACAAAGCAGTATCATCCGGAGGATCATCTGAGTATGAAGGGAGAGGTTCTGGTACAAAATCAATATGACAACTCGATGGAATCACAACCAAATCTACGTGAAAATTAAGTGAAATGATGTTGGGAGGATGTGACAGTTGAACATATGTGTGTGCCTTCTCTCCCGCATCACTCTGCAGTGATGGAGCTATTTGATGAGGGTACATCAGACAGTCACTTGTGACAGTGACCATATCTATCTATGATTGTGCAGCTCCATCACTAAAGTATGTTGAGCGAGGATTGAGTTCAAAATTCTTCTTGGGATGGGAAAATTTCTTAAGACAATACTCAAATCTATCCCAAAGATAGAAAAAATTCATCCAGCTCTTCAGAGCTTGAAGCTGAAAATCACGGAAGCGCTGCTAGAAATCCATAGGTGATTCATGTGGAGCCTTCCATTGTTGTAACATTTTTTGGTCAAGATGTTCTGGATCAAAATGATAGAAAGTATCTTCAATGAGATCATAGAAGTGCTCAAGTGAGTGCACGCTATCAGCCAGTAGGCTGCACAACCACCGATGTGGAGATTCATGAAGTGTGTATGAAAGAAACAAACTGACCTGATCGTTAGAACATCCATCTTCCTCATGAATCATGGCAACAAAGTCATGTAAGAACTCAGGCCAGGCCAATTCGCCTTCACCATCACACGTGTATGTGGACAAGAGATCAAAAAACTCCCTCGCAATGGTGATAGATTTGGCGTGTGAAAAACATTGTGGAGGGAGGAGAGTGCAAGATTCCATGATAGATATGCAAAGGTTCAAAACAGGATGAGAGGACACAACTTGTCATTTGGACCTCCTTCTAGCATCAGAAATGTTGACGGTGCTGGACCCACCAACATGCCAGGGGATCTCCTTGGTAAGAAGTCCCAATTAGACCTCATACCATTTGGTGTAGGAGTCCTAGCAGTGGGTTGTACGGTGATGCCTTGACAGCAGTTTCACACAGAGGCAAGTAAGATGTCCCTATTGGTAGCAAGGGTGTGACATATGCAGTAAGCCAAGGAAGGTGCATCAGTGGTTCTAACACATGGAGGGTAAGGTGAGTGCGCCCCTTGGAAACCTGTGATAGCACGGAGTTAAGAAGGGAAAACAAGAGAAAAGATGCATCACAACATGGAAGGCAAGTAAGCTAGCAATCCAAAGTGATGGTTAAACCAACAACACATTTCAGAAATATTCGTACATACATATACAAAAATAGCTACACATGCATGCATAAGAAAACATATACATATATCATTTAGAGTACTCAAGATAGCTGAAAAACAATACAACATATGCATGAAATGTGTTGTATCTATTATATTAAGAAGTGTAAGTTCCAGTCATACAATACATCCATGTCCAACCACTAGTTTTGATAGTGGAACGTTACAACCAAAACTGCCTTCTCCTCCAAAGAGATATCCTAGCTTTGCGTAGTGGAGAAGCCAAGGCTCATTACAATATTGTCCATGCTCTCTCTAAGATAGTCTTATCAGAAGCTTGGCTAACCAAAACCCTCTACAATGAGTTATGAGGGACTATTTATAGCCAAGGGTGGGGTGGTCCTTGACATTCCCCTTTGTTACAGTTCATCTCCCCTCATGACTCTTCCTCTACTCTATGACTGTTACATCCAACTATCGACACTTGAACTTACACTTGACAAGACGTTACATTACAGTGCACATGTACCCATGTGAGACAAAATGGCTTGAGAAATCCATGCAAGGCATCACTATGACTCAAAAAATTGTTGGAAGACCAACTCTTCGACATTCTCATGGTTATCGACAGTAGCGAAATGATGCCAAGCTCGATAGTCCGCGATGGTGTCCGTGTACTCTAAGGTGACATATTTTTGGAAACTGACTCTTGCCTCCATAGCATATTGGTACATTGCTCGGGCTCCTCTATCCAACTCGTCTGATAGCATGCACATCATTGTCTTAAGTGCGGCCGGACCAACAACATACTTGTGCATGGTGTCTGCACTGATTGACAAGTATGGGTTGGTGGTTATGCGCATCAACTCGTCAAAGTACAAGTCAAGCTCTAGTCATACCAGTGCCTTTGTCTTCACTTGGGTGAGTGTCCCAATAGATGGGATCACATGTGTGCGCACAACAACATCCATACTCTTGAATACACGTGCATGTGAAGCCTGTAGACTAGTGATGAGCTGCGAGAGCTCTTTATAGTTTTGGATCTGACTTTGGATGCATGCCTTCAACTCGACCCCTCTCGGCATCATCATCTTAGGCAAGTGAAGTGGGGCTCCCTTGTATCTCATCATCCATGTTTGCATGTAATCAACAACAACATGCACGTTCAACAGGATACATGCTCTTCTAGCACATCACTGCTGCCAACCATTGAGATGGGCGACTGCCTTGTGCACAGTACCAAACTTGGAATACAACGACCGCATGACTGTATCAAGGGATAATACTTCATCAAATATTTCCTTCTTCAATTCTACTCGAGTAGATGTTGTAACCAATTCTCCTCCCTGCTTGGCCGTCTGTAGCTCCTTAACCATTCACTCGTTCTCAACTATCAGGAAGCGAACACTCGAGCTAGTGGCTTTGGCATATGCTCTGGTAGCATCGGCTAATGCTGCTGGATGTTTTCACATGTCAGACACGATCACTCATTCCTCAAACTGCGCAGGATATGTATGATGCTTCAGAGTCGACACTCTGTGAGATTACACAACTCTATGTTGAGACTCGTCAAATCAGATGTTGTGCATCTCTCCTTTTGGCTGATCTCCAAGGATCTCAGTGTCTCCTTGGTCGCTTAGGAATTTCTCTTCTTCTAGATGTGGTGAAGCTGGTGGGTCGACCTCTTGGTGGTGAGGCATGATGTTGATGTCTTGCTCTAATTCCTGTTGCTCCATATTTGTATCCATCTATTCAAGTGCATACTCTATCTCCTAAGTGAAGTCCTACTCCTACGATGGTTCACCCTGTCTACCTGATGCTAGTTGTTGTGATGAGTCTACTATCTGTATGAGTGCAGTTTCATCTGTCTACACAAGATCTTCCCCTTGATGTACCTGTTCCTCTTGCGCTTTCTTCTCTGGTCTGCACAACACTTGTTCCTTCCGGAGTTGCTCCTTCAACTCATGCAACTCCTTCTTTGTTTCCTCCATTCTTCATTTCTCTCTCTGCCTTTGCGTGTTTTTCTTGTCGCGTTTTTGCCTCTTTGCCTCTATCACCAAATCTTCTTTCTGCACAAGTGGGTCTGCTCAAAACTTGCAACTTTTCTCTTCCTCCATGCTGTCAACAATCATCCTCTTGCCCTTGTTGCGCACTGGTATGTTTGCCTCTGCTGCTTCTGGTGCTGTCAAGGATGTTGCTTCATGCTACTTCACTATCCATTCCATATCGAGGCCAACCGGTTCATTGACTCTGGAGGAGTTGTAACAATATCTCCATGGGTCTTCCTCAGCCCAATGACATGCCCCATGGATCTAGTTAAACTGTACTCTCGTGCAGTGATATTTCACAAGACAATGTGGGTCATATGGATTGTAACTTCGAAGGTCGAATGGGTACTTCTTCATATGCTCTGATTCAACATCCACATGCTTGAAACTTTGTATCTTGTATAACCTGATCCGCAACAGAAGAGCAGGCCAAGGTGACTTCTTCTTTCGGTGCAGCCTAGCTGTCAATCCTGCCGAGATGTGATATGATACTTCCTGCATGATGATTTTTTCCAAGGAAAACTTCGGTAGAACATGTGGAGGCTTCTTCGCGCTGTACATCTGTATGAAGGTGTCGGATGGTGAGGCATACCAATCAGCTATGTCGATAAATGCCTCCATTGTTGCCTTCGACATGCAGGGTGGATCTTGTTCGAATATCATCTTGTAAAGCAGGGTGACAAAATGATCGGATAGTTGTGTGATAACTCCTTTGAAGCTACATTCAGACAACATCTTACAATAAGTGTTCATAGTAGTCTCCACCGGTGTCCATGCCCACTTCAAGCTCAGTGACTTTTGAAGGGCACAAATTGCATCCAAGATGTAAGTGGACATGTAGATTTCTTCTTGCATACCTTTGGGCAACTGTCGAGCCCTTGTTACCTGTTCCTTCAGCTAATGAGCCAATATGTCGGACTAGTTGCATGCTTTTCCTTCTCTAGAAGGTTGGTTCAACGCAATCACCCAACTTTGTGGGAAGGTTTTAGTGCTTTCTTGGCGATACAAATGACATGCGAAGATGACCAATTATTGATATGCCTTTCGTAGTATCTTTGTCTTGTAGATCTGGTTGGGTGTCATCTTGAATTTAGTCGACTCCTTCACGCAGTTATTCAAGATATATTTGGAGTTGGCATTGCTACTAGGTATGCTGAAGGGAGTCTCCATGGTAATCACAAGCTTCGACATCTAATACATCTCATCGTAATCCTATGCCCTGAAGGTAGCAATCTCCGTCCCACTGACACTGCTCAATGTCATCGTCTCAGGATCCACATGCGAGATGATCCAATGTACCACGTCCCCGCATGGGAGCACGAGATACTTGCATGCAATCTGGTACAAGTCAGACTTGTGGATGTTCACATAGACTTGGCAGTCTTCGAGGTCTTCCCCAAATGTGCCTAAAAATGCATCATTAACCTCTTGCCATTTCAGCTTGATTTCCTTGTCTACAATCAACTTGGTGTCTTCATAAATCAGAAGACTTGTAGACCCTCGGTCAACTACTGCTCCAGTTACACTTTTGTTAGTGTCCTTTGATCCTGCTCTCTTAGAGACCATTGATCCTGAAATTCTAAGAGGCAAACAGACACATGCTATATTTGGAGACAGAGCGACATGCATGGCAAGAAATCTGTTAGCGAAAACCAAATCAAACTTGAGGAACAACCTGCAACATACCTGGGGATTAACTGGCAAGGATTGCACAATTTTTCCTAAGAGGCTAATTTCCAGAACTGCGTAAAAGGAAGTCTGGGCTATCTGGGGAGGCTAGCTAGCTACCTAGCCAGCTGGATACTACAACTGCACAATGCACAATTTTAACTAGCAGTGGTTGTAGGCCTAGTGATTGGATTGCACAATTTTCTGGGCTAGCAGTAACTGTCCCTCATAATTGCACAATGCAAGACTGGAGGACAGTCACTGGGAAAAAATGCACATTTCTTGAGAGGAAGACATAACATTCTTTCTCAGGATTGCGTAATGTTGTCTTGGTGAGGCAGAGTCTGGACCAAGACTTCCAAGACCCACCGACGGGAAACTGAAAACAAATGTGAAAGTGAATGCATGGCGATACTAAGTGTAAGCAAGAGTGAATGATCGTGCATGCAAACAGTAAATGAAAGATTCAGAAAATGGAACAACAAGCATCTGGGTGAAGCGAGTCGCCAAATCGATGACCGTTCATACAAAATAGTTTCATGCATGTGACAACGATGAGATGCTAACAAAAACTAAAAGGGTGTTATTACAAGCTACTATGCATGTAAACGACAACAAGTGTCAACAAAAATCAAGCAAAAAACACTCACACAAGAGAAGACACAAAAAGCGACAGAAATGCTGCAAAATACAAGTTAAGACGACTTACCCGTGAATAATTAAGTTGGATGTGTCGAAGACTCCTGGATGTGTTGTGGGATGTCAGAGCTCCAAGATCAATGTGAATAAGTGAGCTCTGAAGCATCGAATAAATAAGTTGAGGCTCATGATGCGCATGCCACAAATCTAGGAAAATGCAACACTTGGAGGAAATATTCTAAAACGATCTTTGCATGTAACCTCCAACTGCTAAAAATAGCTCCCTAAAATCTAGGGATGGTTTTTGCACGTTGATTTTTCTATTATGGCAAAAAGAAGCCCATGCATGCAAGTCAAGTTTTCCCAGTCCCAGGTGGAACCAATGAACTCAATGGCACATGCAACAGTTTGATCAGCTAGGGGGAAGAAATGCACATTTTTGGGAGGGGGTTGGGCTAACTTCCCATAAAGTTTGCTCAATTCCTGGCTGAGCAACTAACTGTTGCCTAGAATTTCACAATTTCTGGGCTGAGCATCCCTGCTGGGAGGAATTGCGAAATTTTCTCAGTGAAGCTTAACTGGCAGATTTGCAAAATTCTAGAGACCAGTAGGCTTCCATATAGAATTACGCAATTTCTGGAGGGAAGGTTGGTTCCTCTCCAGAATTGCACAATTTATTGAGGAAGATGCTCAACCTGCATCTGGACCAAGTCCGTAGAAATAGCCTATGAGGGGGATGCAACAAGCTCTTATGGACAGGTTTTCATTCTACAAGAAAATCACTGAATCTTGTGTACTTGACAAGGTAAGACATGCTGTTAAGGATGGTTGGTAGGGAGGCTCCAAAACGAAGCTAAGGAAAAGTTTTGGAAGGTGGTTGTAGCCGCTACAACGGTTCATAATTTATTCATATATGAATAATTGAATTTTAATGAACTTAAAGATGAAAAATATTCAAAGCACACAAATGACATAAATCAAGAGACACAACCAGTTTTTGACAGAGTTCGCTTCTCCTGGGCTACGTCTTCGGGCCTTGCTTAAAAGGCTAGGCCACTTTATTGATCTAGCTGAAAAGTGAGTACGTCAATCATCTTTGTCTCTTTAGAGTCAAGCTCAAAATGGAATGGAAATGTTTTCCTTCAGGAAATTTCCTCCTACAGAGAAATATCACCCTTAAATTGACTCAATTTTACAAAGAGGTGTTTGCATCATTACAAGGAGGAAGAAGCAACAAAGGTCCTCATATTCAACTCGAGATCAACAAAGCAGTATGTCTGCTTCAAAACATCTATTTACATCAACTTCACCATTATGGAATGTGCTCGCAGACATCAATGGCTACTTTTAGAAGATAGGCCTCGATCTCAGCTTCCTAATGCAACTTACAAATCTCAAAAAGGCCCAATATTGGCCGAGTTATGCCTCCAAAGGCATATTACTGGCACTGATAAACGATACTCGAGCTACTTGATGGACCTCTAAATTAGACATAAATTAAGGCCCATCTGACCATCCTTTAGAACATTAAACCTCTCTTTTTTCATTATATAATGTATTTTTGACTTTAATATGCTCATTATGAAGGTTTATGGATAATTGCATATTTGTGCCTAATATTATTTATTTTAGTGGAATATTGTAAGAATATTGGGCATATTATGAAGATTTGGAGGAGGAGATAATTTAGGGACTTGCTCCCTACTACAGGAGGATCAATATTAAATAATAAATCAAGAACATCTTTCGAAATAATTTCACAGATTCTGGAGCTCCAATGATTGAAAAAACCTAGGAATGCGTTCCCTGTCATTTAATGCAGATCCCCAGTATTGGAAACCAGATCCACTAATTAAGGGATTTTGGTGGGGAAATCTTCATCCTTTCATGGGGAATGCTTCCTAATCATTTTGTATAAGTACCAAGTTTAATTTTCCTCTAGGAGTCGATTTTTTATTATTCTTCTTGTAGAGAGAACTCATATTTTTGCAACTCCATTGTCATTTCTTGCATGGATATAATTGTATTGATGGAAATAATGAAGATTGGTGCCCTGTTCAGCTTCTAAATCTTGGTTTCCCTCATAGGAATCTAAGTTTCCTTGGGCTTGGCCATCCCATGAGCCTTAGAGCCCTTTTACTTTTCTTCTTTTGACTTCTTATTCACATGCATCTCTTGTTCTTGTCTTTTTTCTATTTCTGCATTTAGTATTAATGATTCCTTGTTGTAGGATTTGGTTAAATGTTTTAAGAAAGTTATTTTTTAGGATTAAAAGCATCATTTAATGATTTGAATAGCTTTGGAAGGTCATAGTAATCATTGAGCTACTTGGATTAGTTTGCTTATTCCCAAATCTAGATCCATCGAAGTCCTTTGTGGAAAATAACAGTAAATTTATGCTATTTTTTAGAGCATGCTAGCGAACTTCAATCGAATTGATTCCACTTGAATTAGATCAAAAAAACATTCTATTTAATTAAAAAAAATTACCCTATTTCATTTTCACTTGATTATGTTAGGCATTTGATAGATTTACTAGCTCAATAGTTCTCAAATTTCTAGATTTTAGACTAGTAATTTTCTGCTATTTTTTAGCATGAGTTAACAGAGGTCTTTTTGAGTGATTCCACTTGGAATGGAGACCTAAGACATCCTATTCAATAAAAAAAAATTTCCCATCCAATCTGGATTTGATTTTCTTGGTCATTCGATGAATTATAGTTTCCTATAGTACTCTTCCAGCGTATATATACTTGCCTAGATTTTCTCAGAGATATTGGTTTTGGTCCTTGAGGGTTGAATCATGACCCATAGGATCTAAATAATTGATTAGGTAAGACTAAATACCACTTAGGACTTGCCTCTTTACCCATGCAAAATATTTCAACGATTTGGGCTAATGGACAAATTTATGAAATAGATAATACAATGATGATTGCCACATCCAATGAACTCCATTAATGGACCTAAAATCTTTGAAACGTAATGATTGACATTTACCTCATGATATTTACTTTATGCAATTAGAATAGGTTTCTTTCTTTGTATTTTCTTTCTTGCAATAGGTTAAGGTTTCCATTTCTAGTATTTCATTTTCTGCAATTAGTTAAGGATACGATTTTATTATATTCACTCAATTACATCATGACATCAAAGGAAGGACACATTGTATGTTGCACATATAGTTCCGATACCTCTTAAGTTTGTATGAACCCCGGGTTGATAATTAAAGTTGGTAGCCTTGGGATTTGCAACATTCTTGTTACAATACTGAGGCTCATCACTTTTTCATTTTACTTTCTACAAAAACACAAAAATTGCATTAGGCATCTTGCATTGCATTAGCATTCTAATCCATTTTTTTTTATAAAAACAAAAAAAATACTTCTCCAACACCAACCCCCCCATTTTATCATGTGGTGTAGTAAGAGCCACAACACCTTCCACTTTTGCAGGTAGAAGAAGAAGAGGCGACAAAAAAAGGTAGAAGAAATGGATGGAGATTATGACAATGAAGAAGATCCTCTTGGATTTCCCATTCAAGATACAGATGTCAATGTGCATATGAAGAACATTCCTCCATCTTTTCTTTCAAATTTTCATGGTCTAAGGTCAGAAGATCCAGAAACATTTCTCTTTGAATTTGAAATCCTTTGTAAATCTTATGGTTACTTATTAAACACTCAAAATCTGAGATTGTTTCCGGCAACATTGAAGGATAGAGCTCTTAAATGGTTCATGAGTTTAGGGACTAATCCAATAAGATCATGGAATGATATGAAAAATATATTTCTAAAAAATATAAATATCATGATCTTAAAGAAGAAATATTTAGAATGAATCAAAAATAAGATAAGAGCCTTGAGGATCTAATAGAGAGGTTCATGTATAATGTTAAGAGGGAAAAATTATATCATTTAGGATCTGACACACTAAAAACCCTATTACTTAGAACAATTAGGGATGAGTGGATTGATCCCCTTGATCTCATGAGTAGAGGTGATGTATGCCAATTATCATTTGAAGAAATTTGTGAAACACGCAAACACATATCAAGAGGAAGGGAAAGAGTAAGTAAATCAACATCAAGATCGGTAAGTCAAGCTAAACTTGGAAATTTGTTTGATGACTTGAAAACAAAAATTCGTAGCAATCTAAGCAAACAAGTAGAAATGTTAACAATGCAAGATAAGTCAAAATAAGATGTTGATATTTTTGTTGTCCATGCAGAATCACATGTTAAATATTGCCCTCATTACCAAGGTTGAAGGAAGTTTACTAAGATGACAATGGAGCAAGTCAATTCCCAATGTAGCTATGTTATGTAGCTCCAAGAGGACCATGGAATCCTATCCAACATGATATGATTCAAGAGCCTAATTCACAATTTAAAGCTTATGCAATCCATCTCAAAGTAATTGGAACACACCCTTTCCTTGGAAACTTTGTCCATCTCAACCCCAAAACCAATATTGGCAACAAGGTTGGCAAGGAACTTATGGGAGCCATCCAAAATATCCTTAATATTTTCCTCAATATCCTCCATACTCAAATCGATATCATCCCTACCATTCACCTCCAGCACAACCACAACCCCAACCACATCCATCTCAAATATCCACTCCCACTCAACTACTTGTACCACCATTTCTGAACCCAGAAAATGAAGTAGCTCAGATCCCTTACAATTTTGAGGTACAACACCTCCAAACATCTTCTCTTGATCTAAATGGTATTCATCTTAGCTCAGGAAGAGTATCACAAAAAAGAGATTCTCTTGATATCATTGAAGGACAACATGCAGAAAAAGAAGATTCAAATGAGAAGTCCAATGAATCATGGGTTGCACTTCCAGTTACCAAATGAGAAGATTCAAATGAGAAGAACCAAAGATTGGGAAAGTGCCCTCATGTTACCATCTGATCCTCTCTATGTGTTCAAGAGAATTCCAGTGCACAGTTTCCAAGAAATTGAGGTCCATTAACTTCATTCATTTTTAATTTTTCTCGAGATTCATGTATCCATTGGCAATTTTTTTTTTATGGGGAGGTGCATAAGGATGATGGCAACATGCTCAGAAAATTTCAAGTCAATCTAGTATACCATTTAGTAGATATGGGTTTAAACAAGCTGCTACAGGGTTTCTTGTAGTACTGCAAGATATCCTAGTTTACTACAGGAAACAAGCTGAAAGCTATAGGAAGCTACGAAAGGTGAAATAAAATGTGGGAAAGGTGACCAATGGTAGAACAAGGTATAGGGAAGGTGAACATCACCCATGGCCAAGCCCAACACTCCAAGAAGGTCGGATTTGACTAAGATAGCTTGCTCATGGTAACTGGAAGACAAAGGTTTAGAATCACCAAGCTATGAAGACTTGTGCAGAAGAAAACAAAGGAAATTATCACCTCCAGAGGACCATGGATCGATCATCAACTCAACAACATCATGCATGTCTCTCCAACAACCATCAGGTAGGTACAGGTATGAAATATTCTTTACCTCTTCTCTTGAGCATATTACAGTTAGAATTTTTTTTTTAATGCATGAGGGATGAGGTTTTATAAGCTAAGTATGGGTCAACAGTCTCAACTACCTTCAACTAGTTAATTGCAGCTCACTCCTTCACTCATGCAATGTGGAAAAACCAAATTATGAAGGGTGATGATTTCGAGGAATGGGGATAATAGTTAAAAGAGGAAATTTGTGCAAAGGCCAAGTCACCAAAGCACTCCAAGCCCTCCATCCACTTCATATCCACTATCTATCCATCATTCATCCATCCCATTTCATAAGAAAAAAATTAACATTTTTCAAGAACAAACCCTACACTCTATCTCACCTTGAAAATTTCTTGAAAAAAACACACAGAGCACATCCTCTCCATTTTCAAAAACCTACACTACTCTCTCTGAGCCCTATCATCATCCTCCAAACTCTCTACATCATTTCACATCACTCCCATACAGTTAGAAGACTCTGAAAGAGAAGGAATGACTGTTATAGGAAGGCAAAATGCTGCTACAAGAAGGAAGAAAGGAAAATTTTACGCTAAAACCCAAAATGGCAGTGCCTAAGAGATACCTAATCAAAACTTATAACTCCAAGGCTATTAGGCAATCATCTATGCCACAAAGGAAAAGAAGGAAATAAAAGGCAAGAAAGCATTCACCATCAAAATAGAACTCGAATTGCAGTGATGAAAAGAGGCTTTCCAAGAGTTCTCTAATATCTTTCTAGTCCAAGGCCTAAAAGATGTTATAGAAAGGGGAGAAAGGCATGGAATTCAAGTTGAGGGCCTACCCTAGGCTCACATTATCATTTTTGCTCAAAACAGGTTTAAACAGGCTGCTACAGGGTTTCCTGTAGTTATTACAAGAAGTACTACAGGGTGTCCTAGTTCTCATCTAAAGGGCTCTTGAAGGTTTCAGAGGTGTCCAAATGGTGGAAAAAGGTAGCAGGAGGTTAGAAAAGGATGTGGAAGACCTTGAAAAACTGAAAAATATTCAAGAACCCATATTGAATAAGGGGAAGAAGGCAGGCTAATGGTCTCAAGAAACACTGTGATTTTTCTATGCACAAACAATTTTTGAAAAATGAGTTAAAATGGAATGAAGGTTCCAAGGGAGAGGATATGAATGAAATGGACCTACAAGCCAAAAAAGTTCACTTGCAAAGAGGAAATTTATGTTTTTTTTGCTTCAAAGACTATTAAACAATCATGAAAAGAACAACTACATTTTTGTGCTTATCCTTGCAGAACTTACAACCAAGGTTCTTAAGAGAAAGGACTGAGGAATGCACAAGAAAGAGACCACCAGGGCCATGAATGAGGCACAATGAAGTCACTAAGTTTCTCAGAGGATGAGCAACAATTTCAGCAAGGGGTATGACAGGCCTCTAAATTAGACATAAATTAAGGCCCATCTGAGCATCCTTCAACACATTAAACCTCTCTTTTTACATTAGATAATGTATTTTTAAATTTAATTTTGTTCATTAGCAAGGTTTATGGATAATTGCATATTTGTGCCTAATATTATTTATTTTTGTGGAATATTGTGAAAGGAATTTCTCCCTACTACATGAGGATCAATATTTAATAATAAATCAAAAATATATTATGAAATAATTGCATAGATTCTGGAGCTCCAATGATTGAGAAAATCTAGGAATGTGTTTTGTGTCATTTAATGCAGATTCCTAGTATTAGGAACGAGATCCACTAATTAAGGGATTTTGGTGGGGAAAACTTCCTCCTTAGATGGGGAATGCTTCCTAATAATTTTGTATAAGTACCAAGTCTAATTTTCCTCTAGGGTTTGATTTTTTATTAGTCTTCTTGTGGAGAGAACTCATATTTTTGCAGCTCCACCGTCATTTCTTGCAGGGATGTAATTGTATTGATGGAAATAATGAATATTGGTGCCATGTTTAGCTTCTAAATCTTGGTATTATTCATAGGAATTTGAGTTTCCTTGGTCTTGGCCATCCCAGAAGCCTCAAAGCCCTTTTGTATCATTTACTTTTCTTCTTTTCACTTCTTATTCACATGCATCTCTTGTTCTTGTCTTTTTTCTATTTTTGCATTTAGTATTAATGATTTATTGTTGTATGATTGGGTTAAATGGTTGGAGTAAGTTATTTTGCACAATAAAAAGCATCATTTCATCACGGGAATAGCTTTGGAAGGTCATAGTAATCATTGAGCTACTTGGATTAGTTTTCTTATTCCCAAATCTAGATTTCTGGAAGTCCTTTGTGGAAAATAACAATAAAATTTTTCTATTTATTAGAGCATGCTAATGAGATTAAATCAAGTTGATTCCACTTGCATTAGATCACAAAAAAATTCTAGTTAATAACAAAAATTACACCATTGCATTTGCACTTGATTATGTTAGGCATTTGATAGATTTACTAGCTTACTAGTTTTCGAATTTCTAGATTTTCGACTAGTAATTTTCTGTTATTTTTTAGTATGGGTTAACAGAGGTATTTTTGAGTGATTCCACTTGGAATGGAGACCTAAGACATCCTAGTCAATAAAAAAAATTGTCCCATCCAATTTTGATTTGATTTGTTTGGTCATTCGATGAATTATAGTTTCTTGTAGTAAATCTGTTGTTTCCTATAATACTCTTCCAACATGTATATACTTACCCAGATTTGCTCAAAAAGATTGGTTTTGGTCCCTGTTAGATACCTATACCAATAGGTTTCATATTTCATGATTGGCAAAGGAAGTTCCAAATATGCTCTGCTTTGGTGATGCAAAGATCCCATATTTTCAAGAGAAGGTAATATGTGTACATAGCTTGATGTTGACTAAATTTTGGATGGATGGTCCAACAGCCTAATCGGGATCATGCCATGTTTCAATTTCTTGTTGTAGAATAGAGAAAGAAGTCTGTCCAAACTGTTTAATCTTGGCAGACCAGTAGTTAGGTAGAGAAATAAGGTTCCCAACTGCTTAATCTGGGACCTTGGAAGCAATAAGGGTAATTCTAGATAGAAAATCAAAAGAAAAAGCCAAAAGAAAAGAAAAGGCACATGAGGGTCTGCAAGTCTAAGTGCACCCTCCATGAAGAGACAAAAAATGCTAGGCAAAGTTAATGGGTAGGTAGAGGGGGTTGCAGAAATGTCATTCCTTTCAATTGAATTTTGCTGGTTTAAAATAAAGGAAACATCAGTGGATAGAGAAGTTCCTCTTCTCCATCATCTTGCAGCAATACAAAGAAGCATGTCTAACTTCCTGTTTTCCCCCCCTCACATTCATTGCTAACATCCCATTACCAGTTATGTTCATGAAAGAAAATCAAGGTCTTGTGGTGGTTCTTGTCTCTTTAAAAGCCACATTTCTTGTGTAAAACTCTTTTCATTTTGATCTACTCCCTAAACTAAGTTGATTCCACATAAAACTTAGTGTTTCCACTCCTCATCCACCCCTTCCACTCATATTAACCCCTAACTTCTATTATTTAACTCCCAATACCCCCTATTCCTCTTATTACTATGTAAATTGTACAAAAAACCCCAAAATACCTATGTATCCCCTTCCCCGAGCATTATAGCTCTAAGTTTGGTTTTAAATGGATTAAGCGCTAAAACATTAGAGCGCGACCCAAAGAGCGCTGATATATTAATCCTGGGATTAATCCAAGATCCGCTTGGATTAATAACCTTAATCCAGGCTTTGTTAATAAACCCGCGCATAACCCATTTTTCCCGTAACACAGTTAAAAAACCCACTTTTCCAATGTTTTGCCGGGCGCGAATTTCACAAATAATAATATTTTATTGGTCCCGCCTGACCGTATCGTCCGGCCACCTCTGCCTCCCGCCAGCCGTCGGATCTGGGCTTTCCCATCCGATGGCCCTTATCAATTTCGGAGCGGCCCCGATGTACTACAGTTAGCTTCCGAAATTTGTCAGAGGGTGACGTCAGGCCTCTGCCACGCGTCGCCCCCACATTGTATCGGGCCGCCCTCTGACAATCCCGCTTCCGTATAAAGAGCGGTGCGATATTATACCGCTTACCGTTTCCGGTTTTCCGCTGACCGGTCATGCCAGCGTCACGCCACCTCACCACCGCGTCAGCGCCCCCGCCCGCCATCGCTCTGACGTGTCCTCCACCTCTGCAGTCCCCGTGGACCACTCACAGGCCACCACATCAGCCGATGACGTCATGCTGACGTCACCCGACCTTGACCCCACCTGATGACGTCATGCTGACGTCATCCAAAAAAAGCGCCAATATCCCAAAAAGTCCATATTTTTGCCGAAAATCGCGGTTTTTCTCACTTTTTGCAAAACAAAGACTGTTCCGCTCTGCATGCATACTACGACCATTAGCCGCCAACCTGCAGAAACCAATACAAAGACCGTGGGCGCATCCATTACACCTGCATTTGTGACCATAGCCGGCAATTCATAAGGTATTTATCCAAATCGCTCCCTCCGCGCCTGGTTTTGTCCATAATTCTCTAAAGATAGCTTAAAAGAGTGAAGAACACTGTAACTACCAGCAAACCTCCAGTAACCTGTGTCTATTTCCAATTGTTGGGTCGGAACTCCTTTGCAGAACCCGCATTTAGCCAAATTTTCCCAAATTCACCAACAGTTCACGCATTCGTGGACTTAAAACCTGAGCTGCACTAATTCACCGCGAAGACAGTGCTACTGGTCCCTGCATTCGCTCAATTAACTCTCATTGGAGCATTCGAACTATTCTTACCACAGTTTACTCCATTTTCCTTGGCAATTTGCCTCACTGCTGCCAAAAAATACCCCTCTGTATTGTTCTGCCCACTGTAACCAGTTCTAGTACAAATCATAGTACTACTTAACCATGGATGCACCAGTAGCACCTGTGGCCCTGAATATTGCTCCATTGAATGCCCCTCAGAGAGAGTTGGAGTGGAAAGCATTAGCAGATCTAGATTATCAAATATCGGAGGAAATGCTAATGCATAGCAAGTACCACATTCACTTGCTAAATGAATTGAAGATTAAGCATGAGAGTGGAATGGATGTATTGGGCATTTGGGACTCTTTCCTCCCTATCTTCAAGCTCCCTCAGGTCAACCAGTTTCCGGACCTAATCCACCGATGTGCTGACTGCTATGACCCCACTCAGAGGGCTGTGCTTGACCCTTCAGGCTCAGTTGTTTTTTATATCACCCCTGAAGCCATCAGAGAGATGCTACACTTCAATACTGATAAGAAATTAGTTCCTTTATCACTGGTAGATCTGATAAAGCAAGGAGCTAAGCTGACAGATGCTCAGGTCACCAAGATGAATCAATTGTACATTGAATCTGACACCGTGCAGTACCCTCCCATTTCTCATGTATACCTCAACCAATTGGGCAGAGACCTTGTAGACATGATTAGTCCCATATTGGGCTATAATTCAATAGAATTTGTTGATGAAACTGTCCTGGTGATGATGCTTATGTTTTCCCCTGGCAAGTCCCCAATCTGTTATGACTATGCCACTTACATATCCGATAAAATACATGAGCAATTGATGAACTTGGCAAGGGAAAGGGTGTTCAGATACACCTCCTATATCTACCACTTAATCTTATATTATCAGCATGAGAAATTTCCTTTTGTTGTGAAAAGAGTCGATGCACAAGGCAATCCAAGGTCAGTGGTTTATTGGTCCTCTGCCTTCCACTGCAGATCTTGTTCTCCATACACTTATTGTGAGTTTATAGACCTCTTCATCCACCCAGCCATGTCTCTGCTTCTGAGCTCACCTCCTCCAATACTAACTGATGAGATGCAGAGGATTCTTCAGTTGTCTAAGGCATACAGCATTGGGGATTGGTATTATTACCAAAACCACATAGTTATCAGAATATATGGGTGTGAGTTGCCCCCATACAGATTACCCAAGTATGTGCCTATGAGATTGTTTGCCCTCGAGTACTTCAGGAAATTTGGGAATGCTGATGTACTCCATTTTTCAGGCAAGGGCAAGAAAGCACAGCTCAAAGTCAGAAACCAATTAGGCCACTTCATTTACAATAAAAGGGAGGAAGGTTGGCAAGAGGCAGATAGAATGCTAGAAGCCCTTGGCTTACAGACCAGCTTCCTTTGGAAACCATATGACCCCAATCATTTCATAAGTTTAAGAAGGGTCAGATATAGGCTGGCCAGTTATGACCACATAAGGTTGCCTCACATAGAAAAATATGCAAATCAACTAAAGTGGAGGGAAGGCACCTTAGAGGAGGCTGCCACACAAGAAGAACTAGGTCAAAGAGCAATAAAAAATCTCCAAAAGTTGGCTGACTTAGAGCTTTGTTCACAAGTATTTTCTCTTCTAGGCACTCAAGTGGGAGCAGCTGCCTCATCTTCTACAACACATCAGCAAGCAGCCAAAGATATTGATCAGGATTCCAGCAAAGGCAAAGAGAAAGAGATGGAGCCAGAACAGCCACCTCATGAAGAAGTACAGCAAGAAGAGGGGCAGCCAATACAGCAGCAAGAACAAACAGTTGAAGCCCCAATATCCACTGAACAACAGGCTCAAGAAAATGTGCCTCCTAGGCAAGAAAAGACAGTGGAGGCCTCAATGCTACAAACTCCACAAAAAGAAGAAAAGGGAAAAAAGAGGGATAGAGAGTAGGAGACTCCCCTCACCACCTCCACAACTCATGGGGAGAAAATACACAGAATGAATCCCCTCTCTGAGGAAGAAATGCCTATTGGGCAATATTTGGGCATGGGCCCACCAAGTATGGAGGCATCTGCAAGTTCCTTTCAGCAGGAACAGGAAAGAACAGTTGGAGGAGAAGTCAGCTCCTCAAGCCAACAAAGGGGAGCTGAAATAGGCATCAAACAACAGTTTATTGATATTAAAAACCACTTATTGAAGATGGCTCCTACAAACCAGCAGAGATTAATGTCTGCATATGATGTACATGAGGGCAAAATGGTAATGAGTCATTTCATGCCAACCATGTTGCAGCCACAGTCTGCAGCTGATTACATAAGGACCAACCTTGAGGTCCTTGCAAAGGACATCCACCCTATGGATCAAATAGAATTGCACAAGCAAACGGGTGAGATGGTATATGCTACCCTTGCAGACAAAACATTGGTGAATTATAGGCTGGAAAATAGCCTAAACAACACAGCTGCCCAACTTGAGTTGGAGAAAGCATCCTCCCAGGCAAAGGACAACAGAATCAAAGCATTGGAGGATATCATTATAGAGCTTGGGCATGATCCCAAGGACACCAAAGCTATACAAGCGCTGTTGAAATTAAGAGATGCAGATATGGCAGCGTTAAGAAAAATGGTTAAGATCCCAGCAACTCTTCATCCTCAAACAGGAGAAGTGGCCCAGCTAAGGCATGACCAAGATGCAGCAGCTATGCTGGTATCATTATACAAACAGCTGATCCAGACACAAGAGAAATTGGGAGAATCAGAGGCTGCACTGCAGGCAGCCCTGCAGCAGAAGGAAGGAGGTCAAACATCTCAGCCCCCTCCACAAATAATCAACCTTGAGGAACCTCCTCAAACTACTGCTCCTCCTACAGAACAGACAGCTCAGACAGCGCCATCTACATCAGCACCAACACCAACAACAGAGCAGGCTCCAAGCCTTGATATGCAGAAGCTGAAGAATGAAATTCAGGCCTTAGAAGCCCAAATGGCAGAATTAAATGAAGCCAGGGACAATTTGGCTAAGCTCAATGAAAAATATGACAAGTCAAAACAAAGCATAGCTGAAAAGGGAAGAGAAGTGAAGGCTCTCAAAGAGAAGATAAAGGAGCTGGAGAAAGAGCTCACCCTTGACAAAGTGGTGGCTCAGCTCAAGACAGTCTTATGGGCCAACATTGGTCAATCGATCACAGACCAGTGGCAGTATATTGAGACCATTCATGAGCAAACAGAACTCATAGCCAAAGCACACAAGGAAGTCCAAAGATCAAGGGAATCTCTAGGCAATATGCCTGAGATAGCCAACAGAATGATCAATGTGCTCAATAACCGCACAGGTCCTCAGCTGGCAGCAATGGGAATCTCCAATAGAACTGAAACCATCCAGTTGATAAAGAGGGTCCTCACATTGAAAAGCCTGGTACAAACATTAGACAGAACAAGCCAGGACATGCAAACAGAGGTCAACAGGTTCATGGACAAGTTTGCAGCATTACAGGGCAGAGGTCTTCTTGGCTTACTGAACAGTGCAGGGAGACTACTATCACATGAGAACTATGCAAAAATGGTGAACACATTTGCCACCAATCAAATCACTCAAGGATCAAGTACCTCAGAGGCAACAGGGCCAACAACTGGGCAAAGTCTCTACGACAGAGTAGAGAACTTATTTTTCATTATGAATGAGATTAGACATTTATTTAAAGTGCCTCCAAACTTCTACAAATACACAGAAGGCAGATGAAACCTTAGATGCAATTTTAAGGCATCAATTGCCTACACAGGAGTGGTGGACCAGAATGATACAGATGTTGCTGTAAACAAGGAGGTTTTTTCATCAAAAGACATAAGTCATCACCTTCAGAAAAAGTGATGCACACAGTATGATTAGAGAAGAGTGGACTGAGCCAACTCAGCAGAAAGATTCGGCCACTAAAGCAACACTGACAGCTGCAGATAACAGGGCCGAGAAAGCTACAGCATGACAAAGCATAAAGACACATCATTCAGCATTTATGCAGAACGCTCAAACCGACTCAGTGGCCTCCAAAGGTCAAAAGGATTTCTGACAGAATTAAAGAGCATTCATTTTGTATTTACAACAGTAATAACTTCTTTATCTGCTATTTTGTAAAGTTGGTGAGCGTATTTAATTATCAGATGACTCAGCGGTTCAGATATTTTTGTAGAACCGATTGTATATATTCCCCCTCGCATAAGCTTGCAGGGGTTGTTGTTACTTGTTCAGAAAGAGAACTCGGCTGGATTTTGGGAGAAATAATACAAAGAAGCTTTGGGATCTCAGAGATTGTCTTTTCTGATGTATGCTGTGTTGGAACCATTGAATGCTGTGGAATTCTAGTGCTGTAGTTTGATACAATAAGTTTCTCTATCTCTGTCTGTGTTAAATTTTTTGTTTATTTCGTTTCTCATGTATGTGATCTAATCTTAACAAGAAAGTAGAAGAATAACTCAGGATTTGTCCATGGAGACACCCTGAATTCAATCTTTCCTTGTTATAAATGTTTTCCTCAGGTTTATCTGTTAAATTGGAATTCTTAAATGCTCCAAATTACTATAAATCTTTAACAGTTTCTGTGCAGTAATTCTTAGATGCTACTGAATAGAATCTGCTCTTTTCAAATTACAGTCAGACTGTGTATAAGTTTCCATTTCACTCTGTTTCATTTATAAACCAAAATTTGTGTCATGAATAGCTGTCTAGCTCTGCAGTAAGTCTTTCTCCATCACAAACATCAGGAACTACTCAATTTCTGACTCCATATGCCCAATGGAATAAAAATCCCTCAAACATTTCATGCCCTTCTCAAAACAACAGTTCACAACCAAAACCTTAAAAACAAAAGCTGAATTCACAACTAGCCTAAAATCTTCACAAACGGACCTAAAACTTAAAGAGAGAGCCCTCTCTGATTATAGGTAGGCTAGGACCTATAATCCAAAGTTTGGTTAGTGGTTACCCCAGCCGTATTCCCTTGGGAGTCAAAGGGAACAACCTGGGTGTTAACAGTCCCTTAGGGTTGAATCATGACCCCTAAGCTCTAAATAAATTATTAGGAAAGACTAAAGACCACTAAGGAATTGCCTCTTTACCCATGCAAAACATTTCAATGATTTGGGCTAATGGATAGATTTATGAAATAGGTAATACAATGATGATTTCCACATCCAATGAGATCTGTTAATGGATCTAAACTCTTTGAAATGTAATGATTGACATTTACCTCATGCAATTTACTTTATTAAATTAGAAAAGGTTTATTTCCTTGTATTTTCTTTCTTGCAATAGGTTAAGGTTTCCGTTTTGAGCATTTCATTTTCTGCAATTAGTTTAGGATCTGATTTTATTACATTCACTCCATTACATCATGACATTAAAGGAAGGACACATTGTATGTTTCACATATAGTGTCGATACCTATTAAGTTTGTACGAACCCCGATTTTATAGTTAAAGTTGGTAGGCTTGGGATTTGCAGCATTATTGTTGCAATATTGAGGCTCATCACTGTTTTCCTCACAACTCCTATGCTTCTGGTTCACTGGTAAAGCCTTTTATAACCCACAGGCAGGTCTCAGGGTCAAACCCGTGAATCTCCCTAGATTGGGTTGAAAAAACATGGCAATGTGTTGCAACCAAATGGTAATACATAGAAATATTAAGTTGTATTTTTATACCCGCACCATTATTTTTAACATATGGTTCCTATCCAAAGTCATAGCATAGGACCGACGAGTATGCATTGTTCAACATGTGGCATAACATTGAAGTTTGGTTAAAACCATACCGACGGTGATATACCAATACCATTTATAACATATGGTTTGACATTAATCTTTGGATATTTATCTCCCCGCGGTTGTAACTAAAATTAATCTCCCCGTCGGTGTGGCATTTCGTTATATCCAAAGTTCAAACATTGGTCGATGGAAATCTGTTAATTAACCTGTGGCATTTAATCCAACAGATATACCGCGTCAATTTTGGTGTATGACTATTGTCACATAATCAACACTCCGGTGGTGGTATGAAATTACAACCCATGGCATATGGTTATCAACAATGTTTTAACATTAATCCAGTGGAGATACATTTGAATCTCCCCACGCCACATAAATCATATAGTTGTAACAATATTCTATCAAAAGACTGGTGGTGATTCATAAACCCCTCATGATATGTGCGCCATAACATATGGTTGTTAACATTGGACAATGATTGAACTATATACCCGCATGTTTCTATGTTTGGTGGCCCTGATTAATTTAAAATTTGGGTTTGAATGTATGCTAAGTTTGGAGACCGCTGATAACACAAGATTTGGGTTTGGCGAGGCCGATGGATATGGTGGGCTCCGCAAACCCTTCCCCCATATGAAATACAATGAAACTTTAAATATATCCATGCGCCTGTGGATAATAAAACATTGATGTGGCTTGTTGGTAATATTTTTTAGTGTGAGCTCAGTGGTCGCAGGTTCAACAACGACCTGACCAACTGACCTTTATGCTAAGTTTAACTTTGATTGCTGGGTAGTTTGACCACCACGTGTCCTGCTGAAAGGCTGCCACTTGGCCTGTTGTGAGACTACCACTTGGCTTGCAAAGGCCCATTTTTTGCATGTTCGAGAAAAACTTCAGAACACATTTTCTCCCTCATACGGAAACCATTTTGCAAACCAAAAATAGCATCGGAATGTGCACGATGAGATCTTTGACTTGATATTGTTCTCATGATCAACTGAGACTATTGAATTTGACCAACTGACTTTGAAATTTTGCACAACTTTATCTGAAATTCAAATTTGCATAACTTCTTTGTACGAAGTCAGATTTCAGTCATTCAAGTTGCGTTAGATTCAGAACGACAATATCTACGCAATGAGCCTGGGTTCAACTACATCTGAGAACTCTAAATTCAGAGCTTGGGGGATCTGCTGCTATCCATGACCATCATGGTCTCAAAACATTACATAGCCAATATACTAGACTCAAATCAATATCCATATGGATCATAACTCCCTACTAAAATACTTTTGGTCCACCAAAAGTATATTACAATAAGGAATTTATTACATCAACAATCAGCACATAAATAGTCTAGGCCTTATTACAAAATCAACTAAACTTACTGATGTGATGACAAATCAAAAACACATAATTAACAATTTACACATAAGGCATTCAATCTGCCCAGTTCCAAGTAAGCAAATTTTCTAGAGACTTACATTCTTCCTTGCCAATTTTCTTTGCTTCCCCTTGTCTTGATTGTGCTGCTGTCGATTCATGTGGTAGCATTGGACATGTGATATTCAAATGTCCTTTTATCTTACATTGTGAACAAACTCTCTCCTGAGTATGTAACAGTGGTCTTCTTGCTTGATCTCTCTGAGCTCTGTTTTGACAGTGCCGAGTCCTTCCCTGACTGTATCAAAGTCTTTCCCAAACTTTTCTTTACCTACTATGTTGCGTCATCGTTCTGTGGAATACTGCTTGTAGCATGCAACTTTTTACTGTAATCTTTCTCCTTCCAACATTCAACTACACAATGGTTGTTACTTCCCTAGAAAGTACACAGATATGTCTTTTTAGAAATACTCATAATAAAATTTTGATTAAAAGACTCACCTTCTGAATCATTGCTAGAATGACTCGTCTGCTTACCTTTATGATCCTATATCTTTTTCGGCATTTTCTCACGTTGTAATGACCAACATCGATATGCTATGTGACCCTTCTTTTCACAACAGTCACATTTTGATTGGTCAAATACTAATCCTTTATATTGGGGTATTTCCTGAATTGATATTGGCTGGATTTTGCCTTAGACATGCTTACGAAGGCCTTGACCTTGCTGATATCCCATTTTATTCATCAACTTCATACCAATTCCTTTGATATGTTTCTAAAAAAATCGAATCTTGGGATTTCTTGAAACCTCTTTCTTCTCTGTGTTTGAATCAATTTCCTGAGATGCTAGTACATAAGGAAGTTCCTTAGAAGGTGATGAATAAGTACCAATCACTTCTTCCACTGACTGTTGGTTGTGGAGCCTGATTATATTCTTTATTCAGAGGTATCGCCACATTGAACACCATGTGGCGGCAACGCTACCCGTAAATGTGTGCCGCCAGGGAGGTCTAAGGGGGGTGATGGCAATTATTTGGAGCCCCCCCGACAGGGGATCAAGGGAAAATCCCTCGAAGCTAAAAATAGATGTAAATTTTCCTTGTAAAATGTTGTAATTTCATAGTCAATCTAGGCCGTTCATTAGGCAGAAATCTGATAGTAGAAGTTATGTTCAATTTAGGGTTTTTTTTCCCCTAGAAGGAAACCCCTCACTATATATGAGGGAATTTTATTGAGTCTATGTAGATATACAATATATAATTTTCTAACTAGTATCAGAGTCGAAGGTCTATTTAGCTGATAAAATCGTAGGATAGAAGGGTTCCTGGTTCGAGTGAGAGCAATGGTGGAAGATGGGCGATTTAGGGTCAAAAAATTTAACGTCCAAAACTACCAGCTATGGAAGATGTAGATGGAAGATTACTTGTATCAGAAATATTTGTACCTAGCATTGAGTAGAAAGACAAAGAAGTCGACGAGTATGACAGACACAGAATGGGATATTCTTGACAGAAAGGCACTTGGGACAATACAATTGTGCTTAGCGGCATCAGTAGCATTTAATATTTCAAAGGAAATGACAACAGAGGGTTTAATGTCGCCATTAGCCAAACTATATGAAAAACCATCAGCATCAAAATATTTCTTATGAAGATGTCAGAAGGTGGATCTGTTTCTAATCATTTAAATTAATTTAATACAGTTACCAGCCAGTTAAGTTCCATAGGGGTAAATTTTGAAGATGAAGCTAGGGATCTATTATTTCTATGCTCATTGCGAGAAAGTTGGAATGGTTTAGTTATGGCCATTATTAAATCTTTCTCTAGATCTAGTACTTAAAAGTTTTATGATGTTGTCGGTGTAACCCTTAGCGAGGAAATGCGATAGAAAAACTCTAGTGGGACATTAGGTAATGCTTTGACTGCAGAGACTAGGGGAAGAAAAATGAAAAGAGGAAAAAACCAAAGATATCGTAGTAAGTCAAGGAAAGGTAGATATAAGTCCAAATCATGGATAGTGTGTTGGAAATGCAAGAAGAGAGGACACTTGAAGAAAGACTGCAAGTCTCGGAAGGGAAAATAAGGAGACGTGCAACAAGAAAACAATCATGAAGCGAATTTGACAGGTGATGTGTTGCAAGATGCTTTGATTCTTTCATTAGAAAATATTATTGATGCCTGGGTGGTAGATTCAGGTGCCTCATTCCATGCCACACCTGATAGGAAACATTTTCATGATTGTGCGTAAGGAGATTTTGGATAGGTTCGATTGGGTGATGATAAACCCTGTAAAATCATTGGAATGGGTACAGTTTCCATAAAATAGCAGAATGGAATTCAATGGTTGTTGAAGGAGGTAAGGCATGTTCCAGATTTGAAGAAAAATCTAATTTCAACAGGGTAGTTGGGAGGTGAAGGCTGTGTAACTACTTTTACAGATAAAACCTAGAAGGTCACAAAAGGAGCATTGGTAATAGAAAAAGGAGAAAAGGTTGGTACATTGTATTTATGCAATGTTATTTCTAATTCTGTTAATGCTTTAACCTCTACAGGAGTAGATACAAAATTGTGGCATCATAGGCTTGGGTACATGAGTGAGAACAGGATGTAGATTATTCACTCAAAAAATTTGTTGCCAGGTTTGAAGCATGTTGATTTGGAATTCTGTGAGAATTGTGTTTATGGAAAACAAAGAGAGTCAGGTTCCTCAAAGTTGGGAAAGAAAATAAGAGCGAAAAATTAGAGCTTGTGCATACAAATGTATGGGGACCTGCTCAAGTATCATCTCTCGGTGACTTTCGTTATAATGTTACTTTTATTGATGATGCAACCATGAAAACCTGGATTTATTGTATTTTAAATAAATTTGATGTATTGGATACTTTTAAGAAATGGAAATATTTGGTTTGTTGCGTGTGGAGCATGATTATTTAGAGGTCTTTGTTTCAGCCAGATGTATACCCTAGGAAGTTTGTACACACCTCCACGTGGGGGGGTGCGGGGGGACTTGTCCCCCCTGCGGGGGTTCGGGGGGCCCATCCCCCCTGACTAGGGGGTCTGGGGGCCAGCGGTCCCCTGGTGGGGGTTTCGTGGGCAACGCCCCTGAAGCTAAAAACAAATGTAAAATTTCCTTGTAAAAGTATAGTAATTTCTAGTCAATCTGGGTCGTTCATTACGCGAATGATCTGACGATAGAAATTATGTTTAGTTTAGGGTTTTTTTCCCTAGAAGGCAACCCCTCTCTTTGTATGAGGGCATTGTATTGAGGCTGTGTAATAGGTGTGTATTCTCCGAGCGAGAAATAGAGAGGTGAGATTGTGAGAGAAAACAGAGGATATTACAACAGATCTATTGTAGGTTGTGTCTCTTCATTTTGCTAGATAATAGAAAGGAAGTACTGGTTGTTCGGGGTGGACGTAGCCCAAACTGGGTGAACCATGTATATCTGTGTCTCTCTGGTTTTATGCTTTTTCTGTGTTTATATTTATGCAATATTCTATGTGTTCCATTTCTCTGTAATATATAATTTTCTAACAACTGCTATCAAAGCCGAAGGTCTATTTGGCTGATAAACTCGTAGGAAAGAAGGGTTCCTCGTTCAAGTGGGAGCAATGGCGGAAGATGGTAAGTTCAGGGTCGATAAATTTAATGGCCAAAACTTCTCGCTATGGAAGATGCAGATGGAAGATTATCTGTATCAGAAAGATTTGTACCTACCATTGGACGGAAAAACAAAGATGCCGACGGGTATGACAGATGAAGATTGAAACCTTCTCAATAGAAAGACACTTGGAACAATATGATTGTGCCTTGCAGTGTTGGTCACCTTCAACATTTCGAAGGAAAAAACGACAGAGGGTTTGATTAAGGCATTGGAGAAACTATATGAAAAACCCTCGGCCTCAAACAAGGTATTTCTTATGAAACGGTTATTTAATATGAAGATGTCGGAAGGTGGATTTGTTGCAGACCATTTAAATGATTTTAATAATGTTACAAGTCAGTTAAGTTCTATAGGGGTAAACTTTGATGATGAAGTTAGAGCTCTATTATTCTTGTGCTCATTGCCAGAAAGTTGGAATGGTTTAGTAATGGCCATTAGTAACTATGTTTCTGGATCTAGTACTTTAAAGTTTGATGATGTTGTCAGTGCTATCCTTAGCGAGGAAATGCGACGGAAAAGCTGCGGTGAGACATCGGGTAATGCTTTAAGTGTAGAGTCTAGGAGAAGAAAAATGGAAAGAGGAAAGAGCTCAGGATATCGTAGTAAATCAAGGAAAGGCAGATCCAAGTTTAGATCGGGGATAGTGTGCTGGAAATGCAGAAAGAAAGGACACCTAAAGAAAGATTGTAGATCTCGTAAGGGAAAACAAGGAGATTCACAGCAAGAAAACAATCATGAAGCAAATGTGACAGGTGAGGTGTTACAAGATGCTTTGATTCTTTCTTTCGAAAATATTACTGATTCCTGGGTGGTAGATTCAGGGGCCTCATTCCATGCCACACCTAATAAGAAATATTTTCATGACTATGTTCAAGGAGATTTTGGACAAGTCTGTTTGGGTGATGATAAGCCCTGTAAAATTGTTGGAATGGGTAAGGTTCTTGTAAAATAGCAGAATGGAAACCAATGGCTACTAAAGGATGTAAGGCATGTTCCATATCTGAAGAAAAATCTGATTTCAATAGGGTAGTTAGGCGATGAAGGTTGTGTGACAACTTTCACAGATAAAGCTTGGAAGGTCATCAAAGGAGCCCTGGTAATAGAAAAGGCGAAAAGGTTGGTACATTGTATTTATGCAATGGTATTTCTAACTCTGTTAATGCTTTAAATTCCAAAGGAGCAGATGTAGCATTATGCCATCATAGGCTTGGACACAAGAGTGAGAAGGGGATGAAGATTCTTCACTCAAGGAATTTGTTGCCGGGTTTGAAGAATGTTGATTTGGACTTCTGTGAGAATTGCATTTATGGAAAAAAAAGAGAGTCAGATTTCTCAGAGTTGGGAAAGAAAAGAAGAACAAAAAATTAGAGCTTGTGCATACAGATGTATGGGGACCTGCTCAAGTATCATCTCTCGATGGCTCTCATTATTATGTTACTTTTATTGATGATGCAACTATAAAAACTTGGATTTATTGTATTAAGAATAACTCTGATGTATTTGATACTTTCAAGAAATGGAAAGCTTTGGTTGAGATTGAGACAGGAAAGAAATTGAAGTGTCTCAGATCAGACAATGGAGGTGAATATTGCAGCAAAGAGTTTGATAGGTACTGTTCAGAGCATGGAATTCGCAGAGAGAAGACAGTTCCAAGAACACCACAAGAAAATGGTGTGTCAGAAAGGATGAATAGAACAATCATGGAGCATGCAAGGTGCATGAGATTGCATACAGGAATGCCTTTAAAATTTTGGGCAGATGCTGTAGATACTGTTGTTTATCTAATAAATAGAGGGCCTTCAAGTTCCTTGGATGGTGGTGTTCCAGAGGAAGCATGGACAAGTAAAAAGGTAAACTACTCTTTTTTAAAGCCTTTTGGTTGTGAGGCCTTTGTCCACATTAATAAAGAAAATAGAACAAAGCTTGAGGCAAAATCAAAGAAATGTATCTTTATTGGATATGGTGTTAATGATGTTGGTTATTGCTTATATGATTATGAAAGTCACAAAATCATTAGGAGAAAAGATGTAATATTCAATGAAAAGGTCTTGTATAAGAACCAGTTGCAGGAAAAGAAATAAGAAAAAGAAAACAAGGAATACACAGTTCTTGATGAGATCACTGAAAAAGTAAAGGTGCCTGAAAATAATAATACTCAACAACCACAACAACAACAACCACCACAACAGCAACAAGCACCCCAAACACCTGAAAGTGGTGTTATAAGATCTACCAGGATAAGTATACCCCCTGAACGAACTCTCCTTCATTATATTATTTATTGTTAACTGATTTTGGTGAACCCGAATGTTATGAAGAAGAAATGCAGGTTGAAAGCAAGAAGAAGTGGGAGGTAGCCATGGAAGAAGAGATGGACTCCTTAATGCATAACCAGACTTGGGACTTAGTCAGGTTGCTTGTAGGAAAAACTTCATTGAAGAATAAATGGGTTTACAGGTTGAAGGAAGAAGACGGAGGAAAACAAAGGTACAAAGCTAGAATTGTGGTGAAGGGGTTTGCACAGAAGAAAGGTATTGATTTTGATGAAATATTTTCTCCTATTGTTAAAATGACTTCAATCAGAACTATTTTAAGTCTAGTAGTAGTTGAAGATTTGCGTCTTGAGCAGTTAGATGTAAAGACAACCTTTCTCCATGGGGATTTGGAGGAAGAGATATATATGCAGTAGCCACAAGGATATGAGGTAAAAGGAAAGGAAAAAGTAGTGTTCATGTTGAAGAAGAGCTTGTATGGCTTAAAACAGGCTCCAAGGCAGTGGTATCTAAAATTTGACAAGTTTATGTCTGAACAAGGTTATACTAGATGTCACTCTGATCATTATGTTTATATGAAAAAGCAAAATGATGGGAGCTATATTATATCGTTATTGTATGTAGATGAAATGCTTGTTGCAGGGTCTAACATGCAGGAAATAAATGTGCTCAAGAGAAAATTGGCAAATTCATTTGTAATGAAGGATTTGGGAGCTGCAAAACAAATCCTTGGTATGATAATAACTAGAGACAGGAAAAATCGCAAATTAACATTGTATCAGAATGAGTACGTACAAAAGGTGTTGAAAAGATTTAATATGCACAATGCAAAACTAGTTAGTACACCTTTTGCTAGCCATTTCAAACTTAGTAAGAAAATGTGCCCAAAGACCCAAGAAGACATGGATTATATGTCTAAAGTTCCATATGCATCAGCGGTTGGAAGCTTAATGTATGAAATGGTCTGCACAAGGCCTGATATTGCACACGCAGTCGGAGTTGTAAGCAGGTACATGAACAATCCAGGAAAGGAACATTGGATGGCAGTGAAATGGATTCTCAGATATTTGAAAGGTACCACAAATCAAGCATTATGCTTTGGTGGTTCAAAAATTTCTCTACAGGGATATGTTGATGCAGATATGGCAGGTGACAAAGATAATAGGAGGAGCACTACAGGATATGTATTTGCTGTAGGTGGAACAACTGTCAGTTGGGTTTCAAAAATCCAAAGTGTTGTTGCACTTTCAACAACAGAAGCAGAATATGTTGTTGCTACAGAAGCTAGTAAATAAATGATTTGGTTACAAAGGTTTATGGGTGAATTGGGTAAGGAGCATGATATGGGCACATTATACAGTGATAGCCAAAGTGCCATTCATCTTGCAAAGAACTCAGAATTTCATTCTAGGACTAAGCACATATAGCTCAAGTACCATTTCATAGGATCAGTGTTGGAAGATGGAGAGTTGAAGCTGGAAAAGATACACACTAGCCAGAATCCTGCAAATATGCTAACAAAAGTTATAACCAGGGAGAAACTAAGAATATGCTCAATTTCAATTGGTCTTCAAGGATGACGATGAAGATGAGAAACAGCCAGGTCCAAAGAGGAGTCATTGTCCAACAAATGAAGCAGCAGTGGAGTCGCCACAAGCATTCTCCAAGTGGAAGATTGTTGGGTGTGGAGCATGATTATTTAGAGGTCTTTGTTTCAGCCAAATGTATACCCTAGGAAGTTTGTACACACCTCCACATGGGGTGGTGCGGGGGGACTTGTCCCCCCCACAAGGGTTCGAGGGAGCCCATCCCTCCCAGCTGGGGGGTCTTGGGGCCAACGGTCCCATGGCGGGGGTTTCGGGGGCAGCGCCCTCGAAGCTAAAAACATATGTAAAATATCCTTGCAAAAGTATAGTAATTTCTAGTCAATCTGGGTCATTCATTAGGCTGATGATCTGACGGTAGAACTTATGTTTATTTTAGGGTTTTTTTCCCTAGAAGGAAACCCCTCTATTTGTATGAGGGCATTGTATTGAGGCTGTGTAATAGGTGTGTATTCTCTGAGCGAGAAACAGAGAGGTGAGACTGTGGGAGAAAACAGAGGATATTACAGTGGATCTGCTATAGGTTGTGTCTCTTCATTTCGTTGGATAATAGAAAGGAAGGACTGGCTGTTCGGGGTGGACGTAGCCCAAACTAGGTGAACCACGTATATCTGTGTCTCTTTGGTTTTATGCATTTTCTATGTTTATATTTATGCAATATTCTATGTGTTCCATTGCTCTATAATATATAATTTTATAACATGGTTGAAAATGAGACAGGAAAAAGGTTGAAGTGTCTTAGATCAGATAATGGAGGTGAATATTGCAACAAAGAATTTGATAGGTATTGTTTAGAGAATGGAATTCGCAAAGAGAAGACATTTTGAAGAACACCACAAGAAAATGGTGTGTTAGAAAGGTTGAACAGGACAATCACGGAGCGTGCAAGGTGCATGAGATTGCATGCAGGATACCCTTTACAATTTTGGGAAAATGTTGTAGATATTGTTGTTTATATAATTAATAGAGGGCCTTCAATTTCCTTGGATGGTGGTATTCCAAAGGAGGCATGGACAGGTAAAAAGGTAAACTACTCATTTTTAAATACTTTTGGTTGTGAAGCCTTTGTCGACATTAATAAAGAAAATAGAACAAAGCTTGAGGAAAAATCAAAGAAATGTACCTTTATTGGATATGGTGTTAATGATTTTGGTTATCGCTTTTATGATTATGAAGAACACAAAATCATTATAAGCATAGATGTCATAATCAATGAAAATTTTTTGTATAAGGATCAGATGTAGGAAAAATAAAACAGAGAATACATAGTGCTTGATGAGATCACAGAAAAATTGAAGGTGACTGAAAATAATAATGATCAATAGCCAAAACAATAACAACAACCACAATAGAAACAAGCATCTCAAACACCTAAAAGCAGTGTTAAAAGATCTACCAGGATAAGTAGACCCCTTGAACGATACTCTCCTTCGTTATATTATGTATTGTTGACTAATTCTGGTGAACTAGAGTGTTATGAAGAAGCAGTGCTGGTAGAAACCAGGAAGAAGTGGGAGCAAGCCATGAAAGAAGAGATGGACTCCTTAGTACACAACTAGACTTGGGACTTAGTCACGTTGCCTGCAGGTAAATCAACATTGCAGAATAAATGGGTTTACAGGTTGAAGGAAGAAGATGTAGGTAGAAAAAGGTATAAATATGGACTTGTGGTGAAGGGGTTTACACAGGAAAAGAGTGTAGACTTTGATGAGATATTTTGTTCTGTTGTTTAAATGACTTCAATCAGAACTATTTCAAGTCTAATAGGAGCTAAGGATTTACATCTTGAGCAGTTAGATGTAAAGACAACCTTTCTCCATGTGGATTTGGAGGAAGAGATATATATGAAGCAACCACAAGGATATGAGGTAAAAGGGAAGGAGAAACTAGTATGCAGGTTGAACAAGAGCTTGCATGGCTTAAAACAGGCTCCAAGGCAGTGGTATCTAAAATTTGACAGGTTTATGTCTGAACAAGGTTATACTAGATGTCACTCTGATCATTGTGTTTATCTCAAAAGGCAAAATGATGGCAACTATATTATATTGTTATTGTATGTAGATGACATGCTTGTTGTAGGTTCTAACATGTAGGAAATAAATGTGCTCAAAAGAAAATTGGCAAACTCATTTGCAATGAAGGATTTGGGTGTTGCAAAACAAATCCTTGGTATGAGAATAACTAGAGACACGAAGAATTGAAAATTAACATTGTGTCAGAGTGAGTACATAGAAAAGGTGTTGAAAATATTTAATATGCAGAATGAAAAACCAGTTAGTATACCTTTTGCTAGCCATTTCAAACTAAGTAAGGAGGTGTGTTCCAAGACTCATGAAGAAATGGATTATATGTCTAAAGGTCCATATGCATCAGCAGTTGGAAGCTTAATGTATGGAATGGTTTGCACAAGGCCTGATATTGCACATGCAGTCGGAGTTGTAAGTAGGTACATGAACAATCCAAGAAAAGAACATTGGATGGCGGTGAAGTGGATTCTCGAGTATTTGAGAGGTACCATAAATCAATCATTATGCTTTGGTGGTTCAAACATTGCTCTACAGGGATATGTTGATGAATATATGGCGAGTGATAGAGATAACAGGAGGAACACCATAGGGTATGTGTTTACTGTAGGTGGTGATGAGCCCCATAAATGGGTAATTATATGGGGTCATTTTGCCTCATAACATAGTTCAATCAACCATTCTCTTAGCTTATTGCGTGTTTTTTGATTATATTTATGCTTATGGAGTGAGTTGGGTTGGTTATGATGCCATGGAGTCTAATATGTGTTTAATGCATATTTTTGTTGAATTTTGAAGACAAAGTCAAAGATTTAATGGACAATTGGTAGCAATAATTCAAAGTGGAAAAAGGAGAGGATTTATAGGAGGGAATCCCCCTCATTTATTACTCCCCACTTCAAATGCTCCTTCATGCAGCTCAGAGAAAAAACAACCAAATCAATGCACTAGGAGGCAGCCAAGCAAGGGGAGGATAACTTATGTTTATCTCGAGTTTTGGGAGCCAAGCCTCCTTGATTTTGAGGAAGCTGTTGGAAGCTTCATTTGTATAAGTAGAGAGGACTAGGGCCTCACTAGGGAGTGGGTCGAATTTTTGTTGCAGCTTTGCTCTGCTTAACTTCGAGCTTACTTTTGTTGATAGTTTCATGTAATCCTATTATTATTTTGATAATAAAGATGAGATCCTTTTTGAGCTAGCACTGAGTTACCTCAGAGGGTTTAAACTCTTGGGTTAGGTCCCAATCCAAGCAGCCAAGCTCCTCTTGTTTGTATTTATATGCTTTGTTTCAGTTTATGAATTAGTTGCTGTTAGATGAATTTCCTTCTTGGTTAAGAATAGGTTGCTCTTGGTGATTTAGAAGGTCGTTTCCATTTGTGTTTTCTGTATTAGTTTAAACAATGGTAGACAGAAGATACAAAAGGCCAAAAATAGTGCCTTGGCCTCCTTTCCTCCCTTTGGGACCATGAACTGAGGCCGCGACCCTCTTGTTGCCACAAAAACACAGATTTTCCTTCCCCATAGCGTTTCTAGTGTTACAGTCTATTAGAAGGTTAATGCTTTGCTTTAGATCTCTTTCACCATGCTCATTTCTATCTTTGCAATAAGTATTCTTCCATGCTTTCTCTCATTATAGCATTTTTTAGCACTTCTTTCCATAGCTCATAATTTAGATTATCTTGATGCAAAATTTTGTTTTTTTTATGAAATTAATTTCCTTGCTTGCTTGATCTCCTTGTTTGATTGTCATTTCTTTTGCAACAAATATCTTCTCATAGTAGGTCAACCTATCAGCCATCACATTCTCTCCCTGAGCTATGCCCTACAGGTCTTCCAAAGTTCACCTCAAATCTGCCTTAGTTTTCTGTGTTTTTCCATAGGATTTCTTGCTCTCTCCCCACCATCTTCCCTCTCCTAATGATCCTTGGTGAAGCCTAGGCACCTTAACACATCATCCCAGCCTTTAGCTACCCTTTCCACCCACTCTCACACCTTCAAAACCTTCAAAACTGCTCACGACATCCTCTTGTAGACCTCCTGTAGATCCCCTACAGCCTCCTGTAGATTTTCCTGTAGGCTTCCTTTTCCAGTCCGATTGTGGGAAAAGCCTCCAGAAGGCCACCTGAGACCTCCTAGGACCCATACAAACCATCCAACATCTTCTCAAGTCCCAAAACTGCCCTCCATCGCCACCTAATCGTTGCCACATTCATAGATAAATAAATTACATGCATGACAATTTCACATAAAAATACATAAAAATCCAAAGAGATGTTTTTTTTTCTCATTTACTTCTAGAAATAACTTGAGTATATGTTTTTTACTTCCTGAGTAGGTAATGGCATTCATTTCATGGTTTTCATCTTTCTTTCTACAAAATTAGGATTAGTTGGTTAAGTAGGGTTTGCTAGGTTTACTTTACATTTCAGTCTTCTTTTCCTTTCTACAAGTAGAGTAGCCTCTGTAGAGTAAGCTTTCATTTCTTTCATCGCATATAGAGCTTCTTCTAGAATCCATAGAAATTAGCTTGAGCTCCTAGTGATCTTGCGCCAACTGACCAAGTGACAGCCTGCAGTAAGAACTAGTGCTTGTGCATACAACACCATCGCTTCCAAGTTTGTTATGAACTACCAGGTTGATAAGAGTAAAGTAGGCAGCCCAAGAGTTGCAGCATTATTGCTGCAATACTAGTGCTCACCACTTTTTGGCGTCGTTGCTGGGGAAGCGTAAGAGTATTATGTGATTACTGTGTTCTTCTATTTTCTCTTGCAACATTCTGCTAAGTAGTTCATTTCAACAAACATAGAGAGGTAGGGGGAGTCAACCCATAACCAGTACCTCCTCATCCAATTCATCCATCAAAGGTGAACTTGGAAACATTCTAGAAGACTTCAAGAGTGAGATGCCACAAACTCTTGCCATGAAAATGGATACCTTGCATATCAAAAGGAAGAAAGAGGAGTAGAGAGGGCTTTGGCCATTTTTTGTCCTAAGTGCACCAAGAGGCATCCTAGGAACGAATGTCCATTGAACTCTATAGAGGTTTGTTCAGTATGTGAAGAAGATCATTCTACAGATAAGTGCCCTTCCTTGCCTTGACTTAAAGTTGTATACCAGGGGGCCGAAGGAGCCACTGAACCACTCCATTTCATGAACCAAAGGAGACCGCATGGACCTAGACCACACTAGCAGGGGATGCAAGGGACATCTTAGGCATACTACAACCCCAACCAAGTCACTTCCATACCTTCTTGGGGCCCTTCTTCTCATCCTTCCTGGTCCACGCCTCCACGCCTCCACCTTGGTCCTTTCCATCTCAATATCATGCCCAACCAGCCGCTCATTCATTTCACTCTTATGCTCAGCCACAACCTCAGTGGAATGCATCTCATTAGGGCTAGAGGCCCCAATACAACTCTCCTCCCGCTCTTTTGCCTCCACCACCTGCTCAACCACAACCATTGCCTCCTGCTCCACCAAGGCAACCCAAAATGCCTGCCCAACCGAACCTGAACCCAAACAACAGACAGGCTCAGCAAGTATATAGTGGGGAACCATCATGCCCAACTTATGTTGTGGAGATTTAGGAGATTAACCTGCGATCTGAGAAGGTTCTCCTAGATAGCTAGCCTCCACCTAGGGAGGTTGAGGAAGATAAAGAGGAAAGTGAAACTAAACCAATTCCACCCTTTCCTGAGAGACTATTTGGGACAACACAGCCTACCCCAGAAGAAACTGAACTTCTGGGAGAATTGAAACAATTATGTATGAAGATACCCCTTCTCCAAGCCATAAAAGATGTGCCTATATACAATAGGTTGATCAAAGAGAAGTTCTTTAGGAATCCAGGCAAGCATAAGAGAGATGCCCCAACCATCAATTTCATAGGACAACTATCTGACCTGATGTTGGGGTAGGTAATCTGTCTGAAACATCTGGACCCTGGAAGCCCAGTAGTTAATGTCCACATCAATGGCACCATGATCCCACATACCTTGATTGATCTGGGAGCTTCCATTAACGTGATGAAAAAGGACACCATGCTCAAATTTAACCTCCAGGACTCCTTGAGGAAGACCATGACAGTACTGCAGCTAGCAGAACGCTCGACCATGACCCCTGAAGGGATTATGGAAGATGTGATGGTCTCTGTTATCACTGAGAACTGCAGTTGCATGTATATAAGTTAAGTCCAAAATTTCATGAGTAAAAATGAATGTTATATGGTTGTTCTCCTATGCTTACCACTTAGGGGTCATGTTCTTCAATGATATTGTTAAGAATCATTTTCAAAACCACGAGTCACCCTTCATCATGATTGATTAAGATATGTCTTGTCTCGTATGTGTCATTTGTCCTTTTCGCAGTTTCGCAGCACCTTTTCGCAGTTTCGCAGCACTGTTTGATTGGCTGATTTTGCAGCGTAGTAATGTTTAAGCCTTTTCGTAGCGCCAGCCATTTCGCAGCACATGTCACTGAATTATAACTGTCTGCGCTACGAAATCGCGGTTTCAGGATTTTGCAGCGCACATTCTTAAAATGTCATGTCCAGGGATGAGTCATTGTGTCCGGTCGGATTGTTGTCAGTTTATGTACCTTCCAAACAATTAAGAGGCATCATTCCCCCAATAGGTTCAGAGTCATGCACATTAAGTTCATTTAAATATCCTTGTCATGCATGGTTGTGTCATGATGTTCTATTATTATTATTTGAAGCGGCCAGCTTACATGTTAAGCTATTTGAATTGTAATGAGCCCGAATTTCTTCTTCAAGAGAGCTGCATTGCAAGCGAGCCCGTGTTCTAAAGTTTGAAGTTGCCTGTTGAGTTGAAGCTGCCGGTGTTATTGTGTGCAAAAGTTTCCAAGGCGTAATGGAGAAGAAAGAGCATCGATCAGGAAGGTGTCAAAGAGCAGAACCCGAAGGATTAGACTTGACATTGAGGGAGGAAGGTGTTAAAAAGGCCTTCAAAGACGCTGGTTTCTGGAGTTTTTGTGAAAAGCTGAAGGGAGGACACACTCAGGTAACAAAAGAATTTGCATTGAATTTTACAGGCTTGAGTTCCAAAGTGTCTATGTTAGAATTCCCAGTATCTCCAGAGGCTATTGCTAGGGTAACTGAGATTCCTAGAGGAGGCCAGGAGTGGTTCAAAAATTTCAAGTTTGATATGAGCCCCTGTAAGATATTCTTGAAGGAAGCCTATGTGAATGAAGATTTGACCAAGGCTGTGCCTAGAAGTTATGTGAAGGAGAGTTATGCTATGCTTCTTACTTGTATTCAAAAATATTTAACTTGTGAGGGCAGGTATAACAAAGTTTATTCATATCATTTCAAGTTGTTGCTGCATTTCACGGGTAAAGCACCTATAGATCTTCCATTCTACTTGTTTCGAAGCCTCAGTAAGATGTGTGATAAAATTCAATTGAGGAAGGACGATTGTGAGTCATCACTGTTTCATCATGGCCTAGTTAAACTATTAGTGATGGATGCCTTGCAGAAGATTGGTAGGGATTGGGATTCTTTCATTTATATGGCCGGGTTCCAGAGCAAGACAGGCCTCACCCCACAACCACTGAGAGAAAGAGAAGAATTGATGGAGGAACCCACTATTGCTGAGCTTAGGAAGGAGGCTAGTGAGAAAAAGAAAGTTAAATCTCAGTTGAACAAACCAGTCAAACCCTTGATTATTAAAGAGCCATCTCAGCCACCTCAGTCATCATCAAAAGGAAAAGTCAAGCAAAAGAAGGATGTTCATGGATCAGCTGAATCTGAAAAAGCATCAAGAGTTAAAACTAGGGGTCAACTGAGCAAGGAGAAAGGTAAATCAGTGGCTGTGGAAGAAAGTCCAATTTCAAAGGCCAGTCTAAGTGACCTACTTGAGGCTATTGAATTTGAACAGGGAGAACCAGTGCATCTTGAACCCATGCATATTGATTTGACCCAATCTTCTCCTGAGAGTACTAAGAAGTCAAAAGCTTCGAAAAGATTAAGGTTTGATGAGCCTAGTGAGGCGTTTATGTTCAAGCCAAGAAGGCCAGTCACAAGGAAGCAAATTAAAGAAGCTGAGAAAGTGAATAAAGAAGAAGAAGCTGTAAAGGAGAAAGTGCATAAGGCAAAGAAGGCTGTAAAGTCACCCAGAACTGAGGTAATTGATGTATTGACAAAAACAGTGGAGGCAGTCAAACATAAAGACAAGGATAAGAAGGTCATCATCACCCAAGGGGGAAATGTGATTGCCATAAAGAGTCAAGTGAAGACAGCCATGAAAGATCAGGTGGGAGCAGCCAAAGAAGAAATTGTCAAAGCCAAAAATGTGACTAAGGAGCGTGCAGTTAGGTATGCCAATTATAAAAGAGCTGTGTTGAAGGGCAGCAAAAACTTAATGGGTCAGACAGATTCTGTGGCTGATGTATATACTTGGACTGTCCCAGCTCTAAAACAAGCTAAACTCCTCAGACAAATGAACCTGACTCTGAGAGCTAAAAACAAAGCTTTAAAGAAAGAAGTTTCAAATTTGAAGATGTAGCTAGGTCAGCTAGCTCATTGATTTGAGGAAAAGGTGATATTTTCAGTTTTGGTCAATTTTGTTTGAGTTTCACTATTTTTGAAGTCATCTAAGTGTTTGGCACCTGTAGAGGAGGTTTGAAAAGTTAAAAGTTCAAGTAAAGGAAGCTTTAGTGCAAATGCATTCTGTTTTGGTAAAAACAGCAGTTTCGTAGCGCGCTACGAAACTGCTGTAGGTGCTGTTTTATAAGAAAAACAAGGAATTTAATGATGAAGTCAACAAATTTTTGAAGGGAAAGCCTCAAAGACATAAGGGAGACCATAAAGGAATCTCCTAACTATTCAGAGAATGACAGATGTGCATTTTGAAAAGGTGAAATGTTTTGTTTTTAGCTCAAGTCTCGTTAAAGGTACTTTATGACCGAATTGTTAGGGTTTCTGTTGAGGTTATCGGAGATATGTGTTTGTACACTTGTTCAGCTCACAAAGCTTCCAGATCATTGGAGAGTAAGGTGATATGCGTTGTTTATGAGGAATTAGAGAACAGGGAACATGTTCTTTAAGAGATGAAGAATGTTGGGAGACAGAGACCGTAAAAACAGAGCACATCTCATGGTCAATTAATGAGCCATGTGCGCAACAAGGATCCAAAGCTAGCTCGTTCAATGTATTCTCCTCCAAGATACTTCAAACAAAGCAGATAAAGGACATGTGTCAAGACTCAGAAAAGCATCATGCTACGAGGAGGACAGATTTTGGGTTTTGAGTAAATGAAGACCATTTGTAATTACAGTTCAGCTATCATGTAATTAATGAATTAGTTATGCAGTAGATAAGGGTAGTGAATAGCAACCTTCGATGCTCCCCTCATGCTGGAGGAGGAAGCTCGAGGTGGTTAAGCATGTAGTCCTATATATGAATCAAACTGGGATGTAATAGGGGTTGGATGTTTTTTGGAAAAAATAGAGTTTTTATGTTGGCTTATGTAAAAAACTTGTTGCAGTAATATAATAGACTACTTTTTCTTCTCAAGATTCATACTTTGTTCAAATGCTCAAGATGTATCTGGTTTGGTCTTATCTTTTGTGTTTTACAACTCTATAGATATACAATCACTCTGAATTCTCCTTGTTGCTCAGATTTCCTGTGTATATTTATGAGTTGAGGTTCATTGGTAAAATGTTTTGAGTGTTTAAACATTACATGCCTTGACTTCCATGAATGAGTAGTTGAATGGTTTACTGAAATGGTGTTTGACTCCATGAGCCCAATGGAAGAAATCTTATGTTGTCTGTCCAACCAGTATGTTTATTAAGTTCTCATTTCAAGAGTTAGCCCTCTTAGTGTTAATCACAATCAGTAGTTTGTCTTGAGAGAGCCCTCTCAGGTTAGGGAGGCTAATCCTTAGCCAAGAGTCTGGTCTGAAATAGTTACATAAAGTCTAACTAATTAGCAGCCATCAGTACATGATTTTGTGATAACAGTCTCCATTGATTCTTGGAAGTATCCCGCTGATTTCTTAGTTCTCCAGTCGAAGGCAAAGCTCACTGGGTATCCTCTCATCCTGGGAAGACCTTGATTGGCTAGTTCCCATGCATACATCAGTTGTCGGGTTGGGAACATGATCATCAGGAACGGGCATATGTCCAAACAGTTAATCCTATACCTTCTTGCCCAACCCTTGCTAGAACATGATCTACCTCTCTGGTTGGAGGAGGAGGAGGATGAGGATGAAGTCTATTCTGCACCACTTTGTGCATTAGAAACCACCATGGGGGGAACCACAAGATGAGGATGATATCATTGAAAATTTAATTCAGAATCCACCCCCCAGTACCTTGCCATTGGAAGATATAGTGAAAGAAACCCAAAAAAATCCCTTAACTGATCTTTGTGTGGCCGACCCGACCTCTCTCCGTGTTAAGAATATAGAGTTCAGCCCAAACAGAACCTTGAAAATCAATCCATCCCTATCCACTTCCCAGGAGAAGGAGTTGTGCAACTTATTGAGAAAACATTTAGATGCCTCCACCTGGAGTTATAAGGAGATGAAGCGAGTGCACCCTTCAATATGCACTCATCATATATACATTAAGGAAGATTGCAAACCAGTCAGGTAGCCTCAAAGGAGGATGAATCTAGCGCTTAAAGACATTGTTAAGGAAGAATTTCAAAAATTACTTGATGTAGGATTCATCTACCCCATCTCTGATAGTGAATGGGTGTCTCCTTTGTGCTAGTGCCAAAGAAAAATGGCAAGTGGAGAATCTGTGTCGACTATCGGGAGTTGAGCAAAGCCACTAAAAGGGACCATTTTCCTTTATCTTTCATAGATTAGGTGTTAGATGGTCTAGCGGGGAAAAAGTTTTACTCCTTCCTGGATGGGTTTAGCAGGTCCAATCAGATTCAAATCAGCCTGGAAGACCAAGATAAGACCACTTTCACTTGTCCTTTGGGTACCTTTGCATACTGGGTCCTTCCTTTTGGTTTTTATAATGCTCCAACCACTTTCCAAAGAGCAGTATTAAGTATATTTTTTGAACTAGTTCATGATGCAGTGGAAATATATATGGATGATTTTACTCAAGAAGCTTTATCTAACTTAGGAAAAGTTTTGGACAAGTGTATTGAAATGAACCTTTCCCTCAGTCCAGAAAAATGTGAATTTTTTATGACTGAAGGGACCGTGCTAGGTCATGCAATATCTCAACAAGGGTTGCTAGTGGACCCCAACAAAGTTGCCATCATCCAAATGGTCCCACCTCCTCAAAAAGTGAGACATGTCAGAAGTTTCCTAGGCTTAACTGGATATTACAGAAGATCCATTAAATATTTCAGTAAGTTAGCCTCTCCGTTGTTTGGTCTTTTAGGAAAAGATGTCGAATTTATTTGGTTAAAAAACCATCAAGAAGCCTTAGATACCTTGAAGAGTAAACTTGAGACTGCCCCAATTTTGAGAGGCGAAAACTGGGCCCTACCTTTCCACATTCACAAAGATGCCTCAAAGAAAGCAATAGGAGTAGCCTTAGGACAAATTGATGAAAATTTACCTTATGTCATATACTTTATAAGCAAAAATTTGTCAAAGGCATAATTGAACTATATGGTAACCGAGAAGGAACTCCTACCTGTAGTGCATTTCTTAAACAAATTCAGACATTATATCATAGGCTATCAAACCTTTGTGCACACTGATCATGCTGCAATTAGATATTTAATGAACAAACTGGATGTAAATGCTCACATTATTAGATGGGTGCTTTTACTGCAGCAGTTTGATTTGACCATTGTTGATAAGCTTGGTAAAGAAAATGTTATTGCTGACTTTTTGTCTAGAGTAAATTTTCCTGTAGGTGAAGAAGGAATGGTGGATGATCAAATGCCAGATGAACACCTATTTGCTATCTCAGTACTCTCTCCATGGTTTGCTGATATAGCCAACTACTTGGTTTTAGCACAGTTTCCACCACACCTATCCTCAAAAGAGAAGAGCAACATCGTGAGGAAAAGTGCCCCTTTCACCTATATTGGGGGCAATCTCTTCAAACTTGGCCCATATTAGATCTTGAGAAGATGTGTCAGGGAGGAGGAAGTTTTCGACATTCTCTTGACTTGTCATGACAGGCCTTGTGGAGGTCATTTTGCAGCAAAGAGGACTACCTTAAAAATATTGCAAGCAGGCTACTATTGGACCACTCTTTATCAAGATGTGAAGAGATACACCAGCTAATGTGATCGGCGTCAAAGGATGGGGAAACCTACTCCAAAGGATGACATGCCCATGCAACCTCAAGTGACCTTTGAGCCATTTGAGAAGTGGGGCATAGACTTTGTGGGTCCTATCAACCCTCCTTCAAAACATAAGCAATACATCATTGTGTGCATCGATTACTTGACAAAGTGGGCAGAAACAAAAGCAATCAAAGTAGCAACAGAGGAAAAAGTAGATGAGTTCTTGAGAGAAAACATATTCTATAAGTTCGGGTATCCAAGAGAATTGGTCATAGATCAAGGTAGTTAGTTCACTTCCAATTTGATTGAATACCTGCTCACACATCATAAAATAAAGCACAGGACTTCCACCCCCTACCATCCACAAGCCAATGGGCAGGTGGAAGTCACTAATAGAGCTTTGGAAGGAATTCTGACCAAGGTAGTGAGCAGCAGCAGGAAAGATTAGGCGGACAGATTAGTTGAGGCCACTTGGGCCTACAACACAACATGGAAGACCACCACATGGTTCACACCCTATGAACTGGTCTATGGGAAGAAGGCTTTGCTATCAATAGAATTTGAATTCAATACACTAAGGATGGCAGCTCAGCTGGACCTAGACCTCAGCCATGCACAGAAGGAGTGACTACTCTAGCTCAATGGATTGGATGAACAAAGATTGTAGGCCCTTCTCCACACAGAGGTAGTTCAGCTTCAGAGGAAGAAATGGCATGACAAAAATATCAAGGAGAAGTAATTCCAAGAGGGATATTGGGACCCTACACTATGGAAAAATGAAATGACAATGGTTCAGTTCTGGTCAGAACCATTGAGGAGGAAGCCATCCCCATGCTTGTCAATGGACATAGGTTGAAAATTTACAAGAAGCCCCTCTCCAAGTGAGAGTTCATTGAAGATCTAAATAAGACAGTGATGGTAGTGGAGCATGTCTCAGCCTCCACACATTGAAGAAACAAAAAAAAAAAGGAAAAAATAATAAGGACTCAAGTGAAAACCTCCATGAGGCGCTTGAGTCCCATCATTGGGTTGAAAACCTCTTATGAGGTGGCCCAGTGATGCCAAAAACAACAAAAAAAAATAGAAAAGAAAAAATAATAATATCTGTGGGTGAAAACCTCCCTTGGAGGCACCCAGGGCAGGTAATCAAGGTGAAAACCTCCTTGAGGCACCTTAGTTGTCTTTCAAAAAAAAAACAGAGAAAAGAAGAAAAATAAAATTGAATTTTAATGTGCATTGCAGGTTGCAGGAGGACCACAGGGAGAAAGAGAAGATGCCACAGAGCCTACTTCATCTTCTCCACTTTTCTCCATCATTTCTGACCTTTCTTCCACCTCACTATGTTTTTTTCCGGAAACTGTGTGTTCTATAGGAGGTCTTGTGTTTTCTACAGGAGGCTCCTGTAAGAATCACAAAGAGCCAGAAATGGTTCCAAAAGCAGTTTGAGGGCCTGGAAAGCTTCATGAAGAGCATGTAAACCATCCTACAACTATCAACCCTCCTTTCCATCCATTCCACACCTGCATCACAACATCATCATCATTTTTTCCTTCCCGTCACAGAAAACCAATTTTTACAAAAAAAAACAAAAAAATAAAGGAAGCAGCACCTCAAATCTCACTTGCAGCTTACCTAGTACCTCTCCATCTCCATCAACATGTCTTGCATCATCCACACAACTACCAACATAAAAAATCAACTAAAATTTTAAATGGAGAAGCAGCTACAGGAGCTCCTGTAGCAGCTGATCCCATTAAAATTAAGCTACAGTAGCAAAAGAAGTGAAACCATGGGATTGAAGGAGACATCTGAAGTTAGATCTAGCCAGAAGATACTTGTACAAGACAAACAACCACACATCAGACAGCAGAGAGCATGCAACAAAGGAAATACAGGCATGCAGCAAAGGAAATACAAGCATGCAACAACAAAAGGAGCCAAAATACCTCACAACACATACATTCAACTCACAGGTAAGTGACTAACCCGCTCCTCTATTGCATTTGTGTAATTGAAAGATATGCATAAGTGAATGAGATGGTTAGGGTTGAATGAGAAAAGGTGGCCAGTTAACTTGGCCACCTTCATCCAGTTGACTGCACTCATCCGAAGATGCCACCACACGTGCGCATAGTCAACTTAGAGAAAGATCCCAAGGACATGTAGTGGAGGGTTTACAAAATCTGATGCAATGATGAGAGGTGATTGCAGGAAGAAACCATGATGAAAAGGTAAGTGGGGACCAACGATCCAAATATGGCAACGTACATTTTTTCCAGCTCACCCCATCACCAGAAATATCTAAAAGAAGAAATAAGTACTCCTCCTTGAAACCCCTTCACCACCTTTTCTTTCATTCCATCCTCGTCCACTTAGCTGCAGAAAGCTCCTTATCACCCCACAGCCTCAAAACCATCATTCTCCATCACTCTCATCCATCCTCTTGTTATCAGCGTTCTACAGGAGCACTTACAGGTTCTACAGGAGCACCTACAGACAGTTCTACAGGAGGGATAGTGAGCTACTTTTAAGGAGAAAACACGGGTTTTTTGCTCGATTTCTAGCTTGAGGAGGTAGATTCCATGCATACCCACCTTGATTATCAATATTTGCAAGGAATTATATCATTTTTAAGGAGGAATTGAGTCCATAGAAGAAGGGGAATTACATAAAAAAATTCTACCTCTTTTCTTAAAAAAAAACACTTTTCCTCTGTTTTCCTATTTTCTTCAAAATTCTTGTCTCCACCTCTACATTGGGTGTTCAAAAGGGGTATAAGCACAATGGCAGGAGGATTAATGAGGAAGGAGCCCACCAATTCAACTAGGCTCCATGAACATCCCCAAGTAGTAGCCATATTCACCAGGGAAAATTGGATGTCATTTTTTGAGAAATTCCAAGGGTTTGATGAAGAAGTTGCTCAGGAATTTTCCCTTTCTTTAGTCCCTCACTCAAGGACCCATGCCACTATCACTTTTAGAGGACTTTCCATGTAAATCACCCCAGAATTTATCAGTAGGGTTACCACCCTTCCTCTTAGATTGCCTATTGCCTTGGAGAAAAGATGAAAAACCCATTGGACAAGCTGCCAAGAAAAACTTCTTCCAAAACAATTAACATCCTGTAGAAGACAAAAATGGCATAAGAAGGACAAGCATACCCTACCCTTGGGATGAGGTCAGTTACCAAACATCAAATATATTTCCTGTGAAGGGAGGTATAGCATAGTCTATGGCTACCATTTTAGAATCCTCCATGAGATGAGATATCGCATGGACACTCCAACGACCCATAAACTAAGCATCCCCTATTTTCTCCTGCAGCCCCTCATATAATCCAGCATTGAGTTAAAGGCAAGAGGTCCAGATCAGCTGGCTCACAATGGGTTAATTAAAATTTTAGTGGAAGAAGCCCTCCATACCTTCATAATCCCCATAACATGGGAGATTTTCCGGAACATGACAGTAGAAGATGACATAAAGACCCTCACCTATGATATCAATCCTTCTGATAATGAGGAAGAAGAGTAGCAAGGGGGTTAAGGGGAAGAAACTGATGAACAAGAAACAAAGAAGGAAGAAACCTTAGAGAAGGAAGAAACCAAAACAGAGTAGGAAGAAACAAAACAAACAGAGACAAGGAAAAAGACAGAAGAAGGAGAAGAAAGGGCAGAAAAGACAGAGGTGTCTCTTGAGACCCTAGAAAGAGAGGCAGCAGCTATTCTCACTGCCCTCAGCACCCTAATTAAACCAAAACAAAAGAGGAAGAGGTAGACCTCAATGTATTTAGGGCTAGGAAGAGCACAAGGATCAAACAAGGGAAACCCCAGCCTTCTTATAAAGTGCCTATTGTTATTGAAGATTCACCCTCTGCCCAAGGGAAGGAATCCCCTTCCAATGAAAGGGGGACTCCTAGATCTCCCACATGGAAGGAAAAAGTAGAACTACAGGACTCAAAAACAGTTCTACAGGAGGCACAGACTATTCTACAGGAGACCTTGTCAAGACTACAAGAGACCGAAAAAACTTGAAACAGGATTGAAGGACAGCCACAGGGGAAGGGGAAGCAACAAAGGCACATGAATCTGACCCCCAGCCTAGTTTGGGCTCTTACTACAATCTTCTTGAGGGTGGAAGAATCATTCCACAAAAATTTGCAATCCCGCTTTTCTTTGAGTTAGAGAAAGAAAGAATAATGACCCACAGGTGGATGCAAATAGCCAAATCCAAGGGAGTTGAGGATATTGGCCATATGGAGAATTAACTCAGAGAAATGGGTAGAGAATTAAGTGTTGTCAGACATAGAGAAGCAATCGCAAGAACTCACCTTGAAACAGAAAATGAATTGCTAAGAAGATAGCTGCAAGAAAAATAGACACAATTAGCATGCATGGCTAGTTGGTCCATGGAGGCACTACAATGTAGAACACCAGCAAAATCATATGGATTATACCTCAAGGACCAATGGCTACAGTTTCAGATAAAGACTTTGGCACAAAGAGGCACAATGCCTTTTCAAGATTACAGACAATTATGGATCTGTGTGACCAAAGATCATCAAAAGACAAGGCAAAAATAGCAGAATTCTATCTGCATAACATGGCCCTCATAGACATGAGTGTGTGGGACCCCAATGCTAGGCTAGGGGATCTGCAACTAATGGCCATGGCATCATGGATGAATCATGAGGAGTTAAGGGCAACAGAAGTAAGAAAGTTGATGATAAAATAGCAGAATGAGCCCTTAATTATCAGAGTTGAGCCATCAGATCCCATGGCTCTCATTAGCGCAGACCAGCTGCTTGCAAATAATCCTCGAGTTTCTGCTAAATATATCAATGATCAGGCTCAAGCAATTGCACATTTTGAGGATATGGAAATAGTACTTGGGGATGATTGTATTCATGCTTGTATGAGGAGGTGGAACACCTTACCACACAGTTTGCAGATAAGGGAGTATCACTCCCCAAAAAGGATGAAAGAGGCATTAAGGAGAGTGCTAATGTATAAGAGCTCCATGCAGAATTTGAAGCAATTGGATTGGCCTCAAATTGAGTTCCCCACTACTGCTAGGCATGCTAGAAGGCAGAAAAGAGGAAGAAGAGCAACAACAGTGGGAAGAGGTAGATAGAAAGGCAGGATTCCATGAAAAAGAAGAGGAGCTCACATCAGAAGCATGTGATGTTAGGGAGGTCACCAGGGCCATCAAAGATGAGGAGATGGACTAAGGTGCTCAGAGGATGAGCAACACCTTCAGTAGGGGGGTGATGATGAGCCCCATAAATGGGTAAGCATATGGGCTCATTTTGCCTCCTAACATAGTTTAATCAACCATTCTCTTAGCTTATCGCATGTTTTTTTATTATATTTATGCTTATGGAGTGAGTTGGGTTGGTTATAATGCCATGGAGTCTAATATGTGTTTAATGCATATTTTTGTTGAATTTTGAAGACAAAGTCAAATATTTAATGGACAATTGGCAGCAATAATCGAAGTGGAAAAAGGAGAGGATTTATAGGATGGAATCCCCCTCATTTATTACTCCCCACTTTGAATTCTCCTTCATGCAGCTCATAGCACAAACAACCAAATCAATGCACTAGGAGGCAGCCGAGAAAGTGGAGGATAACTTATGTTTATCTCTAGTTTTGGGAGCCAAGCCTCTCTGATTTTGAGGAAGTTGTTGGAAGCTTCATTTGTATAAGTAGAGAGGCCTAGGGCCTCACTAGGGAGTGGGTCAAATTTTTGTTGTTGCTTTGCTTTGCTCAACTTCAAGCTTACTTTTGTTGACAGTTTCATGTAGTCCTATTATTATTTTGATAATAAAGATGATATCATTTTTGAGCTAACACTAAGTTACCTCAGAGGGCTGGAGTTCTTGGGTTAGGGCCCAATCCAAGCAGCCAAGCTCCTCTTGTTTGTATTTATATGCTTTATTTCAGTTTATGAATTAGTTGCTGTTAGATGAATTTATTTCTTGGTTAAGAATAGGTTGATTTTGGTGATTTAGAAGGTTGTTTCCTTTTGTGTTTTCTATAGCAAGTTGAATAGTGGTAGACAGAAGATACAAAAGGTCAACAACAATGCCTTGGCCTCCTTTCCTCCCTTTGGGACCATGAACTGAGGCCAAGACCCTCTTGCTGCCAAAAAAACACAGATTTTCCTTCTCCATAGGATTTCTAGTGTTACAGTTTGTTAAAATATTAATGCTTTGCTTTAGATATCTTTCACCATGCTCATTTCTGTCTTTGCAATAAGTCTTCTTCCATGCTTTCTCTCATTATAGCATTTTTCAGCACTTCTTTCCATAGCTCATAATTTAGATTAGCTTGATGCAAAATTCTATTTTTTTGATGAACTTAATTTCCTTGCTTGCTTGATCTGCTTGTTTGATTGTCAGTTCTTTTGTAGCAAATATCTTCTCACAATAGGTTAGCCTATCAGCCATCACATTCTCTCCCTAAGCTATGCCCTATAGGTCACCCAAAGTTCACCTCAAATCTGCCTTAGTTTTCTGCGTTTTTCCATAGCATTTCTTCCTCTCTCCCAACCATCTTTCCCTCTCCTAATGATACTTGGTGAACCCTAGGCACCTTAACACATCATACCAGCCTTCAACTACCCTTTCCACCCACTCTCACACCTTCAAAACCTTCAAAACTGCTCTCAACATCTTCCTGTAAACCTCTTGTAGACCTCATGTAGATCCCCTGCAGCCTCCTGTAGATTTTCATGTAGGCTTCCTTTTGAAGTTTGATTGTGGGAGAAGCCTCCATAAGGCCACTTGAGACCTCCGAGGACCCATCCACACCATCCTACATCTTCTCAAGTCCCAAAACCGCCCTCCATCGCCACCTAATCGTTGCCACATTCACAGACAAATAAATTACATGCATGACAATTTCACATAAAAATCCAAAGAGATGTTTTTTTGCTCATTTACTTCTAGAAATAGCTTGAGTAGATGTTGTTTACTTCCTGAGTAGGTAATGGCATTCATTTCATGGTTTTCATCTTTCTTTCTGCAAAAGTAGGATTAGTTGGTTAAGTAGGGTTTGCTAGGTTTACTTTACATTTCAGTCTTCTTTTCCTTTCTGCAAGTAGAGTAGCCTTTGTAGAGTAAGATTTCCTTTCTTTCATCACATATAGAGCTTCTTCTAGAATCCATAGAAGTTGGCTTGAGCTCCTAGTGATCTTGTGCCAGCTGACCAAGTGACAGCCTGCAGTAAGAACTAGTACTTGTGCATACAACACTGTTGCTTCCAAGTTTGTTACGAACTACTGGGTTGATAAGAGTAAAGTAGGCAGCCCAGGAGTTGCAACATTATTTCTACAATACTAGTGCTCACCAGGTGGAACAACTGTTAGTTGGGCTTCAAAACTACAAAGTGTTGTTGCACTCTCAACGACGGAAGCAGAGCATGTTGCTGCTATAGAGGCTAGTAAAGAAATGATTTGGTTACAACGGTTTCTGGATGAATTGGGTAAGAAGCAGGAGTTGGGTAGGTTATACAGTGACAACCAGAGTGCCATATGTAAGGACTCTGGACACCATATATCTCCACAATGGTATGATATTGTCCACTTTAGGCCTAAGCCCTCATGGATTTGCTTTTGGAATTACCCCAAAAGGCCTCATACCAATGGAGATATTTTTCCATCCTTATATATCCATGATCCTCCCCACCTCTAGTCAATGTGGGACTTTGGTCGTATACCCAACAATCCTCCCCTCGAACAAAGGACCATTGAGCCTCCCCTCAAACGATCATCCATCCGTCTACTCTCTACCAACCAGGATTCTCCGCTCCAATGCGTTGGAAGCACACGCCTTACATGGAGCACCACCTACCTCGAGAGCTTGCTCTATCCCAGTCAACTCCTCTTCACCGTGTTGGGACCAGGACACATCCATGAAGAATCCGGAGCACATCGCCTGTCTAACTGAGCTCATCCACGGATCCCATCATGATATTACCGGGGCCCACCACCTTCGTTCGGTATTCCGAGGATTCATCCACTTGGCTAACTTCGGGGCATGGCTCTGATACCACTTGTAAGGACTCTGGACACCACATATCTCCACAACGGTATGATATTGTCCACTTTGGGCCTAAGCCCTCATGGATTTGCTTTTGGACTTACCCCAAAAGGCCTCATACCAATGGAGATATTTGTCCATCCTTATATATCCTTGATCCTCCCCACCTCTAGTCAATGTGGGACTTTGGTCGTATACCCAACGCCATACATCTTGTAAATAACTTTGCACTTCATTCCAAGACTAAACATATACAACTCAAGTACCATTTCATATGATCAGTGTTAGAAGATGGAAAGATGAAACTGGAAAAGATATACACTAGCCAGAATCCTGCATATATGTTAACAAAAGTTGTAACCAGGGAGAAATTGAGATTATGCTTGGTTTTAATTGGTCTTCAAGTATGATGATGAAGATGAGAAACAACCAGGTCCAAAGTGAAGTCACTTTCCAGCAAATGAAGCAGCAATGGAGTTGCTATAATCAGTCTCCAAGTGGGAGATTGTTGGGTGTGGAGCCTGATTATCTTCTTTATTCAGAGGTATCACCGCATTGGACCCCATGTGGTGGCACCGCTACCTGTAAATGTGCACCATCGTGGAGGTCCAGGGGGGGTGATTGAGATTATTTGGATCGGGCAGCACCCCCGAAGCTAAAATAGATGTAAAATTTCCTTGTAAAATGTTGTAATTTCCTAGTCAATCTGGGCTGTTCATTAGGCATAAATCTGACGGTAGAAGTTATGTTAAATTTAGGGTTTTTTCCATAGAAGGAAACCCCTTGCTATATATGAGGGAATTGTAATGCGTCTATGTAGATCTGTAATATATAGTTTTATAAAATTGATTGTGCTTTTGGAGAAGCAGATGGATATGTGCTTTCTTAATTCAACTGATGAATTGTATATACTTCATTGTATCCAATTATGGATGGACTTCAATATGAGAGAATTCCCCTATTTCGATTTCCTTGCATGGCTTCGATCCTCGCTTGCAGTATTTGTTTTTCTTCCTACAATGCTTTCACCATGCGTCGCAATGCAACATTCTCCTGGCGAGATTGTTGATTGAATTCTTCCAATTCTTGCATCTGACTTTGCTTCATGCTTCAACTTATCCTTGAAATCTGGTCACAACCTTCTCTGACACCAAAAATGATCTGAAAAATGTGTGGTCGTCCTCTGACACTTTTCAATATTTTAAAATTATGTCTTTAGTTCATAGTTTATTCACATATGAATAATCAAATTTTAAAGAAATTAAAGATGAAAAATATTCAAAGCGCAAAAATTACATAAAGAAAAAGACACAACTAGTTGATGACAGTGTTCACGCCTCCTAGGCTACTTCTCTGGGCACTACATAAAAGGCTAGGTCACTTAATTGATCTCGCTACAAAGTGAGCACATCAATAATATTTGTCTTTTTAGAGTTAGGATGACAATGGAGTGGCAATGTTTCCCTTCAGGAAACGTCCTCCTACAGAGAACTCTCACCCTTGAACTGACTCAAATTTACAAATAGGTATTTGCACCGTTACAAGGAGGATGAAGCAGCAAAGGTCCTCGTACTCAACTCGAGATCAAGTAAGCAATATGCCGACTTAAAAAATTCTCTTTACATCAACTTCACCACTCTGTAATGTGCTCGCATGAATCAATGGCTACTGTCAAAATATAGGCCTTGATCTCAGCTTCCCAATGCAACTTACAGATCTAAAATAGACCCAATATTGGTCGAGTTATGCCTCCAAAGGCGTATTACTAGTATTGATAAAAAAATACTTGAGTTTCTCTCCTCACAAGTCCTATGATTTTGGTTCACCAGTAAAGCCTTTTATAACCCACGGGCAGGTCCCAAGGTCAAACCCATAGGCCTTACGGGATTGGGTTGACAATACATGGCAATACGTTGCAACCAAATGGTAATACATAGCAATATTAAGTTGTATTTTTATACCTGTACCATTATTTTTAATATATGATTCCTATCCAAAGTCATATCATAGGACCGACGATTATGCATTGTTCAACCCGTGGCATAACATTGAAGTTTGGAAATCATAACCGAGAGTGATATACCAATACCATTTATAACATATCGTTTGACATTAATATTTGGATATTTATCTCCCCGTGATTGTAACTGAAATTAATCTCCCCGACGGTGTGGCATTTTGTTATATCTGAAGTTCAAACATTGGTCGACGACAATCTGTTAATTAACCCGTGGCATTTAATTCAGGAGATATACCCCGTGACATATGGTTGGAGTCTCGCGCCAATTTTGGTGTATGACTATTATCACATAGTCAATAATCCGGCGGTGGTATGACATTACAATCCATGGCATATGGTTATCAACAAAGTTTTAACATTAATCCAAAGGAGATACATGAATCTCCCCATGCCACATATATCATATAGTTGTAATCATAGTCTATCAAAAACCAGTGGTGATGTAGGTTTTAACCCTGTACATAAATTACTTGCATATGAATTCTAAAACACAAAAAATAAACAATGCGAGAGCATAACACATAAAAAACATATACACAGAGATTTCCCCTGGATCACAAAACCGGGACTACCAGCTTGATATTTCATTATGTTCCTTTCATGTTATATTACATATTTATACATGCCGAAGCATCCAATACCATGGATTGAAAACCATCGTGTCCAATACCATGGACCGAAAACCATCGCGTCCAAAAAACATGTGCGAAAATCATGCACAAAACCATAGGTGGGTCCGCCCAACCTAACATAGGACCCCATAAAGTGGGGTCACGGGTGCCCCTCAAACCCCCTATTAACTACATGGAAAGAATATAACACAACCCAACATTGTCCCACTTGTTGTTTTCTTTCCACAGGGGGCCATAAGAGAGCTTAGTCATTTTTCCAACCCTGAAATGCCCATTGTCTCTCTACACCAGGAGAACTTCTCAGAGCTCATAGATTTTTTCAATGCATCTCCAGTATTCTTCAAAGTGTCCACCTTTACCAACAACACCTTTTTGTCTTCTATCATATCCCTCACAAAGTGATACTGAACATCAATGTGCTTTGTCTTTGAATGATATGTGGGGTTCTTTGCCAAGAAAATTTCACTTTGGCTGTCACAGTCTATCCTTATAGCTTCCTGTACTAACCCCATACTTGAACACAACCTTTGTAACCAAACTGCTTCCTTGCTTGCATGAGTGGCTGCCTGTATTCTGCCTCCGTAGTTGACAATGACACTACAGATTGTTTCTTACTCATCCAATTGACTACACCTCCAAATAGGTTAAACACATACCCACTTGTAGATCTTCTTTGATCCAGATCTCCAGCCTAGTTTGCATCAACAAAGCCATGAATATCCAACACTCTATCCAATCCTGGTCTTCCTTGGTAGCACAAACCATAATCACTAGTGCCACGCAAATACCTGAAAACCTGCTTCACTGCTGTCCAGTGCTCCTTCCCTGGTTTTGACATAAACCTGCACAATACTCCCACTACATGTGCAATGTCTGGTCTAGTACAGACCATTGCATAGATCAGGCTACCGACTGCACTTGCATATGGAACACGGGACATGTCCTCTTCCTCTTCTTGTGTCTTGGGACACTGTTCAACATATAACCTCACACCTACAGGAATAGGAACCTTCACCGGCTTACTATCCTGCATATTAAACCTCTGCAATATTGTCTCGACATACTTCCTCTAGTTTAACCAGAGCTTCCTCTTTGACCGATCTCCTTTAATTTCCATGCCCAAAATATAGTTTGCAGCACCAAGATCTTTCATGTCAGATTTGGAGGACAATTGGGTCTTCAAATCCTAGATAACTTCTTTGTCATTTCCAACCAACAACATATCATCCACATACAAGACCAGATAAATAACACGGTCACCAATTAATTTAAAATACACACAATGATCTGCTTTGCTTCTGGTGAAGCCAAGTCCTCGTATAAATGTATCAAATTTCTGATACCACATCCTTGGTGACTGTTTTAACCCATACAGAGACTTCTTTAACTTGCTTACTAGTTCTTTCTTACCTTTCGCTGCAAAGCCTTCAGGTTGCTTCATGTAGATTTCCTCTTCCAGATCCCCATGAAGAAATGTTGTCTTCACATCCATCTGTTCTACCTCAAAATCAAAAACAGCAGCAACAGATAAAAGTAATCTAATAGAAGTTACCTTGGAAACAGGAGAAAAAATATCACCAAAATCAATTCCCGGCACCTGGGAATAACCTTTTGCTATCAACCGAGCTTTGTATTTCTCCACTTTTCCTTCTGCATTTGTCTTCTTTTTGAACACCCATTTGCTGCCAATGGGTTTCCTTCCAGCCGGCAACTCCACCAGATCCCAAACCTCATTTTTGTGCAAAGATGCCATTTCATCAACCATGGCCTCTTTCCAGAGTTTTCCATCCTCTGAATCTACTGCTTCCTTCATAGTTCTGGGATAATCGTCAGTAATAGATAAAGCAAAATTTGAACAGAAATTAGATGGACTATACCTTTCAGGCTGCCTTCTTTCTCAAACTGATCTTCTCACAGTTGGAGTTTGTGGCTCTTCATCTTCTAATTCCTCCTTTGCTGTAGAGTCTGATTCTTCCTCCTTTAGCTAAAACTCTATCTTCTCAGGTTCCTTTCGTTGGACTTCATGTTTAATAACATCTTTCAAGTCTCTGAACACCACATCTCGGCTGTACACAACCTTCCGTGTGACTAGGTTCCAAAGCTTATAACCCTTTAAACCATCCTTATACCCAATAAGGATGTACTTTTCAGATTTACTATCCAACTTGGTTCGTTTCTCCTTTGGAACATGTACATATGCATCACTTCCAAATACCATTAGATGTGAAAGAGAGGGTTTCTTACCAGTCTATACCTCTTGTGGAGTCTTATCCTCCAACGCTGATGAAGGTGACCTATTGACTAGGTAACATGCAGTATCCACCACCTCTACCCAGAATTCCTGTCCTAACCTGGCACCATTGAGCATGATTCTTGCCCTTTCCATCAACATCTTATTCATTCTTTCTGCAACTCCATTTTGCTGAGGTGTATATGGATTAGTCTTCTGAAATGATATACCACACTTCTTACACAATTTTTCAAATTCCTCGCTGCAAAACTGTCCACCATTATCTGTCCTCAGCACCTTTATCTTCTTCTCTGTCTGATTTTCCACGAGAGCCTTAAATTCTTTAAACCTGTCAAAGACTTCAGATTTCTTCTTAAGGAAATATATCCATGTATTCCTTGAGAAGTCATCCATAAATGATACATAGTACACAGACTTACCCAGTGATGGAACCTTCATAGGTCCAAACACATCACTGTGCACAAGCTCTAATATTTGTTTTGCCCTCTTACTACCAGAGGGGAAACTCACCCGATTCTGCTTCCCATATACACAATTTTCACAGAAATCAAAATCCAGAGAACTATTACTCATACCTTCTACCATACCTTTACCATGAAGTATCCAAAGGCCCTTTTCTCCAATATGTCCAAACCTTTGATGCCACAGCATGGTCTTTGCTCCAAAGACCACTAGATTTTCTGCTCCACTTTCAGGAACCACAGAACTGTTGCACCCATCAATAACAGTGCTACATTGCAACTTGTACAGAGTTCCAATCCAAACTCCCCACATCAATACCAGCGCTCCCCGAACCATCTTGCAGGTATCCTTCTCGAATACTGTTTTTACACCTACATCATCCAGCTTACTAACAGAAATCAGATTTCTAGCTAATGTAGGAATATGCAGAACAGCTGGAAGTGTTCTAACCCTTCCACCTTGCAGCTTCAACTTTACTTTTCCGCGACCAATGATTCTAGCCTTCCTGTCATCCCCCCAAGAAGACATCACCACCATCATATTTATCATACTCACAGAACCACTCTCTATGGGGAGTGAAGTGAAAGGATGCACCTGAGTCAATCAACCATGCCTCATGATCTACATGTGTACTTGAATATGCCAAGTACACATCCCCACCTTCATCTGAGGTAGTTTTTGCCTCTGTAGAAGAAGCCTCAACAGATCCCTTTCCTTTGTTAGGAGCTTTAGATTTATAGTCCGTTTTGAAGTGGCCTTCCTTTCCGCATTTCCAGCACACCACCTTTACAACTTTTCCTGGAGATTTAGATCTCCCTCTAGATTTAGATCTCCCACTCGATGACTTATTTTTGTTTTTGTTCAGGGACTGTCCTCGTACAGACAAGGCATCACCATTTTGACTCTCCATATTTTTTCGTCTCATCTCCTCCATCAACAAGGATGAGACTATTTCATCAAACTTCAAGGGAGTTGCATTACTACCTATTGCAATAGCCAGCCTATCCCACGAATCTGGTAGAGAACACAACAAACTGATGCACTTATCTTCATATGAAATTTTAATATCAACAGATAATAATTGACTTACCACAATATTAAATGCATTCAGATGTTCTATCACCGAGTCTCCATCTTTCATCCTCAGGTTATACAACTTTTTCCGCAAGGAACAGTTTATTCACCAGAGACTTAGATTGGTAAAAAGTCCCTAACTTGTCCCACAAAGCCTTTGCTGTAGCTTCCCTTGATACATTTAGCAATACTGAATCTGAGACACACAAACGTATTGTGCTCTTTGCCTTCCAATCCAACTTCTTCCATTCTTCATCAGACACTCCCGTTGGTTTAGTACCCGGATCTACTGTGATCCACTGATCTTTATCCACCAACAAATCCTCCATCTTGAGTTTCCACAACTCAAAACTCTGACCATTAAATTTCTCGATCTCTATCTTTCCACTACTCGCCATCTTCTTTCACCACCAAAATCGATCTCATAGATCTCCCACTGAACAGGGTCTACCACAGGCACGAGTGAAACCCCTCAGCAACAAAGGCATCCCCTTGAAGCCAAATCTGCTTCGATACCAAATGTAGGTTTTAACCCCATACAGAAATTACCTGCATACGAATTCTAAAACACAAAAAATAAAAAATGCGAGAGCATAACACATAAAACACATATACACAGATATTTTCCCCTGGATCCCAAAAACAGGACTACCAGCTTGATTTTTCATTATGTTCCTTTCAATGTTATAATAAATATTTATACATGCCGAAGCATCCAATACCATGGACCAAAAACCATCGCGTCCAAAAAACATGTGCAAAAATCATGCACAAAACCATAGGTGGGTCCACCCAACCTAACATAGGGTCCAAAACCAAAATTTTCTGGGGTGCTGCCTCGGACCCCATAAAGTGGGGTTACGGGTGCCCCTCAAACCCCCTATTAACTACATGGAAAGAATAGAACACAACCCAACAGGTGATTCATAAACCCCACATGACATGTGTGACATAACATATGGTTGTTAACATTGGACAATGGTTGAACTATATACAGACACACAACTATGTTTGGTGGCACTAATTAATAATAAATTTGGGTTTGATTGTATGCTATGTTTGGAGACCACCGATAACACAAGATTTGGATTTGGCGGGGCCACCAGATATGGAGGGCACCACCAACCCTCCCCCCATACGCAATATAATGAAACTTTAAATATATCCATGTGCCCATGCATAATAAAACATTATTGTGGCCTGTTGGTAGTATTTTGTAGTGTGATCTCAGTGGTTGCAGATTTGACCCTAACCTTGCTAGTTGACCTTTCTGCCAAGTTTAAATTTGTTCGCTAGGTAGTTTGACCGAAACATGTCCTGCAAAGAGACTACCACTTGGCTTGCAAAGGCCCATTTTTTGCATGTTGGAGAAAAACTTCAGAACATATTTTATCCCTCATACGGAGGCCATTTTTCAAACTAAAAATACCATCAGGATTAGCACAAAGAGATCTTTGACTTGGCATTGTTCTCATGAATATCTGAGACTGTTGACTCTGACTTTTTTCCTAGCTTGACCTAAACTTTGAATTTTCATAACTTCTTCGTACAAAGTTGGATTTCATTCGTTCAAGTTGCATTAGATTTAGAACGATGATATCTACAAAATGAGCCTAGTTTCAATTGCATCCGAGAACTGTCAAATTTGGCCCATTTGGAGGATTTGCTACTATCCATGACCATCCTGGTCTCAAAACATTACATAGCCAATATGACTAGACTCAATCAAGATCCATCTAGATCATACCTCCCTACTAAAAGACTTTTGGTCCACCAAAATTTTATTACAATAAGGAATTTATTACATCAATCATCAATACATAAATAGTCTAGACCTTATTACAAACTCAACTAGACTTACTGATGTGATGACAAATCACAAACACACAATTGAAAATTTACACATAAGGCATGAAATCTGCCCAGTTCCAAGTAAGCGACTTTTCTGGAGACTTACATTCTTCCTTGCCAGTTTTCTTTGCTTCCCCTTGTCCTGATTGTGTTGTTGTCGATTCATGTGGTAGCATTGGATATGTGATCTTAGAATTTCCTTTCAGCTTACATTATGAACAAACGCTCTCTCCTAAGTCTGGAATAGTCGTCTTCTTTCTCGATCTCTACGAGCTGTGTTTTTACGGTGTCGAGTCCTTCCCTGACTGTATCAAAGTCTTTCCCAAACTTTTCTTTACCTGCAATGTTGCATCATCCTTCCATTGAATACTCCTTGTAGCATGCACCTTTTTAGTGTAAAATTTCTGCTTCCAGCATTTAGCTACACAATGGTTGTTACTTCCACAGAAAGTACATGGATATGTATTTTTAACAATCTTCATAATAAAATTTTGACTAAAAGACTCACTTTTCGAATCATTGCAAGAATGACTCATCTGCTAACCTTTACGATCATATATCTTTTTTGGAATTTTCCCAGGATGTAATGATCAACACTGATCTTCTATGTGTCCCTTCTTTCCAGAATAGTCACTTGTTGATTGGTCAAATCCAAATTATTCATATTGGGGTCTTTCCTGAACTGATACTAGCTAGAGTCTGCCTTGGGCATGATTTCCGAGGCTTTTACCTTGCTGATATCCCATTCTTTTCATAAACTTCATACCAATTCCTTTGGTATGTTTCTCGAAATATCCAATCTCAGGATTGCTTGAAACCTCTTCCTTCTCTGTGTTTTAATTAATTTCCTGAGATGTTGGTACATAAAGAAGTTCCTTAGAAGGTGAGGAAAAATTACCAATCGCTTCTTCCACTGACTATGCTTTTGGAGAAGTAGATGGATATGAACTTGATACATCCGACTGATGAAGTGGATATACTTCATTATATCCAATTATGGATGGACTTTGATTTGAGATACTTCCCCTCTTTCGATTTCCTTGCATGGCTTCGATCCTTGCTTGTAGTCTTTGTTTTTCTTCCTGCATTACTTTTATCATGCATCACAATACAACATTCTCCTGCCGATATTGCTAATTGAATTCTTCCAATTCTTGCATCTGACTTTGCTTCATGCTTCGACTCATCCTTGCAATCTAGTTAGAACCTGCTCTGATACCAAAAATGATCTGAAAAATGTGTGATCGTGCTCTCTCACTTTGCAAGATTTTAAAATTATGTCTTTAGTTCATAATTTATTCACATATGAATAATATAATTTCAATGAACTTAAATATGAAATATATTCAAAGAAAAAAATGACATAAAGAAAGAGACACAACTAGTTGATGATGGATTTCACCCCTCCTGGGCTACATCTTCAGGCCCTGCTCAAAAGGCTAGGCCATTTTATTGATTAGCACTGCTAAGTGAGTACATCAATAATCTTTGTCTCTTTAGAGTCAAGCTAACAATGGAGTGGAAATGTTTCCCTTCAGAAAATGTCCTCCTACAGAGAACTCTTACCCTTGAACTGACTTAATTTTACAAAGATGTGTTTGCGCCATTACAAGGAAGGCGGAGCAGCAAAGGTCCTCGTACTCAACTCGAGATCAACAAAGCAGTATGTTGGCTTAAAAAATTCTCTTTACATCAACTTCACCATTCTAGAATGTGCTTGTAGGCATCAATGTATACTGTTAGAAGATAGACCTCAATCTCAGCTTCCCAATGCAACTTATAGATCTTAAAAAGGCCCAATATTGGTCGAGTTATGCCTCCAAAGGCATATTATTAGCACCGATAAAAGATACCCGAGCTACTCTCCTCACAACTCCTGTGCTTCTCATTCACTGGTAAAGGCTTTTATAACCCACGGGTAGGTCCTAGGGTTAAACCCGCGGACCTCCCTAGATTGGGTTGACAAAACATCGCAATACGTTGCAACCAAATGGTAATGCATAGCAATATTAAGTTGTATTGTTATACCCACACTATTATTTTTAACATATGGTTCCTATCCAAAGTCATATCATAGGACCAATAGGTATGAATTGTTTGACTCATGGAATAACTTGAAGTTTGGTTAAAACCATAACTAGCGGTGATATACCAATACCATTTATAACATATCGTTTGACATTAACTTTGGATATATATCTCCCCATGGTAGTAACTAACATTAATCTCCCCGATGGTGTGGCATTTCATTATATCTGAAGTTCAAACATTGGTCGGTGGTCATCTGTTAATTAACTGATGGAATTTAATCTAGTGGATATACCCCATGACATATCGTTCGAGTCTCGTGCCAATTTTGGTGTATGACTATTGTCACATAATCAATACTTCGACAGTGGTATGACATTACAACTTGTGGCATATGGTTAACAACAAATTTTTAACATTAATCCAGTAGAGATACATTTGAATCTCCCTACACCACATATTTCATATATTTGTAACCATAGTCTATCAAAAGACCAATAGTGATTCATAAACCCCACACGATATGTGTGCCATAACATATGGTTGTTAACATTGGACATTGGTTGAACTATATACCGATACATTGCTATGTTTGGTGGCCCTGATTAATATGAACTTTGTGTTTGATTGTATGCTAAGTTTGGAGACCACCGATAACACAAGCTTTGGGTTTGGCAAGTCTGCCAGATATGGCAGGCTTTTCCAACCCTTCCCCCATATGAAATACAATGAAACTTTAAATATATCCACGCGTCCATCGATAATAAAACATTATTGTGGCTTGTTGGTAATATTTTGTAGTGTGATCTCAATGGTCACAGGTTCGACCCCGACCTTGCCAATTAACCTTTCTGCTGAGTTTAACTTTGAATCCTAGGTAGTTTGACCGCCATTGTCTTGCTAAGAGACTGCCACTTGGCATGCTGTGAGACTACCACTTGCCCTGCAAAGGCCCATTTTTTGCCTGTTGGAGAAAAACTTCAAAATGCATTTTATCCCTCATACGGAGGCCATTTTGAAAACCAAAAATAGCATCAGAATTAGCACAACAATCTCTTCAACTTGGCATTGTTCTCGTAAGCATCTAAGAATATTAACTTTGACTTTTTGCCCAGCTTGACCTAAACTTTGACTTTGCATAACTTCTTCGTACGAAGTCAGATTTTAGTCATTCAAGTTGTGTTAGATTCAGAACGACGATATCTACGTAACCAGCTTAGGTTCAACTGCATATGTAAAATTTGGACCATTTGGAGGATCCACTGCTATCCATGACCATCCTCGTCTCAAAACATTACATAGCCAAAATGACTAGACTTAATCAAGATCCATCTATATCATACCTCCCTACTAAAAGGGTTTTGTTCCACCAAAATTTTATTACAATAAGGAATTTATTACATCAATAGTCAATACATAAACAATCTAGACCTTATTACAAACTCAACTAGACTTACTAATGTGATGAAAAATCACAAACACACAATTAACAATTTACACATAAGGCATGAAATCTGCCCAGTTCCAAGTAAGCGACTTTTGTCGAGACTTACATTCTTCCTTGCTAGTTTTCTTCACTTCCACTTGTCCTGATTGTGTTGTTGTCGATTCATGTGGTAGCATTAGACATGTGATATTTAAATGTCCTTTCAGCTTACATTGTGAACAAACTCTCTCTCCTGAGTCTGCAATGGTCATCTTCTTGCTCGATCTCTCCAAGCTTTGTTTTGACGGTGCTGAGTCCTTCCCCGACTATATCAAAGTCTTTCCTAGACTTTTCTTTACTTGTAGTGTTGTGTCATCCTTCCGCGAAATATTCCTTGTAGAATGCACCTTTTTACTGTAATATTTCTGCTTCCAACATTCAGCTACGCAATGGTTGTTACTTCCACAGAAAGTACATGGATATGTCTTCTAAACAATCTTCATAATAAAATTTTGATCAAAAGACTCACCTTTTGAATCACTGCTAGAATGTCTCATATGCTTACCTTTATGATCCTGTATCTTTTTCAACATTTTCTCAGGATGTAATGACCAACACCGATCTCCTATGTGACCCTCATTTCCATAATAGTCACATGTTGATTGGTCAAATCCCAATCCTTCATATTGGGGTCTTTCCTGAACTGATATTAGCTGGAGTCTACCTTGGCCATGCTTGCCGAGGCCTTTACCTTGCTGATATCCCATTATGTTCATCAACTTCATACCAATTCCTTTGGTATGTTTCTCGAAAGCTCCAATCTCAAGATTGCTTGAAACCTCTTCCTTCTCTATGTTTGAATCAATTTGCTGAGATGCTTGTACAAAAGGAAGTTCCTCAGAAGGTGAGGAAAAATTACCAATTATTTCTTCCACTGACTGTTATTTTTGAGAAGCAGATGGATATGAGCTTTCTTCATCGAACTGATGAAGTAGATATACTTCATTGTCTCTAATTATGGATGGACTTCGATCTGAGAGACTTCCCCTCTTTCAATTTCCTTACATGGCTTCGATCCTCACTTGCAATCGTTGTTTTTCTTCTTGCAATGCTTTCACCATGCATCACAATGCAACATTCTCCTACGGATATTCTTTATTGAATTCTTCCAATTTTTCATTTGAATTTGCTTCGTGCTTCGACTCATCCTTGCAATATGGTTAGAACCTGCTCTGATACCAAAAATGATCTGAAAAATGTGTGATCATCCTCTGACACTCTGCAATATTTTAAAATTATGATTTAGTTCATAATTTATTCACATATGAATAATCGAATTTTAATGAACTTAAAGATGAAAAATATTCAAAGCACAAACATGACATAAAGAAAGAGACACAACTAGTTGATGACGAAGTTCACCCCTCCTGGGCTACATCTCTGGGTCATGCTCAAAAGGCTAGGCCGCTTTATTGATCTCGTTGAAAAGTGAGTACATCAATAATCTTTGTCTCTTTAGAGTCAAGCTGACAATGGAGTGGCAATGTTTCCCTTCAGGAAACATCCTCCTACAAAGAAATCTCACCCTTGAACTGTCTCAAATTTACAAAGAGGTGTTTGCGCTATTACAAGGAAGAAGAAGCATCAAAGGTCCTCGTACTAAACTCGAGATCAACAAAGTAGTATGTCAGCTTCAAAAATTCTCTTTACATCAACTTCACTATTCTGGAATGTGCTCGCAGGAATCAGTGGCTACTCTCAGAAGATAGACCTCGATCTCAACTTCCCAATGCAACTTACAGATCTCAAAAAAGCCCAATATTGGACAAGTTATGCCTCCAAAGGCATATTACTAGCACTAATAAAAGATACTTGAGTTGCTTTCCTCACAAACCCTATGCTTCTTTTCCATTAATAAAGCCTTTGATAACCTATGGGCAGGTCCTGGGGTCAAAACCGTGGACCTTCTGGGATTGGGTTTACAAAACATGGCAATATGTTGCAACTAAATGGTAATACATAGGAATATTAAGTTGTATTGTTATACCCACACCATTATTTTTAACATATGGTTCCTATCCAAAGTCATAGAATAGGACCAGAAGGTATGCATTGTTCGACTTGTGGCATAACATTGAAGTTTGGTTAAAACCATAACCGACAGTGATATACCAATACCATTTATAACATATGGTTTGACACTAATCGTTGGATGTTTATCTCCCTATGGTTGTAACTGACATTAATCTCCTCGACGGTGTGGAATTTTGTTATATCCGAAGTTCAAACATTGGCTGATGACAATCTGTTAATTAACCCGAGGCATTTAATCAGGTAGATATATCTCATGACATATGGTTGGAGTCTCACACCAACTTTGGTGTATGACTATTGTCACATAATCAATACTCCGATGGTGGTATGACATTACAACTCGTGGCATATGGTTATCAACAAAGTTTTAACGTTAATCTGGGGAGGCCACATATATCATATAGTTGTAACCATATTCTATCAAAAGATCGGCGGTGATTCATAAACCCCGCATGATATGTGTGCCATAACATATGGTTGTTAACATTGGACAACTGTTGAACTATATACTGACACGTTGCCGTGTTTGGTGGCGCTGATTAATATAAAATTTGGGTTTGATTGTATGCTAAGTTTGGAGACTGGCGATAACACAAGATTTGGGTTTGGCGGACCGCTGGATATGGCAGGCTCCGCCAAACCTTCCCCCATATTAAATACAATGAAACTTTAAATATATCCATGTGCCCATGGATAATAAAACATTGTTGTGGCTTGTTGGTAATATTTTGTAGTCTGATCTCGATGGTCGCGGGTTTGACCCCAACCTTACCATTTGAACTTTCTGTTGAGTTTAACTTTGACTGCTGGGTAGTTTGACCACCACGTGTTCCTGTTGGAGAAAAAAATCAGAATGCATTTTCTCCCTCATATGGAGGCCATTTTACAAACTGAAAATACCATCAGAATCAACACGACAAGCTCTTTGACTTGGAACTATTCTTGTGAGCATTTGAGACTGTTGACTTTGATTCTTTTACTAGCTTTACCTAAACTTTGACTTTGCATAACTTCTTTGTACAAAGTCATACTTCAGTCGTTCAAGTTGCATGAGATTCAGAACGATGATATCTATGCAACGAGCGTGGGTTCTGTTATCACCGCAAGAAACTCACCTAGGTTGTAAATCAGTGATGCTCAGGAACATTAAAAATTTAACAGTTTTTGTTGGATAAAATGATGGATAAATGGAAGATGTGCAACACCTTTAAGCTGAATAACCACTCCTACTATGATTTACCCCAGACATGGGTGAAGACCCCCAGACTACAAGGCTTTCAACCACCAACTACTCACAGCTTGAAGTTAAGGTGATGATGGAGAAGACTGATTGCACCAGCAGATGCACAGAGCTCTGCGATGGCCAGCTGCAATCAGTTAGAGGATCAGCACGACTATTATTCAATAGGCAGTGAGGATGACAGCTCTCTGCTATTTGAACAATAGCAACCTGCAAACAAGTTTCAATAAACTACTAAATTTTAACATAGAGGTGGGATGACAGCCCCTCCGATGCCAAAAATTCACAGCACATAAAATAAATGCAAGCAGGCGCAGTCTAGAACAAGAAGAAGATGTGGAAAGTGAGCAGGTGATAGCAAAAGAAGCTTGTATTAATAGAAATCAAGACCAGAAGCTGCAGGTCTCATAGTATTTACAGTCTCCAGAAGTTAAAAGGCTACAATAAGCTCTCATTCATCAAACAATCATCAATCCATTACATCTCTGTTCTGGGTATATATACTGTTACAATACAAAATATCTCTACTGAACAATGCGTGGAGGAGCCTATAAATGCCCACCAACCATATTTACATTCAAGAATGGGCCTCTGGTACAAATCTGGCAATGCTTTGAATAGGTTTGTCCCTCTCTGGTGCTCTGCGATCCTTCTAGGGCAGGTGAGACGAAGTATGGGAAAATCCCATAACCACTGAATGCTTTGACTGGATCTGTCGCGTCCTATTTCCTCCTCGGCCATACTGCTGATTAAATGCTGTTGTTGAATTATTGAACGGCTCTAATATGACTGCCTGGCTTGGCGACACTGAAACACTGCTACACTGTTCATTCCCGCCCACAATGCTTTATCTGGACTTGAAAGTCCCAACCACGGGTCAATCATGACTGATAAATGTTGATCTGTTTTGGGCACATCTTCTTTCCTGCCAGGCCATACTGTCGATTGAAGACAGCTACCTACTGCGCTGTACTGCTGCATGCTTGCATTAATCATTTCCGCGCCATTTATAAATACTAACCACCTTACTATTTTTTAAATGTCAAAGGCCCTCACAAATATATCTTTTCTATCGGGTCCGCCCCTTGTATTTTTATATTTCATTAAACACAGAAAATGCGCCCAAAATCATCAAAAGTGGCTTAAGCGCGGATTTGAAATTTATAAAAAGGACCTCAGTACACCCATCGGATCCGGCCCATCGCATCGGCAGATAACTGAAGGTAAAGACCTTGTCCACTTTGGCATCCCGACAGCGAAATGCCGATGCGATATCAGCGAACATTGCGGATCCGAAAACACTATAGAAGACAACGCTGTATGGTCGTCGGGTCCGGCCCATCGGCGGTCACTCATATATGCACAGGCCATGCTCCATTGAAATGCCGATAGCGATATGCCGATGCGATATCGGCGATCGCTCATCGGTGATACCACATCACTGCCGCTGCCGCCTCCGATTGCAACCCGCCGATGCGATCTGGACCGATGATCGGCCGGATCAAACGGCTGTCGCTCATTTGAACTGCTAGGCCTGCGATTTTAAATTTTTGCTTGTCTCGGAGTGTTTCAGGCCTCCCGATAGATCATTTTGGCCCAACAATGAGGATTTTGACAGCATCGATGGTTCCTTCGGGATGATTATGAAGGTATTTGCAGCCTTCGAGAGTGTCTAAATTCATTTTTATGCCTTTTGCATAGCAGCGCTAACACTGGCTCCTTCTGGGGATGAGATCCTCCCTGTGAGGTCTCAAGAACCTGCAGATCAATGCCTTTCCAGCAGCAAGCAAATTAGCCAAAATTCCTAGTGTTCCATTGGGCATGGAGTCTATTATAGCTACACTAAAACCGATAAAAGCAGAATATTTACAACTTTTAAGGCCAAAAGACCTTAAATCACATAGTTCTTCAGAAACCGCCCATTAACTGGGCCATCAAAGACTGTTTCTCCTCCCATACTTTTCAGTATGAAGGTATTGTTCCCTTGAATCTGTGAAATGATGAAAGGGCCTGTCCAAAGAGCATCAAACTTCCCATGATTGCCTTTCTTTTCTTTAAAAGCATCCCACTTCATGACCAAATCCCCAACCTGGAAATTGTTTCTTTTTGTCTTCTTGTCAAAGGCTTTCTTGACCTTCTGTTGATGTGCTGTAGCCTTTTCAATCAGCTGCTCTCTGATCTGGTATAGTTCTGTTAAATCAGTGATTCTATTGGCCATGTTATCTTCCTCATTATGCGCTGTTTGGAGCAACTTTGCCACAGGGAGGGTAAGTTGAATGGGAAAAACGGCATCCGTACCATATACCAGCTTGAAGGGAGAGCAACCTGTGGATCTTTTGATAGTCACTCTGTCTGCCCAAAGTGCATATTTGAGCTTGGCATCCCAATTCTTCTTATTTTCCTCTAACAGCTTCTTTATAATCCTGATCAGACTTTTATTAGAGGCTTCTGCTAGACCATTACCTTGGGGGTAATAGGGGGTGGAATGCACCAGTTTAATGCCCATTGAATCACACATTTCCACCAACTCTTTTGCCTTGAAGGCTGCTGCATTATCTGTTATAAGCTTATGTGGGCAACCAAATCTGCTGAAAATGTTTTCTGATAAAAATTTCATTACCATATTATGATCAGCCTTCCTTGTTGGGATTGCTTCGATCCATTTTGTAAAATAATCAGTGGCGACTAATATCCATCTGTGCTGGCCACTGGAATGTGGGTTGATTTCACCAATGAAATCCAAGCCCCACTGCTGAAAAGGTCCTTTTGCAATGATTGGCTTTAGGGGCAGGGATTTCAACTGCTGCTTACCTTCAAATCTCTGGCACCTGTCACAAGATTTAACAAAAGCAAATACATCAGAAAATAAAAAGGGCCAATAATACCCGGCTCTGAGAATCTTTTGGGCTGTAGTCCTCCAATAATGATGTCCTCCACACATGCTGTCATGGAACTGCTGCATAGCTTCTATTGACTGCTGTTTATCCAGGCATCTTAAAAGCACTCCAGATGGATCCCTCCAATAAAGCAAGCTACCATTGATGCAATATTTCGTTGCCTTGAGCTTTAATGTTCTTGCTTGACTTTGAGAAAATTCTGAAGGAACTTCTAGCTTTAGCAGGAAATTAATTATTGCAGCATACCAGCTACAAGAGGCTAGGTTCTTGGCCACTGACTGTCCCTTCTGCGTTTCGGCTGTTTCATGTTCTTCTATTTGGCCAATTTCTGCTACATTGAACAAGAAATCAATGTCCAGAGATCTGCAATTTTCTTCAGCCAACAGCTTAGCAAGCCCCTGACCTCTTACCAGCTTGGTGGGCTTCAGCTCTATGTTGAATTCTATTATTTTTGCAATCCACTTCGCTCTTCTTCCATCGGCATCAGGCTGCGTTAAAACATCCTTTATTGCGGCAGAAGGGACATATGCAACTATTTTGGAATGCAATATGTATACTCTGAAAGCCTTTAAAGATTTGATAAGCGCATAAGCCTGCTTTTCAATAATATCATACCTTAGTTCAGCATCCCTCAGATTTTTGCTGAAAAAGGCAACTGGATGCTCTTGACCTGCTTCATCTTGCTGCAACAGGACAACTGCAATGGTATCCTTGGAGGCAAATGAAAACAGGTGAAACTCCTTGCTATAATCAGGGCTTATTAAAGTGGGAGCTTCCACAATAGCCATCTTAATGGACTCAAAAGATCTTCTGGCCGCATCAGTCCACTTCACCTCTGCTCCCTTTTTCAACATAGAGGTTATGTGCTTGACCAGCTCTGCAAAATTTGGGATGAACCTCCGTACAAAGTTAATTTTGCCAAGAAAAGACTGTATATCTTTCTTTGATCGTGGAAGAGTCAAGGCCTGAATTGCTTTTACCTTTTCTGGGTCAATCTGAACACCTGCAGCAGACACTACCTGCCCCAACAGTTTGCCTTCTTCTAAAGCGAAATGGGACTTTTTGGGATTGAGTGAAATTCCAAACTTCCTGCACTTCGAAAACACCTTTCTTAAATGCTGTAAATGATCATGGTGGCTGCCAGAATAAACAGTTATGTCATCAAGATAAATCAACACGAATTTATCCTTTTCACCCACAAAAGCAATATCCATAGCGCGTTGAAAGGTGGCTCCAGCATTCATTAGCCCAAACGACATTTTTGCATACATGAACGTGCCCCAAGGAGTGGTAAATGCTGTCTTTTCTTGATCGTCTGGATGCACAGCGATTTGATTGAAGCCTGAAAACCCATCTATGAAAGACATTACTTTGGCACCTGAGACCTGCTGCAACAAATGCTCCATTTTGGGCAAGGGATAATTATCTTTTTTGGAGCACTTATTTAGATTCCTGAAATCAACACACAGTCTGATTTCTCCATTCTTCTTCCTCACAACAACCAGATTGGCCACCCATTTAGAATATCTGAGAGGCACTATAATTTTGGCCGCCAACAACTTCTTAATTTCTTTCTCGACCAGAGGAAGGAGCATAGGGTTCATTGGCCTTAGCTTCTGTTTGAAAGGAATAGTGCCTTTTTCAAGCGGAATTTTGTGCTGTATTATACTCCTGTCATAGGTTTTCAGATCACTGTACTCCCAAGCGAACACATCAGCAAATTGCCTCATTAATTTGCAATATTCAGCATTCTGATCAGCAGATAGCTTAGTGGACAAATTTATGAATTTGGGCTGACCTGGACCTCCTATATCATGCTTGCAGACTTGAGACTGATCTTCTTTTTGGGCAGCTCTGTAAGGCACATCATTGTGGTCAAACAATCTCTCCAGAGGAATTAGACCCTTAGGAATATGGTTACTAGGAAGCTGGACTATGCTATTCTTGCCAATTTTATTTCTAAGCTGGGACTTGGGATCTTCTAACAAAGCATCATCGTTTTGGTCAATTTGCATTTCAGAGAACTCATCAATGACTTGAAGGAACCTACTTAACTCATTATCATCATCAAAAACCTTCCAATGGTGGACATTATCAGGCAAAGAGGGTCTATACTTCATTTGTACCTCATAAACTAGTTTGGGAGGCGATGGAGGGATGAACCAACTAGCAGAGACAGCAAGGGAATCAGCAAGCTGATTTTGGGCTCTAGGAATATATGAAATGCAGAAAAAATCAAAGAACTCTTTGACTCTCCATACCTCATCTCTATAAGCTTTCAGCCTTGGGTGCTTTGCTTGGAACGTTCTGTTTACTTGCTGAATTATCAGATCAGCATCTCCAAAAACCTTCAGATTTTTTATTCCTCTATCTTTGGCTTCATAAAGGCCCAACAGCAGTGCTTCATATTCTGCTACGTTGTTTGTCACCTGAAAAACCAGCTTTAGAGATAACTGAACTGTTTCTTGCTGTGGAGACACTAGCACCACCCCTGCTCCTGCAGTCTCCTTGGTACATGCTCCATCAAAAAACATTTCCCAAATCTGACCACCCATGTCATGTTCAGCCTGAGCTGCCGGTTTCTGGATATGCAATGCAGCCTTCTGAGATTCTTCTATTTGGAGGATGCAAGCCCCAAAATCAGTGTCCACTGCATATATGGGATGGTTTGTAGGATTCTTCTCATCACTAATAACATATGCCAGCTGTGCTTCTCTATATAACCTCCTGCTTTCTCCTCCAAACACTGGGACAGTTGCATAAGACAGATCATTCTGTAATGTCCCTCCTAGTCTCTTAATCCACCCTCTAGACAACAGCATACCAAACTTAGGAGGAACATCAGCCACCACTATATCCATCATCATACTTTTCATGGGCAGCTGGGTTAAGGTAATAGCCAGATCCTTAATTAATCCAAGGCATTTTACCTTCCTTGAATCAAACGAGAACAAATCATGATAAGGTTTAGTGATATCAAGGCCTAACCCATCCATGACGGTTTTTGGCATTAGATTGTGGCTGGCCCCTGTGTCTAGCAGGCAATTGTGGAGGATTTTATCATGGATAGTTAATGAAACATAAAAAGGTGGAGAAGTATCATCTGCAGGTTCAATCATGGGGCTAAGCACAATAGCAGGCTTGTCGTCTTGCAAATTGACAGAGTCAATGGAGGATTGGTTAGGCTCTAGCTCAAGGGCTTCAAGGATGGGCTTTCTAAACAATTCACTCTTGACCAACTCAGCCAGAGGGACAGCTATTTTCAGCTTCTGAATTTCTGACTCAAAACTGAAAGACGAGAATGATTTATCAGTAGTTTTTACCTCTTGAGCAGGGGTCTTGAGGGTAACAAGACCAGCTGCTGGTCCTCTTTGCCTGCTGTTCTGTGGCACTGCTTGAGCAGCTGCTCCTTGCATAGTATTTTCCTTTACCTTCTTTGCATTGGATCTTAGATTATATCTTTGTTGCTGCTCACCGGATTGCAGAACGGCACCACTGTCCCACCTCTGGCTGTTTTTCTCTTGCAGCAATGATTCTTCATATTCAGCCAATGTTAAAAATGCAGCATTACCTTTATCCTCCAAGCAGTGAATTTCATCTTCATCTTCTTCATATTCTTCCCCCTCCATGACTGCATTCTGAAAGGGAGCTTTTACTTTATGATCTTCTCTTGCTTCTTCACCCCTTTGCATAATCTGTAGCTGTTCATTTGCTTTTCTGAAGGGGTTTGGATTTCTTGGGACAAATGTGTTTTGCTGCCTTGTTTTGCCTGAGGTCTGATCAACCTTTAACTTAGAAATTTCAGCAGCCAATGACTCTATCATTTTGGTCATTTTGTCTAACTTAGGCTCGGAAGTTGATGCAGTGGAAGAAGAAGCCTCAACTCTAGGCCTTCTTCTGTCACCTTGACTCTTTAACTTTTCTGCTGCCATAATATTTGATTCCACCTCCAAGGCTGCCTATTGCATATCACCCAGCGTAGCACATCGTCTTTCTCTCAATAATAAGCAAAAGTCAGAATCAAAAGCATTGGCATATGTGAGTTTGGCAGCAGTAGGGGTAGGCTTTACCTCAACTGGTATTTTATTATACATTCTATTAAATCTTTTATTAAAGTCAGGCAAAGACTCACCCTTTTCTCTTTTCAAGTTTCCAAACTCTGTATGATAATACAACAAGTCCTTCTTATCTCCCCATTGCTTTAAAAATGCCTCATCTAATGCTTCTATATCTGTTATAGATCTCTGGGGTAGTTCTCTAAACCACTTCCTAGCCTCTCCATCAAGACTCTGAACAAAAAATCTCATCCATACATCATTCTCACTTATGTCTAAATTATCAGCATAACTATAAAAAGCTTCAAGATGTTCTTCTGCTGTAACTCCTTCTGTTCCAGTAAATTTGGGCATATATTTTTGATATTCTCCTGTAGGCATGGCATTTAAAGGTGTAGGCAATATCAAAGGTCCATATCTAGCAGCAACAATCCTTTCAATCCTAGTAGGTGCTTGCTGTCCTGCCATGTTTGGAATATGCGGAAGAATACTAACAGATGGAGCAGTAGGAGATAATGTAATGGATGGGAATGATATTGGGATGTTTTGGACAGTATGGGAAACTTTCTTCGGACTCAGATTCAAATGGGAACTAAATGGAGAAGGAGCTTTATGAATCTCTGTATGTATTTCTCCCTTAATAGTACTAGGCTCTAAATCTTCAGACTGTGTATCTTCAACTAAAAACTCCTCATACAGAGATAAATTAGATTTCTTGGGCTTACCTGATCCCGATGCTCCTTTCTGCAATTTTTTCTTCGGGTTAACAATCTTTTCAGGGTCAGGCACTGGAACAGCTGGAGACTTCTGCGGATTTCTTCTAGTATGCCTCACAAACTGCGCCAGAACTTCAATGTGGAGTCGCCAAAGGATGGCCTTCCTCCAGTGGAGTCGCCAGACAGATGATTACAACCAAAATCTGTGTTCAAACCTTGTCTGTCATCAAAGTTTGAAGCTGTGTCGTCTCCCAGGGAAGTTGAGCTTCGATTCTCCTCTCCCCGGCAACGGCGCCAATTAATGTTATCACCCCAAGAAACTCACCTAGGTTGTAAATCAGTGATGCTCAGGAACATTAAAAATTTAACAGTTTTTGTTGGATAAAATGATGGATAAATGGAAGATGTGCAGCACCTTTAAGCTGAATAACCACTCCTACTATGATTTACCCCAGGCATGGGTGAAGACCCCCAGACTACAAGGCTTTCAACCACCAACTACTCACAGTTTAAAGTTAAGGTGATGATGGAGAAGACTGATTGCACCAGCAGATGCACAGAGCTCTGCGATGGCCAGCTGCAATCAGTTAGAGGATCAGCACGACTATTATTCAATAGGCAGTGAGGATGACAGCTCTCTGCTATTTGAACAATAGCAACCTGCAAACAAGTTTCAATAAACTACTAAATTTTAACATAGAGGTGGGATGACAGCCCCTCCGATGCCAAAAATTCACAGCACATCAAATAAATGCAAGCAGGCACAGTCTAGAACAAGAAGAAGATGTGGAAAGTGAGCAGGTGATAGCAAAAGAAGCTTGTATTAATAGAAATCAAGACCAGAAGCTGCAGGTCTCATAGTATTTACAGTCTCCAGAAGTTAAAAGGCTACAATAAGCTCTCATTCATCAAACACTCATCAATCCATTACATCTCTGTTCTGGGTATATATACTGTTACAATACAAAATATCTCTGCTGAACAATGCGTGGAGGAGCCTATAAATGCCCACCAACCATATTTACATTCAAGAATGGGCCTCTGGTACAAATCTGGCAGTGCTTTGAATAGGTTTGTCCCTCTCTGGTGCTCTGCGATCCTTCTAGGGCAGGTGAGACGAAGTATGGGAAAATCCCATAACCACTGAATGCTTTGACTGGATCTGTGGCGTCCTATTTCCTCCTCGGCCATACTGCTGATTAAATGCTGCTGTTGAATTATTGAACGGCTCTAATATGACTGCCTGGCTTGGCGACACTGAAACACTGCTACACTGTTCATTCCCGCCCACAATGCTTTATCTGGACTTGAAAGTCCCAACCACGGGTCAATCATGACTGATAAATGTTGATCTGTTTTGGGCACATCTTCTTTCCTGCCAGGCCATACTGTCGATTGAAGACAGCTACCTACTGCGCTGTACTGCTGCATGCTTGCATTAATCATTTCCGCGCCATTTATAAATACTGCCCACCTTACTATTTTTTAAATGTCAAAGGCCCTCACAAATATATCTTTTCTATCGGGTCCGCCCCTTGTATTTTTATATTTCATTAAACACAGAAAATGCGCCCAAAATCATCAAAAGTGGCTTAAGCGCGGATTTGAAATTTATAAAAAGGACCTCAGTACACCCATCGGATCCGGCCCATCGCATCGGCAGATAACTGAAGGTAAAGAACTTGTCCACTTTGGCATCCCGACAGCGAAATGCCGATGTGATATCAGCGAACATTGCGGATCCGAAAACACTATAGAAGACAACGCTGTATGGTCGCCGGGTCCGGCCCATCGGCGGTCACTCATATATGCACAGGCCATGCTCCATTGAAATGCCGATAGCGATATGCCGATGCGATATCGGCGATCGCTCATCGGTGATACCACATCACTGCCGCTGCCGCCTCCGATTGCAACCCGCCGATGCGATCTGGACCGATGATCGACCGGATCAAACGGCTGTCGCTCATTTGAACTGCTAGGCTTGCGATTTTAAATTTTTGCTTGTCTCGGAGTGTTTCAGGCCTCCCGATAGATCATTTTGGCCCAACAATGAGGATTTTCACAGCATCGATGGTTCCTTCGGGATGATTATGATGGTATTTGCAGCCTTCGAGAGTGTCTAAATTCATTTTTATGCCTTTTGCATAGCAGCGCTAACAGGTTCAACTACATATGATAACTATAAAATTTGGAACATCTGGAGGATCTTTTGTTATCCATGACCATCCTGGTCTCAAAACATTACATAGCCAATATGTCTAGACTGGATCAAGATCCATTTGGATCAAAGATCCCAACAACTCTCAAAGATAAGTATATCATGTCTTTTTAGTTTTGGGTTCTTGTACTCATTTAGTTTTTATTATATTGAAGTACTAATCACCTTTTTGCCTTTGTTGTCTTGATTAGAAAACATTCGCAAGAAGGAGGATCTCTCAAGACAAGGTTAGTCAAGAAACAAAGGTATGCTTTGAATTCATTGATTGAAAAGATTATTCATTTGATGATATTTTACTAACCTTGTTATGGCTAGCAGTATTGAATCCTAGCTATTATTGTTTGGGTTATTCATCTCTTGATAAGTCTACCCACCCCACTCTTATTTGATTTGGTATAACCCTAGACAGGTTTTGGAAGACACTAACCGAAGGGTATGCTATTGTGAATGTATGAAACCCTAAACTAATTAGGGCTATTGTGAAATGCTAGTTGGAGTCTTTATTGATGATTTCATGTGTGGGATTTTGGTATGATCGAGAAATCATAATTTGTTAGGATGGAATGATAAGATCTAAAATCTTGGAACCTTTGAAGTTTTGGTAATATAGGGTTTGCTATTTTTCCACATTGGAATACTAGCTCATTAGGGTTTAGTGAAATGTGTGAGCAAGACCCTTATATTGTCTTAGAATTGATTTATTTGGTATGTGTGTGTTGCCTGATCAAACCCTAGTATAATCAAAATGATTATGTGTCTAACTCTTATTTGATATTGTTGAAGTTCGGTTTGACTAACATGTGATATGAAATATATGTTTAATGATGATGAAATCTAGGAATATAGAGATATGTCATTTTGGTTGAATCCCTAGCCTGGTCTAGTTCATGAGTATTAATGTTACTGGACATATGATATGCTTATGTATGGTTATGAATTCCTAGATATGTGTGTTGACCTAGTCATTGATGGTCATGAGTCTTAGGATTTAATGAAATCCTTGTCTGAGATTCTAGGATGTTGATGTTTGGAAATCTAGGGTGTTATAGCTAAACCCTAGTGAAGTTAAAAGTTGTTTAGTATGTGTGAAATATAAAAATATGAGATTTATGAATGAAATGATTGTTGAGATTGGAAATCTAAGGTTTTGGAATTGAACCTTAGTCGAAATATCTGATGAATATTTGAGATTTGTGAAAGAGATTGTTGAATTTTTGAAAATGGAAATCTAGGGTTTGCAAGTAACCTTAGTAGTAGTTGGTCATGTTAATGACTGATTGATGGTTTATTGAAAATCTAGGGGCTTGGAACTAACCCTAGTGGAAGCTAGTCAAGTTAATGACTAAGATGTGGTTGAATTTGATTGATTCTTTTGTATGAAATCTAGGATTTGTATGAATCCCTAGTGAGAAGTCTAACATATGCATTTTGAAATATTGTTAGATGTTTTGTAGATCTATATTTGTGTGAATTATTTCTAGGGTTTGCTATATGTTGTAGTAAGGTATGTCATACCTATGGAAGACACATTGAAACCCTAGATGGAATGAACAATCTTATGAGTCTAGGGTGTATAAAGTCCCTACCAAGATGTTGGATAGCATATGTTTATTATTTATAATTAATTCTAGGTATCTGATATGAATAAAGTTGAAACTCTTCCGTGATTATAATATGGCTAACATCATGCTTCTATATTTTTTGTTTTAGTTTCTATTTAAGTTGTGCAGGTACACAATCTTCAACTTGTTGAAGATGCTCAATGTGACAAATAATTTATTATGGTACACAATATTCAACTTGGTGAAGGTGTGATTAGCATGATGGGGATGATGATAAATTTGATGAAATGGTTGGAAGCCACGAAATATTCTCTGATGTCAAAAAGAAGAAGTTGATCTCCCGGAGGAAGAATGAATAGAAAAGATCTCCCTAAGATTAAGAGGGAGTCTGGATAAAGAGGTGCTTCCTGGTTGAGAGTGAGAGACAAATATGGTTCTTTGCTTTATATGTCATGCAGTATACCAGGACTAACAACCATAATTCTAAGTGAAGGTCGTGAACATGAAAAAGGAAATTGGAGAATGCATTTTGAAGTAATGTTGAAAGTAGGAAAGCAGGATCCAACTGACATTAGCGGAATTTTGAGGTCTAAAATGGGCCTCCTAAGGAAATTATAAAATAATAGTGAAAATAATAAAATAATATTAGATTGCATCATCAAATTTTAGAGCGAAAAAAGGAAAAAATATTTTTTCAACTCCTATTTTCAACTTATCTCCTATGGTTTTACTCAAATTTTGTGCAACAACACTTGTTGGATGAAAAATTTGATTCCTTATCCAAGGAGTACCATGTTGCATACTTTTGATGGACCATTCTACATGAAAAATAAGAAATACATGAAAAACATGATTATAATCACGTTTTTTCATGTATTTCTCATTTTTTGTGTAGAATGGTCCATAAAAAGTATGCAACATGGGTACTTCTTGGATGAGGAATTAAATTTTTCATCCAAAGAGTACTCTCGCTCAAAATTTGAGTAAAACCTTAGGGAGATAAGTTGAAAATACGAGTTGAAAAAAGTAGTTTTATTATTTTATTATTTTAATCTTTTTACTTTTTTACTCCAAAAATGGTGAATCGTCCCCCATGGTTGACATCATCATCTTGAATTCTAATGGTTCTTATAAAGTTTATTTTGGTTGTACATTTTTCTTAGGAGGCCCATTTTAGAGCTCAAAATTCCCCTAATGAGAATATGCTGCTACATGAAAAGTAGGAAGAAAAATGTATGAGGAATCTTCTGTCAAAGATTTGGTTGATAGTCCTACTATGGAAAATTGAGAAGCAACATTTGTTTCCTGGAAGACCCAGAGGTTTGTATTTGATTATTTACATAAGAAAGCAAGTTATTGATTGGGGTTGTGTTTGTACAGGTGAATCTCTCGAAGGAAAGCATGTTGGTTACTAATTCGGTTGATTAGGAGAGATTGGTTATTCTTGATATGCTGGATCAAGAGGTGTCAAGGCTTTGCGAGTGAAGCATTTCCTGGGGAGAAATATGGCTGAAAATTTGTGTTGATGTTTGAGTCTCCAAAGTTGGAAAGGTAGTGTTGGTCATTGAGATCTGAAACACACCTGGATTTTGGGTTGTTGGTTAGCAAGTAAGCCTGATGGTACCTAGAGGGGTTGAAAGCTTGAGTCCACCTTAGTCCCACTTGGATAGATTCCCCTAGTCAGGAATCTAGTCCATGGCATTGTGGTGCCTAAATTATTGAGTGACTGGTTAGATAGATTGCCCTAGTCAAGAATCTAGTCCATGGAATTGTGGTGCATATAGCTCTTCATGGTTCATATAGTTTGAGATCTTCCATTGTATATGTACATTATGAATACCTCCCTAGTTAAGAGGGAGTGTTGGAAAAAGTAACTATGTTCGGTCTTTAATAATGTACTTGAGTCATCATGTAATGTAGCTGTCAAAAGAATAAAGAAAATGATTTATTATTATTATTATTATTTTGACTTATTAAAGCATGGGTTTCATTCTTGGGTCACCAAGTTTTAGGTAAAATTCCCCATTGAGGACTTCTAGGATTTATTCTGGATCTATAGAATTATTTTACACTTAAAGAGACCCTTCTTAGGCTTTTGAGTCGTGTAAAAAGTTTTAGTATTAAATCAAATATGAATTATGGAACCTCCACGCATGTCAGCCTAAGAGAAGATCAAGTTGACCCAAGGACCCATTCTACCCCACAAGAATCCTATAAAAGGAAGGACTATGAATTCATTTGGAGCATCACTTCTCATTCTCTCTCTACTAGGAAGAAGTGTGAAACTTTGTTTTTTGGGCAGAAGTGTGAAGTAGGAAGTGGGAAAGTCCATTATCGGGAAACAAAAGTGAATGCAAGTTTGGGGGAGTCTAAGGAGTCAACAAAAATCAAAATTTTGGTGGTGGTATCTCTCTGTTTAGTTCTTTGGATTGGGAGAATGAAGTCTCCCAAGTTGGAATGCTGCTAAAATTCGTGAGTTGCTGCAATTTATTGCATAGTCGAAGTTGTTGGGAAGATATCAATCTTTTGGAGGCTGACTTGGTGTGGAGGGAACATCTGGTCAAGGTATAGGGTGAAGAGTCTCAAGGAATACTATTGAAAGGAAGAATTACTTTGACTGGGTTTTCCCCTCGAGGGGGGTTTTTCCCTAGCATGTGCCTACATCTTGTGTCCATTGTTTTATGTGTTTCTGCTTTTGGTAATTGATTGACGAACTAAAGAAATAAGATATAAAGAATCATAATAACAAGTAACATCTCAAGTAATTATCAAGATCGAGAAAATCTTTACTGCTTTTTTGATTTTCCAACAATAGTAGCCTATGAAAATTTTCTAGAATGGGGAAGAATGTAGGATGGTTTCCATCATGATGAGATAAGGATGAATGCCAAGAGTGGTGGGAAGCATGGTGGGGAAGATAAGGAGAATGTTTCTCTTGCAACAAAGGGCAAGAAGAAGTCCAAGAAGGGATCCATGAGTGGGACCAAATAGAAGGGTAAGTGAAAGGATAAGGATAATGACATGAGAAAAGTGAGATGCTTTGCTTATCAGAAGATGGGGAACTATGTAGTTACATGTCCTAATGGGAAAGGAAATAATATAGTTGCAACTTTAGTAGAGGTGGATGAGTTTTCCACCAAGTTTGAGAGGAATTTCTCCTTGTTGGAGTGTTTCCACTAGTGACACGCCTTCTAGCATATGGTCCATTGACATTGTAGCCTCACACCATATGATAGGTATCAAGGAGCACTTCACGTGTCCTATTGAGAGGGAGGTACATTTGAAGGTGGTGCTTGGTGATGACTCCATAGTCATGACAATTGGAATTAGGATCATATTCTTTTAGAGGGACTCACAGCCTCCACTGAAAGTGATGGAAGTCTTATATGTTTTGAGACTAGAGAGAACTTGATATCAGTATCCACTATTGAGGACAAGGGATATGAGGTGGTGTTCTGCAATGAAAATGTTCGCATGTATCCCGTGGAATCTAGTATCATTTTAAATAAAGAGATTGGAGTTCACCATGAGAAACTACAAAAGTTCATGTTTTAGACTACTAGAGCATTGGTGTCGACCACCAACAATAGTAACTTGTGTGATTCTTGGCAGAGGAGGGTGGCCCACTTGCACCATGAGGCTCTGAGGACATTGAGGGAGATTGTTATTAAAATACTGAATTTCAGTATTGAGCACCAAGATGCATGTAGGGGGTGTGTGTTGGGTATGCGACCAAAGTCCCACATTGACTAGAAGTGGGGAGGATCATGGGTATATAAGGATGGACAAATATCTCCATTGGTATGAGGCCTTTTGGGGTAAAGCCCAAAAACAAATCCATGAGGGCTTAGGCCCAAAGTGGACAATATCATACCATTGTGGAGATATGTGGTGTCCAGAGTCCTAACAAGTGGTATCAGAGCCATGCCCCGAAGTTAGCCAAGTGGATGAATTCTCGGAATGCCGAACGAAGGTGGTGGGCCCCGGTAATATCATGATGGGATCCGTGGATGAGCTCGGTTAGACAGGTGGTGTGATCCAGATTCTTCATGGACGTGTCCTCGTCCCAACATGGTGAAGAGGAGTTGACCTGGGAAGAGCAAGCTCTCGAGGCAGGTGGTGCTTCCATGTAAGGCGTGTGCTTCCAACGCATTGGAGCGGAGAATCCTAGTTGGTAGAGAGTGGACGGATGGATAATCGTTTGAGGGGAGGCTCGATGGTCCTTTGTTCGAGGGGAGGATTGTTGGGTATACGACCAAAGTCCCACATTGACTAGAAGTGGGGAGGATCATGGGTATATAGGGATGGACAAATATCTCCATTGGTATGAGGCCTTTTGGGGTAAAGCCCAAAAACAAATCCATGAGGGCTTAGGCCCAAAGTGGAGAATATCATACCATTGTGGAGATATGTGGTGTCTAGAGTCTCGAAGCTAAAAACAGCTGTAAAATTACCTTGTAAAAGTATAGTAATTTCTAGTCAATCTGGGCCGTTCATTAGGTAGATGATCTGACGGTAGAACTTATGTTTAGTTTAGGGTTTTTTGCCCTAGAAGGAAACCCCTCTCTTTGTATGAGGGTATTGTATTTGAGGCTGTGAGATAAATGTGTATTCTGTGAGCGAGGAATAGAGAGGTAAGACTGTGAGAGAAAACAGAGGATATTACAGCGGATTTGCTGTAGGTTGTGTCTCTTCATTTTGCTGGATAATAGAAAGGAAGGACTGGCTGTTCGGGGTGGACGTAGCCCAAACTGGGTGAACCACGTATATCTGTGTCTCTCTTGTTTTGTGCATTTTCTGTGTTTATATTTCTGCAATATTTTATGTGTTCCATTGCTCCGTAAGATATAATTTTCTAACAAGTGATATCAGAGCCATGCCCCGAAGTTAGCCAAGTGGATGAATTCTCGGAATGCCAAACGAAGGTGGTGGGCCCCGGTAATATCATGATGGGATCCTGGATGAGCTCGGTTAGACAGGCGGTGTGCTCCAGATTCTTCATGGACGTGTCCTGGTCCCAACACGGTGAAGAGGAGTTGACCTGGGAAGAGCAAGCTCTCGAGGCAGGTGGTGCTTCCATGTAAGGCGTGTGCTTCCAACGCATTGGAGCGGAGAATCATAGTTGGTAGAGAGTGGACGGATGGATAATCGTTTGAGGGGAGGCTCGATGGTCCTTTGTTTGAGGGGAGGATTGTTGGGTATGCGACCAAAGTCCCACATTGACTAGAAGTGGGGAGGATCATGGGTATATAAGGATGGACAAATATCTCCATTGGTATGAGGCATTTTGGGGTAAAGCCCAAAAACAAATCCATGAGGGCTTAGGCCCAAAGTGGACAATATCATACCATTGTGGAGATATGTGGTGTCCAGAGTCCTAACAGTGTGCTTTGGGAAAGTATGTTAAGATTTATTTTCGAAAAAGAGATAGTCAGGTAGTAGGTATCCTTGATTTGATACATTCTGATGTATGTGGTCCTATGTCTACTTCATATTTGACTGGATATGAGTACTATGTCACTTTTATTGATGACTTATCTAGGAAGACCTGAATTATTTTCATGAAGACCAAGGGTGAGTTGTTCAGTAGGTTCCAATAATTTAAGGCTCATGTGGAGAACCAAATAGGAAAGAAGATCAAGGTGTTGAGTTTAAACAGTGGAGGCAATTATACCTCTAAGGATTTCAAGGAATTTTGTGCAAGAGTAAGCATCAAGAATGAGTTGACTATTCCTTACAAGACACAAAAAAAATTGGATTGTAGAGAAGAAGAACAAAGTTATTGTTGGGGAAGCTAGAGGTATGACACATGATCATTGGATAACTTGTTGGGGAAGCTAGAGGTATGACACATGATCATTGGATAACTTTCTTTCTTTGGGTAGAGGCATGTAACACTACAATATATATGCATAATATTGGTCCACGAGTGTTGAGGAGCTAGAATATCAAGGATTGTTTTTCTAGGAACAACTCTGAGATTGGGCGCTTCAATATTTTGGGGTGCCTAACCTATTCACATTTCCCTAAGGAGAAGAGGAAAAATCTAGAACCCACAATGAATAGGGGTAATTTTGTGGGGTATAGTGACACCTCCAAGTCCTACTACATATATTCTTGCACAGAGGAAGGTTGTTGTGGGGAAGTATGTGAGATTTGAGGAGGATAGAGCCTTGAGGACGTCATGTGACTTGGATCAAGAAAAGAAGTAGACCTCAAAATAGGGGAGTTCACCACAAAGTAGTGGACCACAGGGTTCAGGATCACTAGGATCACGAGGATCATAAGTTTTGGAAGTGACTAGTACATAGGTGACTAGGTCACAATGTATGGGTTCATAATGCATAGGTTCACAGGGTATAAGTTCACCATTTACGAAAGGCACAACTCATTTAGGGTTGTAGTCTTCAAAGGGGGACATACTCACACCAATAGAGAAGGCCACTTGGGGGAAGAGGAATCCAATATGGCTTCAATAGACCCTGAAGGAAGCATAAGATTCAGTGGACCTTCCAAGAGGATTTTTAGGGAGAGTAAATATCTAGAAATATTTTGTAGTTATCTGGCTATGGTGAGCGAGATTGTTGAATCTGAGCCTTCTAGGTATGAGGAGGCAACAAGCTAGTAGGTCTGGATGGATTCCATAGTGAAATAGTATGCTTCCATCATGAAGAATGATTTTTGGGAGATGTTACAAATTATTTTGTCACGCCTCTTGCACTTCCCTGTGACATACCCAGAAGTGCCTGAAACATGATCATTATACAGTATACTCATCCATGTATACAACTGATATCCCTCCTTTAATTTTGTTTGGAAAATATCTGGATCATTCCCTGAAGAAATGGCTCATGAAACCCTAAAATGAGGGTCATCGCCCTTATGAAGCTCAAAACCACGATGATCGCCTGTTGCACCTTGTTAAGCTAGCGATGGAATCGCTTTGTTCTCTCTCATACTCGCGATGGTCTCAAAAAGGAAGTTTTCCCAAAGAGGATGAGAAGCTTCGTGATCTAGAAGCTTCTAGAGCGGCGAGATGGAGGTGGTTTCACATAGATGAGGTCGAATCCTCCTAATTTGACCTCTTAGTATCATCCCTATGAGCTACCTTGTTATGCTCTTGACTTGCGAGAAGATACAAGAATACCAAATATGCGAAGAAATATACCCAGAACACAGAGCAATAAGAAATAACAACAAGTATTTTATTATTCAGAAAGGAAAGCAATGTTCACTTGCCTCTTCGAGGGGGCAACCTCTAATAGAGTTGGGCTCAATTACAAAATAAGACATGATGCTCCTCGAGGGGAGTCTCTATCCTTTATATAGGATTCATACATGCAATACCATGGGTTAATACCATGATTCTTATTAATACCATATATCTAATACCATGGCCCATTTGCAACTAACTGTGGTCCCTTCTTTAAATGCGGGTCAACCACTTACAATTATTAATATGGGCTTTATTGACTCTTTACTTAACTATAACTATGACTCAACCCTATTACATAATAAGGGGGTTAGGGTTGGACCCTAACATGCCCTCCCCCATAAAAATAGCCTTGTCCTCAAGGCTGAAGCTGCGGAAATTGCTGAAGGATAGTGGCCCTTTCCGAGGTCGCATCTTCTGGAGAGGTGTCTTTCCACTTGACAAGGACTTCCTTGATCGTGCGGTCGTGTAGGTGTCGTTCTCGCATGTCAAGAACCTGTTCAGGATGGAGCCAGATTGAACCTTCTTCATCCAATTCGGTAGACTGGTTTGAATTCAATAATGGTTCCCAATCACTTTCTTGAGGCATGAGACATGGAAGACTAGATGGATTTTTTCCATGGGTGGCAAAGCTAGCTTGTAGGCTACTTCTCTGATGCGCTGAAGTACTTGATATGGTCCATAGAATTTTGGAGATAATTTTTGACAACCCTTGTCTTTGAGTGATGTTTTCTTATATGGTTGCAGCCTCAAAAATACCTGATCCCCTTCTTGAAATTTGTGTTCTGAATTATGTTGATCTACCTGTTTCTTCATGCGGTTTTGAGCTTGATGGAGATTCTCTCTGAGGTGGGCCAGCATGGTTGTGCGATTCTATAGGAGTTGATCCACTGCTTCTACCTTTGAGTATCCCTGGATATAAGAAGTAGGTGAAGGAGGGAGTTGACCATAAACTGCTTCATATGGAGTCATTTTGGTGGTGGCATGATAGTTAGTGTTATACCACCATTAGACTAGAGGTAACCACTGTACCCATAGATGCTGCTTTTCTAAAGTGAAACACCTAAGGTAGGTCTCCAGAAATTTGTTGACTGCTTCAGTTTGTGTTAGAAAATTATAAATTACAGAGCAATGGAACACATAGAATATAGCAGAAATATAAACACAGAAGACGCATAAAACCAGAGAGACACAGATATGCGTGGTTCACCCAGTTTAGGCTACGTCCACCCCGAATAGCCAGTCCTTCCTTTTTATTATCCAGCAAAATGAAGAGACACAAACTACAACAGATTTGCTGTAATATCCCCTGTTTTCTCTCACAGTCTCGCCTCTTTGTTTCTTGCTCGAAGAACACACATCTATTATCACAGCCTCAATACAATTCCCTCATACAAAGAGAGGGATTGCCTTCTAGGGCAAAAAAAACCCTAAACTAAACATAAATTTTAGTGTCAGATCATTCGCCTAATGAATGGCCCAGATTGACTAGAAATTAATATACTTTTACAAGGCAATTTTACATCTGTTTTTAGCTTCGGGGGTGCTGCCCCCAAAACCCCCGCTGGGGGACCGCTGGCCCCCGAACCCCCTAGTTGGGGGACATCGGCCCCCCTGAACCCCCACGGGGGGGAAAAGTCCCCCCCCGCATCCCCCCACATGGAGGGGTGTACAAAATTCCTGGGGTATACATCTGACTGAAACAAAGACCTCTAAATAATCATGCTCCACACCAAATAGTTTGACCATCAATTTGGGGATGATAGGAAGTACTGAGTTGTAGTTGGGTACCTTGTAGCCTGAAGAGTTCCTACCAAAAGTTACTCGTGAAGATAAAGTCACGATCAGACACAATGGAAGTGGGCATGCCATGCAATTTGAAGATCTGGTCCATGAAAGATTGAGCCACCAAAGTCGGTGTAAAAGGGTCGAGTAGGGCACAAAAATGAGCATACTTACAAAGTCTGTCCACAACCACCATGATGACTAACTTATTGCCTGACTTTATAAGACCCGTAATGAAGTCCATAGAAACCTCCGTCCAGATTGAGGCTGGGATGGGAAATGGTTGTAATGTGCCTGGTGATTTGACTGTTTCTCCTTTGTGGTGCTGACATACATCACACTCAGCTACAAAAGTAAGAATGTCATTTTTCATGCCTATCCAAAAGAATGAACGTCGAGTGCGAGCATAAGTCTTCTGAAAGCCTGAATGGCCTGCAGTGGGAGATGAGTGCAACTCCGCCAAAATGTGACTTTTGAGGGTGGATGTTGGTGATATCACGACTCTGTCCTTGTAGTGAAGAATCTCATCCTGCCAAGAGTAGCCCGTTGTGGAATTTGGATCTGCCTGAAATTTATTAATGAGTTGGGAGAGCAAAGGATGTGAAAACCATTCCTTGCGAGCCTGCCTCTTCAATCCATTTTGGAATGGGAAGGGAGATTGCGAGAAGGGTGCTTTCCTCCTCAAATTGGCGTGATAAAGCATCTGCTATGACATTTTCATGCCCTTTCTTGTAAATTATCTCATAATCACATCCCAACATTTTGGCGAGCCATTTATTTTGTTGTGGTGAGGATAAGCGTTGCTCCAAAAAATATTTAAGGCTTTGATGGTCTGTGCGGATTTGGAAACGTCACCCCAATAAGTATGGTCGCCAGGTATCTACTGCATGTAAGATGGCCATCATCTCCTTCTCATAGGTAGATTGTCCTATATTTGTCCCACTTAGTTGTTGGCTAGTGAAGACCAAGGGTCGACCTTCCTTCATTAAGATTGCCCCAATACTTGTACCTGAAGCATCACATTCAATCACAAAAGATTTGGTGAAGTCGGGTAGTGCTAATACGAGAGTGGAACACATGGCATGTTTGAGAGCTATAAATGCTTGTTGTGCTTCATCATTCCAGAGAAATGAATTTTTCTTGAGAAGGTGAGTGAGGGGTCTAGCAATGCGACCATAATTGCAGACAAATTTGTGATAATAGCCCGTGAGACCCAAAAATCCTCTCAAGCTCTTCAAGGTCTTTGGTTGAGGCCAATCCTGCATTGCCTAGTTCTTTTTGGGGTGCACCCTGACACCTTCACGCCCCACAATGTGGCCTAAATACTCAACTTCTTCCATGCCAAAAGAGCACTTGGACATATTGACAAATAATTTATGCTTCTGGAGCAGTTGTAAGAGCAGATCTACATGTTGAAGATGTGTGGCCTAGGTGCGACTATAGATGAGGATGTCATCAAAGAAAACAAGGATAAATTTTCTGAGATATGGTTTGAGCAGGTGGTTCATGAGGCTCTGAAAAGTGGATGGGGCATTACAAAGACCAAATGGCATGACCAAGAATTCATAACGACCTTCATGAGTTCGGAACGCAGTCTTCGGAATGTCTACTTCTTTCATGCGAATTTGGTGATACCCTGAGCAAAGTTCGATCTTAGTAAAGAATTGAGCCCCATTTAGTTCATCCAGCAAATCATCGACAACCGGGATGGGAAATTTATCTTTGATCATCAGCTTGTTGAGGGCCCTGAAGTCTGGACACATACGCCATTCCCCATCTTTCTTGAGCACCATGACCATAGGCAATGAATAAGGACTAATGCTAGGACAAATGACACATGCTTCTAGGAGTTCCTTGATGATTTTTTCAATTTCATTCTTTTGGGCGAACCAATATCTATATGGGCACACATTTGGTGGCTGGGCCCCTAGGACCAAAGTAATGATATGATCATGTTCCCCTCTCAAGGGTGAAAGCTCATGAGGCTTGTCAAAGACTAGCAAATGGTTGTTTAAGATCTGTTGCATCTCAGGATGAATATGATTCGAAGGCCTGGATGGCATTAAATTGGGCTATAACTCCATGGTGGCCCTTTTTTAACAATTTTTCCATCCTATGTGAGCTGATGATAGAGGGAGCACCCGCTTAGAGTCCGTGGAGGGTATGTGTGTGGTTGTTCTGCTTAAAGCTCATATATAACTCCTGGAAATCCATTGTGACTGGGCCGAGTGTGCGGAGCCATTCAGCACCCAAGACAATGTCACACCCTCCCATGTGCATGGAAAACATGTGGGTCTTTAGCTGATAATCCCCCATTTGAAGTTTGACATTTTCACAGTGGCCTTCACATTTCATTGTCCCCCCATCAGCAAATTGGACTTGGAAATTAGAGATTGCTCTGACAAAACAATGCACTGCTTCAATGAATATTTGGGATAAAGTTATGCGTATTGCCACTATCAATCAAGACTACTACAGGGCGATGCTTAATAAAACCTTTGATTTTGAGAGTTTGGGGAGAAGAAATCCCTACCAAAGCATGAAGTGAGATAATTGGTTCGTCAGGTGTAGTTGGAAGTGCATTGTCCGGTTGGTTGTCCTCATCTTCCTCCTCTGGTTCCTCAAATGGTGGGGCTTCCTCTGATGAACTGTGATCAGTCACATCAATTTGAAAGAATTTGGGTTCCTTGCATTTATGTCCCGGGGAGTATTTCTCATCACAGTAGTAACACAATCCTTGCTTTCTTCTTTCCGCCATTTCCGTTGGTGACACATTTTGAACTTTAAGTGTTTGGGTGGTGCTTGGAGCCTGGGTGGGGCAGACCTTGGCTATGAAATTTGGATGAATCGACTGGGCCGCTAACGGGAGTTCTACTTCACGAGCTATCTTGCAAGCATCCAGCCATGAGATTGGGTGTTGCAGTCGGACGTGGGCTTGTATGGATTCTTTGATACCACTGACGAAACATTCCAAGTAGAACTCATCTCGTAGACCTCCTGTGTGGAAGGCTAAGGCTTCAAAGGCTGTAATATATTCTTGCACTGTTCCTATCTAACAAAACTTAGTAAGGCGACCCAAAAAAATAGATTCATGTTCGAAGTGATGCGAAAGGGATTTTGCGAATACCTGCCAAGTCACGAGCCTTCCATAGCAACGTTGATGCCACTGCCACCATTGCCATATTTCATTGTCCAAGTACATGCTACCCACACTTAGCTAATTCGCATCGTCTCTGATGTGATTCAATGTGAAATATTGCTCCATTTGTGCTAGCCATGTGGCCGGATGAGAGCCATCAAATTTATACTTGTCCAACTTGGCTGGTCGCAGCTGGGACTGTTGGTGGTTTCCAAAGAGGTGAAGAGAATGGCTAGACTCGCCTTCAATGTTTTCATTAAAAGCATATGCCTCCAATTGTTCCCCCAACTTGCCCTTCATCATTATATTAGCTAAGGTCTGGATCATCGTCATTAATGCATCCAACTTTTTTTCAAGGGTGTCGATCTTCTCATTGGCCATATCTTGAGCTCTGGTTTGTACCATGCACCGATCTGGTGCACTTGTCGTTACTGCAAAAAAAAAAAAAAAAAATTGGGACCACCCAAAATTTTGACGCTAACAAGTGAATGGTACCACCTTGCTCAGCCCGTCGACCTAATTCTTATGGGCTAAGTCTCCTATAAGCATCTCAGGAGGAGTTTTTTTTTTTTTTTTTTACTCCAAAAGGAGTTTTACTCCTCGCTTAGGAATATTGTAGTAGCCGAATCCTATAAAATTAAATTCTACCCAATGTTAGGGGCCCACACAAATAGTTAGATCTGTTGGCTAACCCTCAACTGCAGAGTATGAGTAGGAATGCGGCAGTGATCGAACCCCTGCTGCTAGATCTGAATGGCAGATCTAATTGTGGCAACTACTACAGAACCCAAACGGCTAGATCTGGATGGCCGATCTGATAGATCTGATTGGTGGATCTGATAGATCTGAATGGCGGATATGAGAGATATGAATGGCAGAACTGATTGTTGTAGCTACGACAGATTCCCACATGCTATATCTGATTTGGCAAAGATGATGCGTGATCTAGAGAGAGACAAGGGAACTATGGTCTCAAGGATTGTCAGGTGCTACAGATCACAATATACATAAGGGTCTGACAGTAGTACTCTGCCCAATCTTTTAGGGCACTAACCAAGGAGGATCAACCGTACCCTTAGCCGTACAACCTGACTACCCTATCGTACGCACGAGTAATCTCCCAAGTACTGTTCTCGGTGTATTGTAGTAGCAAGTTGGTTGACGGTTTATCTATGGCGAGGTTTCAAGAGAGCCTAGGGGGCTTCTGATATACCTAGAGGGTACTTGGAAGACAGTCCATACATAGTTCTGTCTAATGCGCTACTACTCGAAGGGGTACCCACACGGGAGTCTAACAAGCATGACCACCTCTTGTATTTCCTGTGTGCATGCCTCCCAAAATCTGCAGGTTTATGCGCTCAATGACAGATCTCGTGGTTTAAAGACGTCGGAACACATCTCTAGCTAAATTTTTTTTTGCTAAAAATGGAGATCTGCCGACCCCGAAAAGTGCTCTGATACCACTTATTATGCTCTTAACCTACAAGAAGATACAAGAATACCAAATATGCGAAGAAATATACCCAGAACACAGAGCAATAAGAAATAATAGCAAGTATTTTATTATTCAGAAAAGAAACCAATGTTCACTTGCCTCTTCGAGGGGGAAACCTCCAATAGAGTTGGGCTCAATTACACAATAAGACACGATGCTCCTCGAGGGGAGTCACTGATTCATACATGCAATACCATGGGTCAATACCATGGTTCTTATTAATACCATCTATCTAATACCATGGCCCATTTGCAACTAACTATGGTCCCTTCTTTAAATGCGGGTCAACCACTTGCAATTATTAATATGGGCTTTGTTGACTCTTTACTTAACTATAACTATGACTCGACCCTATTACATAAATAAGGGGGTTAGGGTTGGACACTAACATACCTCCTTAAGATGTGGGCCTAATCCTATCTTTGGAGGAGGCATAACTCCCTCTCCCAGCCTATAAATTCCCCCTCTACCATTCCCAAATGGTTGATCTATGTCCATTTGCACCCCTATGCTGAGCTTGTGCTTAGAGGTTATTCATTAGACTTGGATATGGAGTGTTGGAGAGTTTCTTGGCTTGGACCTAGATTACCACTCAAGAAGAGCCTTTCAACATCAAGGCTATGGTTGTAAGCTTCCTCTTTATTCTTTAAATAATAATACAACTGTTGGTTCATCCTCCAAAAATATATATGTTCATGTATGTATTGGCTTGACATTCCTTAATTAGCTAAGTAGGTTGTTATTGGATTTGCTATTGGTTTTGGTATGCTTTGTTGTCTCTTGGTCACTTGTGTAGGTACATAAGTGCTAGAAGAAGCAGGAACAAGTCCGTGACACAAGCGGTTTGAGGATCTCAACAAAGGAAATCGGATTAGCATAAAATCAAGGTAGACCTTATCTCTTGTTATACTTTTCAATTATAATCTAGGAAGATGTCTAGTTGATTGTCCCTTCAGTTGCTAGACCCACTCATTGGGCTAGAGGGATCGTCTCTGTCCACAGAGAGGATTAACCTTGTCAACAAAATGGTGACTCCACTGGGGATCCTATGACCCTTTCCTTCCCTTCCTTCACCTTGTCTTTTGACGAATTTGATCAACCATTGATTTTTAGACTTCATTGCTTGTTTGTAGTCAGTGTCATTGTCTAGTAGATTCCTGGAAAATGTTAACTTGAGTTGTTTTTGAAGATTTTGGATTTCTTTTTTCTTTTCCTCAGCCATCGCGGATTTGACCTTAATAGTTGTGATGATATTGCGAGTTTTTTAGTTACAATAATGATGATCACTACTTTACTCCTGACAAGTGCGATGATTGCAGAAAATTGAGAAATTTAGGGTTTTCTCTCTTATTTTCAATTCTAGTTTCCTTCTCCCTGTGATTTACTAGTGTGTTTTTCATTGACTCTCTCATTGTCTGATTGCAATTGTCTTTTAACTTGGATTGAGTGTCCTTGAAGTTTGATTAGCCTTTTAGGGTTCTAGGTCTTCTAGGTCAACCTTCGTACACTCGTTGGTCTTCCCATCAGAGATCAGAGATTGATTGCTTGTGTTAAAGTGTCTTTGCGTGTTTAGACATACTTTGCAGATCACTTTTTGGCTCTCGTGCCTTAATTTGTTTTCATTAGTGGATATAATGAAAGTTACTTAAGATTCATTTGACAAATGATAGATTACAAATCGATTGTCTCATTGGAATCAAAAGGAAGTAACATAGTTACCGATCAAACGAGAAAATGAACTGGTACCCGTTTTTTTGAAGTAGCAAAAAATGGCCTGATTTTGAAAAGTGGTGATGCAAGAATACACTTTTTTTTAGCATATTGTTAGCACTTTAAATTTTCTTATGTATCACGTATGAACATTTTTTTAAATTGTTAGTGATTTTCATCTTGATTTTGAAAAGTGTTGATGCAATATCAACACATTTTTTTTTAAAGTTTATTTTTGACACTTTAATTTTTTTTTTTTTTTATGTAGCAAGTATGAACACATTTTTTAAATGTTATTGATTTTCATTTTGATTTTGAAAAGAGTTGATGCAGCATCAACCCTTTTTGTTTAGAAAGCTTATTTTTTACACTTTAAATTTTCTAATGTGTTAAGTGTGGACAATTTTTTTTAATGTTTGTGATTTTCATGTTGGTAAAAAAAAAATGACCAAAAAAAACCCAAATAATAATAAAATAAAAACTAAAAAAACACCCATAAAAATGTAAAAATAAAACAAAATCAAATTGTAAAAAAAAAAAAAAAAAGTTAAACAAAAAAATATATATATTAAAAAAAACAAAGGAAAATATTTCAAAAAAGCATAAAATTTAAAGAAAATATTTGAATATTAATAAAAAAAATACATCCATAATGATTTTTTTAAGTTAAAAAAATTAAAATACGATCTCTCTGCGGTAATAATTTAAGGTGATGCATTTACGATCTCTCTACGGTAATAATTTATGATCTCTTTACGGTAATAATTTATGATCTCTGCGGTCATAATTTACGATCTCTTTGTGGTAATAATTCACGATCTCTCCGCGGTAATAGAAAAACAATCTGGGGCACGTGCATCTGTGGTCCAGCTTGCTGATATCAGGTGCACACATCCTTATATTTTTCTAATACACATCTTCTCATATATTTTCAAGTATGAGTATATATAGCACAGTTACTCTACAGAGCCTCTATGAGTATATAGAGTCTTTAGAGAAATGTAGAGAAGAAATAGAAGTCAAGCTACAAAAAGAGTTAGCAGCCATGCTGGAAAATAAATTTACATCTCTTGAAGACAAGATCCAAAAACAAATAGAAAATAAAATAGAACTGTTGGAGAAAAAGATGGAGGTAATGGAGACTAGGTTGCAGGTATAGAAAAAAAAACCAAGATATGAACCAACCATCCCAGCAAGTAGATATTGATACTTTAGAGAGTCTTAAAATGAAGGACACAATTAAAGAGCTAGAAGAAAAAGTTAATAGCCGCCTCACCTTAAATAGTGTGGTAGGTAAATTAGATATCAAACCAATTAAAGATGAAATGAATAAATTGATAGAATTAGACCATGAACGTAACAAAAGGGCCTTGAACCTTATAATCTTTGGTTTGAAAGAGGAGGTAGATGAAGATACTTTAGCCATAGCCCAGACAGAATTACATAATAGATTACAAATTGAAATAATGTGTCTCACAGAAGCAACAAGGTTGGGGAAACTAACTGAGAATAAAGGAAGGCTAATCCGAATAAAGGTGAGCTCTACTGACTATAAGTATGACATACTTAGTAAAACCTCAAGTCTAAAAGGAACTGGAATATTTATAAATGAAGATCTCATTCCAGAAGATCAAGAAAAATTAAGAAAGGAGGCTCAAAAGGTAAAGGAAGCTAGGAAGGAAGGAAAATGGGCAATAATCAGAAATAGAAAAGCTGTTATTCGAGATAGAAACTAAAAAGATAATAATAAATAGCAATTCAACATGCTACGGATTTTTTCTTTGAACTGTCGGGGCTTTCCATGGAACAAAAGCCCTAAGCTAAGTTGGATCTCGAATGATATTGATATTATTTTTCTTGTTGAAACTTGGGAGCACGAAGAATCTAAGGTCCCTAACATAGATGGCTTTACATTATGGTCTACTTGGAATAAGCGATCCTCCCGTAGAGGCATTGGGGGTATAGCTTGTTACATTAAGAAAAACATCTCTCCCCATGCTAGGATTTATAAAAACAACCCTTACAACCAATATAGTTGGATAGAAATTACTGACATTTATGATAAAAAGACCTACATAGAAATTTTTTATTCCCCCCCATCAATTCTAACTTCTATAAGAAAAAGAATCTAGATAAAAATAGTCCTTATAATGGTTTAGAGAATGATATTTATAGCCTAAGGAATGAAGGCAATATCCTTTTAATGGGTGACTTTAATGCTCGAACTTCAAGCAACCAAGATATTCTTCTAAGCAATCATTACAACCCTAATCCTCTTTGGTTAGATGAAGACTTTCCTCTGGCTAGCTGGTACAAAAGGAGCTCTGAAGACCTCGGGGAGAATTTGTTTGGGACGGAGCTAGTTAAGCTCTGTAGTGCTTAGGATATCGTAATTTGCAACGATCTAAAGAAGTGGCCCAATTCTAGCCAAATGACCTGCATCCATGGGCCTAGTAGCAACGTGGTAGACTATGTTATCTCTGATCTCCCTCTATAAAACGAAATAACAAATTTCGACATCTTAAACGACCACGAGCCTGACTCTGATCATATGCCTTTACTTATAACTCTCAATTTTTTCATGCATAGAGATCCCATAGAAGATAATCCTTATAGCCAAAAGAAGTTAATCTTTGATTGAAATAAAAAATATCTCTTTCTAAATGAATTATAAACTAATTTGCTTCCTTTATCTAGTATAGACAACATAGAAGATCTCTATCATAATTTTACTACAACCCTCTCATATTCTATTAACAAGTTCTCAATTGAAGTTTCAAGTAATAAAAGAAATAACAAAACCAATCCATGGTATGACAAAGATGGCAAGATAAAAATATACAAAGCCCTAACTAAAGGGAAAAAAAGGCAGTATATTCGTAAAAGACAAGAGAATCTCTTACACCTCTCTAAGGTAGCTCCTAAGAAATTCTTGAGGCAGATTCTAACTAGGAAAACTAAATATAATAATAAAATTGCTTTACACGACTGGAATTCTTATCTTAAAAAGCTTTGTGAATCTATAAATGTCATGGATAAATTTGAAACCCTGCTCACAACGAAAGAAGTTTTCTCATTAGAAGACATTGATTTTGGGGTTAATCGCTTGGCTAATGGGAAAGCTAAGGACATTGAAGGTTATTAGGCAGAAATCTTAAAAATTGGAAGTCATGTCCTCATCTCCCACATTCACAAGCTTTTCAATCAAGCGGTCAAGCAAGGGTTCCCTAAACCATGGACTCAAAGCCTCATTATCCCTATTTTTAAAAGTGGGGATACAAATAAAACCTCTAATTATCGGACAATTATGATCAACCCTCTCCTAGCCAAGTTATATGGTATTATTTTGGAAAGGAAGTTGAGCATATGGCTTGAAATTGAAGGTAAGCAGGCTAAAGGCCAAACAAGTTTTAGAAAGTAGCACTCAACAATGGACCACCTCGTTACTCTTAGGATCATTGTGGAGGAATGTCACAATGATAAATCTAATCTATTTTTTTGCTCTGTGGACTTTATAAAGGCTTTCGATACAGTTTCTAGAAACAACCTTTGGAACAGATTAGAAGAGCTAAAGGTTCCTTTTGAGTTGAGAGTTGCCGCTATAAGGTTATACGAGATTGTAATTGCCAAGTTAAAGAGAAATGAGGGGTAGTCGAAAGATATTAAGTGTAATATCAGAGTTAAACAAGGTTGCCCCCTCTCCCCTACCCTATTAGGCATTTACATCGATAAGCTAGAAGGTTGTTTAAAAGAAGCAGGATGTGCTAGCATGATCTTAGCTGGGATAGTCATCATCCTTCTTCTCTTCGCTGACGATATTGTTCTTCTCATAAGGTGCCCATCTAATCTTGATAAGCAACTTATACTTCTTAAGGATTTTTGCTCTACCATGGGTATGATTGTTAACACTGACAAAACAAAAGTTATGATTATCAAATCCAAGAAGGACACTTACACTAATTTTATGTATGACAATAGTAACTCGGAGGAAGTGTCTTCCTACAAGTACCTAGGAATTGATATTCATCACACTCTCAACTGGAACTATAGCATTGAGAAAAGGATTAATAGGGGATGGAAAGCTTATTTTGGTCTTGAAAATAATTGTAAAATGGCAAACCTCGTAATGTGGGATGGAAAGAAGTTCCTCTTTGAAACTTTAGTCACTCTAGTTATCTTATATGGATGTGAGGTTTGGGGTTGTAGCATCTCTAGAGAATACTGGAGAAAGATTGAGCAAATCCAGAAGAATTTTATAATGTATAACCTCAAAATTAAAAGAAACACACCCTATCCTATTATCCTTATAGAAGTGGGTCTTTCCCCTATCGAGAGCTTAGCTATGACTAGGCTTCTGTTGTACACGCACAAACTCAATAACATAGGAGACCATAGACTTCCTAAGCTAGCTTTAAATTCCAGCCAAAACCACCTAGGGCTCAAATGATGTTGGTATAAAGACACTAGGGCCTGGCTAAACCATTGGGAAATCGACGAGAATGTTGCATTGCAAAACATTAATAACAGTAAAAATATTGTTACTACTAAGTTCAAAGACAAAATGTGGTATGAGAAAGATTTAGCAGCTAAAAGAAAATTAAGATATTATAAAGAGGTCATCAACCCCACCCTAGGAGATCAAAAGTATGTCTTTGTTTTAACTAGCTCAAAGAAGACAATTAATATAACCAAGATTAGAACGAACTCTCATGAGCTCCATAATGAAACGATCGTTGGGCAGTTCCTAAAACACCATGGATGGAAAGGTTCTACCATCTCTATGAGAATATGAACATCGAGGATGAAAATCACTTCCTGTTAGAGTGCCCCGTGTACAACCACATTAGATCTCAGTTTCAAAATCTTTGTTGCAATATTGACCTTCCTAGCCTTTTATGTTGTCAAAATTACAGTGAGCTTGGGAGGCTTCTCTCCAAGCTTTTTGAGCATAGGAATAAAATATTAAATCAAACTAAATAATTCGTTTCTTTAGGTCCGATAGACCAAAGTTTGGTCTCACTGGATGTTAACCATCATCATCATCATCATCATCATCAATAATTAAAAAAAACACCTAAACAAAATTATAAAAACAAAAAAATGGAAAAATAAAAATAAAAATAAATATATATATAATTAAAATAAAATAAATAAAAAATTGAAAAAAAAATGGAAAAAAAAAAATTGAAAAATTAAAAATAAAATTAAAAAGCAAAAAAAATATTTAAATTAAAAAACAAAACAAAACAAAAAAACAAATCAAAACCAAACAATTAAAAAAAACGAAAGTTCAAAAATCAAAATTATAAAAGAAAATTATAAAAAAATTAAACAAAAAACAAATTTTCGGCATCCCCCGAGAGGGTTGGCCGCGGGCGCGGGCGGGGAGGCGGGCTACACGCAGCTATCTACCCACCCACGCTCACGGCCAACCCCACCCTGGTTTGTCGAAAATTTGTTTGTTTTTTCTTAAACAAAGTCTTTCGGTAGAAATCACATGAGAGAATTTTTTGGCCTACGCATTTCGAACCAACAAGTGTGGTTCATCATCAGAACCAGATGAAGAGGTAGACCATGGCAAAGGCATAAATAGAGACCAATGTAGAGACAATTTCAAGTAACGGCTATTTTTTGAAAAAAATATTTAAATAATGATATTATTTCATTAATTTATTAAAAATATTAATAGGTAACGGCTATATTAAACGACTAGTTTTTGAAAAATAATATTAAAATTAATTTATTAAAACCAAATATTACTAGTTCTTGAAAAATAATATTTAAATAATGGTATTAGTTTATTAACTTATTAAAATATTAATATGTAATGGCTATATTAAACAGCTAGTTTTTGAAAAAATATTTAAATAATGATATTATTTCATTAATTTATTAAAAATATTAATAGGTAACGACTATATTAAACGGCTAGTTTTTGAAAAATAATATTTAAATTAATTTATTAAAACCAAATATTACAAGTTCTTGAAAAATAATATTTAAATAATGATATTAGTTTATTAATTTATTAAAATATTAATATGTAACAGTTATATTAAACAGCTAGTTTTTGAAAATTACTATTTAAATTAATTTATTAAAACCAAATATTACTAGTTTTTGAAAAATAATATTTAAACTGTGATATTAGTTTATTAATTTATTAAAAACAAATATTAATAAGTAACCGCTATATTAAACAACTAGCTTTAAAAAAAAAAAAAAATCAAAGTCAAACTTTAAAGGAGGGGAGTAAAAAATTATAAAAACGAGTGAAGACCCTAATTGAGACAAGATCATTAGAGAAATAAAATAACTAATGGAAATAAAATAAATTAAATTAAAAAATTAATGGAAAAACAAATAAAATAAAACAAAATTATACACAAGTCAAAATAAATATATATATAAATAAATAAATAGAGACATATATATATATATATATATATATATATATATCCAAAGAAAAATAAGCAATAAATAAAACACAGTCAACAATATAATATAGGGCTCAGGCCCATTAAAAAATAACAAAAATACTAAAAGGAGTTAAGAACGAATAGGATGATAAAATACATAAAAAACATGAAGGATGAAGAAAATAAACTCTAATGAAGAATAAATCAACAACAAATACTATAAAAAGGATGCCAATACCTACATAGATAAAAAAAAAAAAAAAAAAAACAAAAACAAAACAAAAGAAACAAACTAAGAGGACAAGATAGGGACCCAACTTCTACTAATATTCCAACCATCATCTCTATTCAAATTATTGGGTCTTTTTTCAATTTCTAGGACCTCCCTCAATTTACGATGATGAAAATTACTAACCTTAGCAATGACTTGGGCCCCCTCAATGCATATGTGATGCTTAGATTTATCTACATGCTCCACCAAAGCAGAGGAGCGGGTCCTGCCATGCTTGATGTCAACAACATGCTCACGAATCATTTGATTAATTGAGCGACCAGTCTCACCAATGTAGGGAGTCCCACAAGAGCATGGGATAACGTAAACACCTTTCATATTCTTGGGGTCCACTAGGTCTTTTACAAATCTAAGGGAGCTCTGTATGGTATTTAAAGGCCAAAAGGTTGAAGCCACCTTATGCTTCCTTAGGATCCTTACAATCTTGTAAGTGGTCCCTTGGATAAAAGGAAGATGAAGACCAGAAAATCGATCCTTGGTATCTTTCTTAGCACTAAGACCTTTTTTAACTCTGAGGAAGGCCTTAGTACATTGGTGTATATTATACCCATTATTAAAGAAAACGCTTAGAGATGTACTTTCTCTTCGTTGAGATGGTTCTCATTAGAAACTCTTAAAGCTCTAGTTACTAAGTTGTTGAGAACACCAAGCTTTTGAGCTGGGAAATGATGAGAATTAGCATGAAGATATTGTTCCGCATGAAGATATTGTTTTATTTTATTTTTTTATTTTTGATTTTAATTTTTTTAATGTTTTTTTTTTTGTTTAATCGTTGTTTTTTTTTTTAATTTTTGTTTTTTTTAAATGAATTTAATTTTTAAGTTATGTATTTTTTTTTTAAATGTTTTGTATTTAAAAAAAAAAATGTTTTTTATTTAAAAAAAAGAGATTTTTATTTAAAAAAAAATTGTTTTTTATTTTTATTTTGTTATTTTTTTTTTTTGTTAAATTATGTTTTTTTTGTTCTTTTACTTATCTTATGATTTTTTTTATCTAATTTTTTATATTTATAAGTTAATTTTATGTTATTTTTTTACATTTTTTTAGGTTTTTTTGTCATTGTTTTTATAGTTTATTTTTTTGTCATGTTTTAAAGTTTTTTTTATGCTTTATTTCTTAAAAAAAATTATGTTTGTTTTCTTTTTTCTTATATTTGAATTTTTTGGTGTTTTTGTATTATTTTCTGTGTTTCTTTTGTTGTTTTTAATTTTTATCATATTTTAATTTATTTTTCTTTTGTATTATTTTTTGTGTTTTTTTCAATATTTGAATTTTTGTTTTTTTTTTTTTTTAATTGTTTTTTGTGTTTTTTTAAGTGTTTTAATTTTTTTTCGATATTTAAGATTTCTTTTCTTTTTACTATTTTTTTGTGTTTTGTTTTATTGTTTTTTCTTTTTTATCAATATTAAAATAAATAAATAAATAAATAATGTATTACTTTTTATGTTTTTTTTATTGTTTATTTTTCAATATCTGAATTTTTGTTTTCTTTTGTATTTTTCATTTTTGTTTTTTATACAATTTTTTTTTTTATTTTTAATTTTTAATTTTTAGTTTTTATTTTTCTTTCTTTTCTACATGGTATGTGTCGATAGTTGTCTAACAACCTGATCCCATTATGGGAAATTTGATAGTCGATTTTAAAATTTTCGTTAAAATGAACCGAGTATGCCCCCACAATATATCAATTTCATGGCTGGTCTTTAAGTTTTCATTACAACAGGTCGAGTTCACCTACACCGCATGTCAATTTCATTGGTTGATTTATAAATTTTTGTTGCAATGTATCGAGTTGTCTTACGCTAAGATTTTAAAATTGTTATATGTTTAGCATTTAAAAAATAAATTACTCTTGGGTGTTCATTTTTAAAGTTTTTTGTCATAACAAAATTTCATAATGTCATGCTTGAAATATTTTGAAAACTTGAGATTTTTTTGTAGTCATAATCTTTGGTTTTAATTGCATGGTTAAAAAATTGTCAAGATTTTAATGTTTTTCTAAGTCATGATACTTTATCTTTAATGCTATGGCCGAAAATAATTACAATTTCTATGTTTTTTAGAGTCAAGATATTTTATCTTTAACAACATGGATGGGAATAGTTGGAATTATCAGGATTCGAAACATGATATTTTATCTTTAACATCATGTCTGAGAATTGTTGAAATTTTACAGTTTTTCAAAGTCCATATATTTTCTCTTTAACTCCATTGCTAAAACATGTCAAAATTGTAACCTTTTTTTTGTTATTCCAGAATAAATAATTTTTATTTAAGAGTGTTTTTCATCCATTTTAAAAAAAAAAATGTTTTTATTTCCATTTAAAAAAAATGTTCAAAATTTACTTGAAAAAAAAAATAAAAAATTAAAAAATAAAATAAAATAAAAATAAAAGATAAAAAAATCATTATGGAATAAACAATTTTCATTTTTAGGTTGTTTTCTCATTTTTTTTTGGGGGTTTTGGACTCGAGTACCCATTTTGAAGTAATAGTTCCCGTTTCATCCGTAACTATGTTAAGTGTGTGCTTTGAAGCTTTTTTGTTTCGAAGTGAAAGTGAAAGTGCTATTATTTTCATAAATTTCAAAGCATTTTGAGATACATTCAAATCATTGATGTGAAATAAATTTTCATATTTCTTGGCTTGCTTGCATTCTCTTTTCCTTTGCACTAGATTACATTAGTTGCATTTTGAAAAAGAGGAAAAATCATCATTATATCTTAAGAAAATTTTGCTTTAAGATTTGTTTTGCCATTGTATTTGCTTATCATATGAAAGATTAGATTTCATATTTTGCATTTAGCCTTTGAAGATTTTCATGGATGCATTTTTGCATTTGGTTTGATGCATGATTTGAGTGATCTTCTTCCCTACATAGATAAATTTCATCGAATTGAAGGATTTCATTTCATCATCTAGTTTGCATTTTAGGAAGAGGTAACATCGTTAAGGCCTTGAAATTGAGACATAATTACAGGATCAGCTTTAAAATATATCAATTAACCTAAGGAGCATTTGAAACATTAACGATCATATCTAGTAGTCTAGGTTAGAGACGTGTTCCGGTGTCTTAAAAACTTAGCAGTTGTCGTTCACTTCGGCATTAGATAGTGCTAGTATGGACTTGTGCTCCCCGTACCATCACGTATATAAAGGGACACCCCTCCAGGTTGCAATCCTTTATCCGTAGGAAGTCGAGTCTTCTGCCCTATAAACGTGATACACTAAACACATCATTTTTGGAGATTTCTTGCACATATGTCAAGTCCTTGGTCAATTTATTGGCTAAGGTGTATATTACAGTTCACGGTTACTTGGTACGCCTTTTACATAGATTCACTTGAGCAGTGATTTGATCTTTTCTAACTCTTTAAATTTGAAAATATCATCGAGCAACTTGTCCTTTCAAGCTCACAAAACTATTGAAAGCGACCAGAGTCACCTTTTCGCCCTTTTCTCAACTCTTAAAAGATGAAAAGGCAATGTTTTTGTTTCTAAAATTTAACTGTCCACGGTAAACATCTCAATCCCAAGCAGTTGCTTCTTAGACCAAATTGAGTAATTCCCTATTAATTTCAAGATTGTTAAAGCCCTAATCGGCTTTTTTCCTTTCCTTTTTTGTTGTTGAGGGGAAGCCACCATGGCTAATTCATTGAGTCCATCTCATAGTTCCCCTTCGTTGTCTGATACTAAAGGGTCCTCCAAAGGAGTTCATTTGGAACTTCCTCATTCGCTTGAGGATCAAGATGTTGAACTTGGAATTGTCTTCTCATCCACCTCCATCAGATTACTGGTCACCTTAAGAATTTGATCTGGATTCCTTTGATAATCCTATCCAAACATTCGAGAGTCCGCAGACTCCTGAAATTCCATAAAAACTGGTTAGTTATCCACCGAACCCATTGTTCGATCCTGTTGCGATATCTCCTCAACGTCCTATAGCCCTTACGATTGGCCTAGTATTGCTTTGGAGTTATCTCCTCGTTCATCTCTGGTTCCTCGTCACTAGTTGTTTCGCCTATGGAATCAGAAGGCAAGATCCTGGTCTCCTCTCTGGGTCATTCAGAAGTCTCTGCTACCCATACTCTTCACGTAGATGATAAGTAGGAATATGAGTTCCCTCCAGAAGTCTTTCCTTATACAGGAAGAGTCTCATCTCTCTCTTATCCTAAGGTTTGTGAACCCATGTTTCCGCATGGTTATACATCTTTAGCTCAGCTAGTTTCAGGCACTCCTAGTGCCTCGTCATTGAATTAGAACCCCATTTGGTTTTTCGGTGCTATACCTACATCAGGTCCATTCATTCAAAACATGACCTCTCGACCAATTGTACAAATTACAGTCACTTCAATTTCGGTTCAACCCACCATTCCATCTCAACCTGTTTCATCGTTTCTACTGACTCTTCCAGTTCAACCGATTATCTCATGTCAGGTCTTGGTAAGTTCTTTTATCCCTCCAATGAGTGGACAGACTGTGCCACCACCTGGGGGGCAAGATCCGAATATTCCTCTCATGTCAGGTGAAACCAGTGTGAGTGGATTACAAACTCACATGGTTGGAATGAATCAACCTTTTTATGGCGTTATTCCTAACCTTGCTGGTCCGTCTGGGTTAGGTAAAGTCCAATATTAGTAGCTGTATATGGATCAGGTTAAATTCTAACCGGCTTATGTCCCATATGGTTTGCAAGCCATGGTTAATCCGCCTTACATTCCTCAAGTTGGATCTTATGTTCAACCTAGTCAATCCGCTATGCCTGGTGGATATGGCTAGATCCAATTCAAGAACTATCAATACCCTTAGGGTATAACCCCAGTAACTGTATAGCTTCCCTTGTAGCAATAAGGGGAACCTTCACAACAACAAGGACAATATTTGCAACAGTAAGGGCAAGCATTGCAGCAGCAAGGATAACTGCTGCAACTGTAAGGGAAACCTTTGCAACAGTCGCAGCAACCTTTACAGCAGCAAAGCCATCCTTTGCAACAACAAGTTCAGCCTTGGCAACAACAAGCCTTATATGTGTATCAACAAGGTAAGCCTTCGCAAGGTCAAGTTCAACCCCTGCATCACCAGGGTCAATCTCCTTACATCCAGGGTCAATAGGTTCAGCAACCTTATAACCCGTATGTCACGTAAAATGCTCATCAACGGCCTATGGCAGGGTAGTATCAAACTTACGAGGACAGAATCCTCCTTACGGGCAAGGTAACCCTCTGTGGGGACAAAACTAGGTTCCATATGGACAAAATCCTCCACCGTGGGGGAAAAATCCTTACCAACAAAGATGTACTCCGCAGTTTGGGTCTCCTCAAAGGCCCTATATTCCATTTAACATGTAATTTCCTTTCTTGCCTACGTTGGAACTACCTGATGCTTCGAGGCTCATGAATGATCCCATTCTTCATTTGCCTTATTGGCCTCCAGTTCCAACGAAAATTCCAAGCAATTGCCCCAAATTCGAAGGAAAAGTGAAGGAGGATCCACAAGCCCACATGATGACATATCACCTCTAGTGCTCCTCCAATTTGTATGTCGATGATTCTATCTGTCTTTGACTCTTTCAAAGGAATCTCACAGGTGTTTTCGCTAAATGGTACATCGAATTGCCCCAAGGTACCTACACTGACTTCAAATCTTTCACTATGGTTTCCCTCACTCATTTCCAAATGTCGATTCTTTATGAAACTAGCTCTCATTTGCTTATGTCACTTAAGAAAGACACCGCAACCCACATTTCCATCATATCCATGAATGGAGATGTCGACGTCACCTCATCAAGTTTGAAATTGTTGATGAGTTGTTGACAGAATGGTTCACAAAATCATTCGTCAACAAAATTTCTAAGGACATAGCCATGGGTGGATGTGTTACTGAAGAACAGGCTATCACTCGTGCCCAATATTTAGACCTAGTCTATTCACAATCTTGCACATTGTATGAGATGTTACCTGAAGCTCTAAGACCATCATCGGATCTGACAACATCAAAGTCTTTGGATACACCACCTATTGACAGTGTGATTGGTCTCATGTCTTAGACTCCCGCATAAGCTTCTTCGAAGCAGAAATCAGTCTCGAACAATCCCTCCAAGAATTCATCCAGTCCTGGTATAACCTCTGAGGTACATGTTTTTCAGTCTACTGCAACAGACAAAACCTCTAAAGGTAAAAAGAAGGGCAAAGGTAAGGCCAAAGCCAATGGCCCAAAACATGACCTTCCTAAATCTTCTATTGATGATGCTTCTCAAAGAAAGTCGAAGTATCCTTGCCTCATCTGTGAGTAGGATCATTACTCTAAGGATTGTCCTCAACAATCTGAAGTTAGTCACTTACTGAAAGGGACTCCAATTGTCTTAAAAGAACCCTTTCCATCACAGTAGACCCAATTGGTAGACCAACCTCAGTCTTCTGCTTCCTCAAGTTCCCAAGTGTTCATGATGCAAGGTTCATCACCTATCTCGATCGCTACTTGAACTAAGGACTATCAAGCCTCATCTAAGCAGATGATGGAGAAAGAAGCCATTGATACTCCTTCTAATTATACTCTTTCCTCTTCTTGTCCACTCCATATCGAGCACCCTAATAGTGAGTCTGTCATCCGACCACCCCAAAGGTGTTCTTTAGAAGTCATCTTTCAATCTGAATGCTATAGTTGCGCAACATTACAATATTGTTGAGGATTTAGCTCAGGCACCTTCAGCAATGTCTGCCTTGGAGGTTCTTCAATCCTATCCAACACAGCGGAAGTTACTATTGTCTTCCATAGGTGTTATTAGTCCTTCTTATTCGAGTCTGATTACTTTCGATCTAGAGAATCATGTACCTCATCTTCATCATCAGATTGTGTTTCTAATCTAGGTCCTTATCAAAGGAAAGACAATCCATTGAATAAATATTGATGAAGGTGCCTCTACCTGCATCATGTCAGTTTCGTGTTGGAAAGCCATTGTCTCTCCTCCTCTTAACTAATCTCCGAACACCTTGGAAGCCTTTGATGGTAGAGGTTCATGACCACACCATATTCTCACGAACTTGCATATTACATTAGAAGGAAAGACTATTGAATTAGAAGTAGAAGTTGTAAATGCCAATCTCAACTACAACCTTCTTCTCGAGTGAAGTTGGACTCGCACCATGTTTTGTGTGGTGTCTTCTTTGTTCTGCGTACTTCGTTTTCCTCATGAAGGAAAAATTGTCACGGTTGATCAACTATCTTTCTTTTCTTCTGGTTCATCCAATGGTAACGTTCCTTATGTGTGAAATATTGAGATTCCTTACGAGAGAGTGGGGGCAGGTCTCTTCAAAGACTTTTCTTTAATGGGTACCTTTTCTCTCCCACCTTCAATTGTTCATTTAGTGAATATGATCTCAAATTCTACGGATCCTTGGATTATCCCTTCTGATGATCAAATTAATTCTTTTGGCGATACTATGCCTTTAAGTCCATTAGAGAAAAATAATGAAGAAATTGTTTTAGCTTCGATGGCCACTTCAGAAAGTCATACTATCTTCAGTATGAACCTGGACACTTACGTGTCATCTCCTTGGCTTGGTTCTTGGGATTCACCGGATCCTTTGAATGAGACATTCCCCACTAATGAGAGTATCATGGAGGTCATGTCTCTAGATGAAATTCCATGGAATGGTCTACATCATCGTTCTTCTTTCCTCCCTCACCTTGATGAGGTTCCTTCTTGTCTTGAAGCGTCTATTTCTCATTCTCCTACACCTCCAATTCAGACACCTATCTAGGTACATGAAGTCTTATCGGAGGCTAATATGGGAAACATCACTACTACGATGCCTCTTGACATTTTCGTTAAAACGGGAATTGTCGAGAACATCCATATAGCGGTTTCTTGTTCTCCAGATGAGATCAAGATTTATACTCAACTTTTTAAGAATTCAGAGACGTTTTCACTTGGTCATATGAGGAAATGCCTGGTATCGATCCAGCCATAGTGGTGCATGAGATTCTGATTTATCTTGGTGCTAAGCCTATTCAGCAACGGCTTCGCCCTGTGCACCCTTGAAAGGCTGCTACTATCAAAGCAAGAGTAGAAAATCTTTTGAAAGCGGGTTTCATTTATCCTGTTCCATTGACGGATTGGGTATCCAATATTGTCCCTATTGCTAAAAAGTAGGGAATGATACGTGTTTGTGTTCATTACCGCAATATCAATCGTGCGTGTCCTAAGTACAATTATCCTACTCCATTTATCGATCAAATCATCGACGAATGCGCAGGGAGTGAGATTTTTCATTAATGGACAAATTTTCTGGCTATAACCAGATTAACATTTCACCCCCCAATCAGCGTAAAATGACCTTTATTTGTCCCTGGGGTACCTTCACTTACAAAAATATTCCTTTCGATCTAAAGAATGCTAGCTCTACCTTTCAGTGAGCAATGTCCTATGCATTCCATGACATTTGACACATTGTTCAACCATACCTCGACGAATTTCCTACTCATTCGGCTAAACGTTGTGACCATTCAGATCACTTAAGAGCTATCTTTTTATGATGTCGGCATTATAATATCCGTCTCAATCCACACAAGTTTGTGTTTTGCGTCGACTCTGGATGGCTCTTAGGTTTTGTGGTGTCTTGTGAAGGTATCAGGATTGATCCTTTGAAAGTTGAGGCCATAATTAATCTACCCTCTCCTTCATCACTATTGCAATTGCAGAGCTTGGAGGGAAAAGCTAATTTTCTTCATCGGTTTGCCCCTAATTACGCCGAAATTGCCAAAGGTTTTACTCGCCTACTTAAGAAGGGTATCCCCTTTATTTGGGATGAATTTTCCCAAGAATCCTTCGATTCTTTAAAGAAAGCCCTTATTAGTGCTTCTTTATTACATCCCCTTGATTACCATCGTGATTATTTCCTGTATTTGGCTGCAACTGATACCACTATTGCTATGGTGTTAGTTCAGGACGACGATGATGGCAACGAGCACGTGGTTTATTATCTAAGTCAGAATATTCTTGATATTGAATCTCGATATGCTCATGTTGAGAAGCTTTCTTTGGCGACAGTTCATGCCATCCAAAGGTTTCAACACTATATCCTTTTACGGAAAACCATTGTAATTTATTATTGCAACCCCATGACATATATATTGACTCGCTAGTTACTTGGGGGAAAATACTCCAAATGGATCGTCATCCTGCAGGAGTTTGATTTGGAATTTATTGCTGCCAAATCAAAGAAATCACTCGTCTTTGCTAAGTTAATTTGTGCTCTTCCGTCTGCAAGCACCCCAACCAATTTCACTGAGCAGATACCCGATGAAACTTTGTTTCTAATCAACACTCTTGACCCCTGGTATGAAGACATTATTGTTTATCACCAAACCCAGACTTTCCAATCTGCATTGTCCCGATCCGACTGACATCACATCTGGAATCAATCCCTACCCTATTGGATCATCGGTGATACATTGTATTGGGTCGGTGTGGACTATGTCCTTCATAGATGTCTCACCCTTGAAGAGGCTGAGCAGGTCCTAAATGATTTCCACTCTACTTCCTGTGGTGATCATATGTCTGGATATGACACTGCTCAGAAGATCCTTCATGTTAGTTATTTCTGGCCTTCTATCTTCAAGTATTGCATTCTAGCTGTCCAAAAATGCCATGAATGCCAATTTTTCAACCACAAGCAGCGTGCCCCACCCGTACCCCTACACCTAGTCATTATCATTGGCCCATTTGCCAAATGGGGCATTAATTTCATGACATGTAACCCTCGCTTGTTCGGGGGGCATGGTTATATCATCGTCATCGTCGACTATTTTATGAAATGGGTCGAGGCTATGCCTACATAAAATGCTGATGGTATTACTATCGTGCCAAATTATAGCACGTTTTGGTGTCCCTCAAGCTATCGTGACTGAGCATGGATCACATTTTCGTTAGCATGTGATCTACTCAGGTGGGCCTTCAACATGATAGCTCAACTTCATATTATCCACAGGCTAATGGCCAAGTTGAAGCAATAAATAAGGTTTTGATTACTAGGCTTCAACGTATCGGTGGGAAGCACAGAAAATATTGGCATTTAATTTTATTCTCAGCTCTTTGGACTTACCAAACTTCTGCTAAGATGGCCACTAGATTCACTTCGTTCCAGCTAGTGTACCATTTAGAGGCAACTCTTCCAATCGAATGCGAAATCCCTTCCCTTAAGTTAGCTATCGAAATTCTTTAAATACTTCGCCTGAAGAGGAGTGGATACTGTATCTTGAGAGACTCGATGAGACTCGTCGCATCGCTGCGATGGTCATCGAAGCTCAAAAGAAATGGGTCAAAGCTCATTTTGACCAAACTATTTCTCCTCGCACTTTCGTTGAAGTCGACTTGGTCCTTCTTTACGATCAATCCAATGATAAACTTGGGGTAGGAAAGTTTGAACCCATGTGGCATGGGCCCTACATTATCAAGCGTGTCTTACAGAAAGGTGCCTATGATCTATGTGATTATGAAGGAAATGCATTGTCACAGCCCCGTAACCTGTATCTCAAAAAGTATTGTAGGAATTTACAGGGTAAGTTCCTCAAACAGAACACCAAAAGGACACCGCTCACAACCAGATCGCAGATCAATACACTAGTATTTTGACGTGGTTAAAACCCTCAAAGAGGGAAACAGTCCACTGCCTGAGCCAACGCGGCCCTCAAATTGCTCTGATACCATGTAGGAATTTACAGGGTAAGTTCCTCAGACAGAACACCAAAAGGACACCGCTCACAACCAGATCGCAGATTAATACACCAGTATTTTGACGTGGTTAAAACCCTCAAAGAGGGAAACAGTCCACGGCCTGAGCCAACGCGGCCACTTCAGGCAATTTATTAATAAAAGAATGAAATTTACATATGTTTCTCTCATGCACGGATTACCCTACAAATGACCCTCCATGCGCTTTAAATAGAATTCATGGACCAATCGGGTGTCAAGCCACGGATCAAGTGTCGGTAATACCGAGGAGAGAATGAACCGTCGCATCACTACATATCGTGACCGTCGGATTGTAAGTTACAAAATGTACAACGGTAAAGAAACACACTTTACCTAACTCTACACTAGACCAAGTTGTACTTAACTATTTCCTATGTGTCGGAATATCCTAACAAGTATTATGTGTGAGATTCATGTAACAACTTTTGTACATTAGCATGTTAATCCATTAGTGTGCGTTTTTTTTTTTTTTTTTTTTTTTTTTTTTTTTTTTTTTTTTTTTTTTTTTCAGTGTGTTTGTTTGCTTTGAAGACATATGTTTTTCCGCTTACCCTGTGTTCCACTCGTTTTGCAGATGTCATCAGGTCATTACATTGGTCTTGCTGATGGTGTTTACCGTAGCACATAGAACATATCTTCTGTAGCGTGGGTACTCTATGACCCTAATGACGAGCTGATTAACTTACAAGGTATCTGCCTTGGTTGAACAACCAATAATATTGGAGTATAGTGCAATTATTGAACTCTTGTTAAAAGCAATTTCTCTTAGTATTAGAGATTTAGTTGTCAAGTTGGATTCACAACTCATTGTGTTACAATTAAACAATCATTATTCAGTGAGAAATTCACAAATATTGCATATGTATCTATGTGTTAGATCGCTGGAAATTTTTTTGATTACATTACATATCAACATATTCCGTGTAATTTAAATACATTAACTGATCTATTAGCAAATTTTGTTCTTGATAGACATTTGCATCATTTGTAAAATTGAATCATGTTATGAACACATAAGTAAAAATAAAACATGCATATATATATATATATATATATATCGTGTCTGTCAGAGCGTTTACATCAAAATGTCAAAAAATAGAGTGTTCTGAGACACTTGGCTTTCAAAGCCTACAAAATGTGTAAAAGACTAGATAAACTATCAAACTGCATGGTGCTCATGATAGCACAAGACCACTCTGATCACTCGGCCTATCAGCAGACACAATATCACAGAGGCTCCCATGGTGATCCGAATTTAAACAGGAACGCAAAAAATTACAGAAATAACCATATACACAAAGATGCAGCGGAAATAATACTTCATTTCATTAATGGAAAATACTGAAATATGCTTACAACCAGAAATGGAAATAAACCAGCTAGGGCGATGGTAGCTTATCTCTGAGAAGAGATGTGATGGCTACATGCCTCTGAACTGTGTTACAATGAGGCTTGAAGGCCTATTTATTGTTGAGAAACAATGGAAAACCCTTAACATTCCAAAACCTAACCCTAGGAGATGAAACGCCAAACTGTGGGCCCCGTTTGGGGGTAAGTTGGTACATCAACTTCTCAGGGTCGTAACTTTGGCATATGATCTCCGTTTGACGCGTACAATAGCTCATTAGAAAGATCTATCCAAGCACTATCATTGTTGGAACGGGCCTCAAAATGGCTCCGGAAGTTCAGGACCCGAAAAACTGCTAAAAATAGTAAGTTGTGCTACAATTAAGGAAACTGAAAATGCTGAGAAAGACAATGGTGGGGGTCCAATTGGACTTGGCAGGTGGCCACCAATATCCACCTGGATCATTCCTCCCCACTTAGGAAGCAATGGTCCCCATTGCGTTGAGCTCCTCCATGAGATGAGGAAACTTTTGCTGAACTTGTTCCCTGGTGAGCCACTTGCCCTGCTGAAGGAGTTGGCCTGCTTTGACAACTCGATACAGTTGGATATTCTGTTGGTGAGTGTTCTTGATCTGTGTGTCCATGATACGATTAGTTGCAGCTTGTTCCATGCAATCTGGATTTAATTCTGTGGGTTTGAGCTGTTCTGCAATGTCGGATGTGTCTAGCAATGGTGGAAAGTATCGCCGAAGGTGGTCCACATTGAACACTGGGTGCAGGCCAAGGAATGGGGGAATGCTGAGCTCAAATGCATTGTCTCCCATAGCCTTAGTAATGGTGTAAGGACCATATCAGAGTGGTCTCAATTTCCGATAGGCTCCAGTAAGGCATTCCTTTTGCAAATGCAACCAGACTTTGTCGCCCACCTGAAACTTGTGTGGCACCCGATGTTGATCATGTCGCTGCTTGTACTTGGCATTTGATTTCTCAAGAATGTCATGGACCTGCTGGCGAATATGTTGGATGCACTCAAGGAAGCTGGTGGCCTTATCTGTTTCGGACTGGACATGAGCTGAATTCATGTGAGTAGCTGCAAGTGGCATGGCCACATCAATGGGGCATAGTGGATGGAATCCCAAACCCACCTGAAAAGGGCTATGGCCAGTGGAGCTGTGAAGAGCTCGGTTGTAGCTGTGCTGAACATAGGGGAGGCTCTCGTCCCATGTGCATGGATGCTTTGAGTTATACATGCGCAGAATGTGCACAATCATCCTATTGACAACCTCTGTCTGGCCATCAGTTTGAGGATGGAAGGCTGTGGACTTCGTGAGTTTGGTGTCCAGCATTGACCAGAGACTGGACCAAAATGTGCTGAGAAACCGACTGTCCCGATCTGAGATGATAGACTGTGGGATCCCAAAGTGCACCCACACTCGTTCAAAGAAGAGTTTAGTAGTGGCTTCTGCTGTGATATTCTTCTTCCAGGACACCATAATGGCCATCTTCGAGAACCTGTCGACGACCACAAAAACACAGTCATTTCCATGCTTAGTGGAAGGAAGGCCTGACATGTAATCCATGGAGATGGATTCCCAAGGTTGACTAGGGGTAGGCAACGGGGTATAGAGGTCGTGCTTCTTAATGGCCGGTTTGGCAATGGCACAGGTAGTACATGATCAGATGTACTTCCCAACATCCTGTCGAAGATTCGGCCAATAGAAATAATTTTGCAGTACTGCCACTGTTTTCTCGACCCCGAAATGCCCAGCAGCCCGACTGTAGTGTGCTTCCCAAATCATCTTGGCACGCTCGCTTGAAGGAACACAAAGGTGACCGAGGTGGAATAATAGGGCATCCTGGAGGTGAAAATCTGCAACCTGCCGACCCTCCAAGAGTGTCTGGTATGTGTGGCCGAATTCTGGGTCGCTTTTGTAGAGAAGTGGCCAATCAGAAGTCTCGTGCCCACAAGAGTTGAGCACGGTGGTTAGCGCCATGATCGGTGGTCGACTGAGGCAATCTGCAACATTATTGGTGCTGCCCTTTTTATACTTGATATTCAAGTGAAACTGTTGCAGGTATGTATACCACTTCTGATGGCGATCATTCTGCAATTTCCCTTGGGTCTGTATGAACTACAGAGGTCGGTGGTCTGTGTGGATGACCGTTTCCTTCCCCAAAATGTAATGCTTCCATTGTCGACAGGCCTGTACAATGGAATACATCTCTTTATCATAAGTGGGGTACTTCTGGACTGTGTCTGAAAGTGTTTCACTGTGATATGCCACTGGATGTCCATGTTGAGTAAGGACTGCCCCAATAGCATAGTCAGAGGCATCTGTCTTGACCTCAAATGGTTGTTGTAAATCTGGTAACGCGAGCACTGGTGCCGTGCAGAGGCGATCCTTCAACTCCCTGAATGCCTTCTGTTGAGAATCAGACCAAAAGAATTTTGCTTTCGCCCCGCCCTTGGTGACTTGAGTCAAGGGCCAAGAAATATGAGAAAACCCCAACAAAAACCTGCGGTAGAAGTTGGCAAGACCTAGAAAGCTGCGGAGCTCTGTTAGAGTGGTTGGAGAGGGCCAATCCCGAATGACTTAGATCTTGGCTGGATCGACATGCACCCCCTATTCATCAATGATGTATCCCAGATACTGAACCTGGGTCATGCCAAAAGTGCATTTCTCCAAATTGGCACATAGCTTGTGTTGCCGCAGTGTTTGGAGAACCTGTCGGATGTGGTGGAGGTGCTCTTCCCAACTCTGGCTGAAGATCAGAATGTCATCCAAGTATACTACTACAAAGGAGTTGGTGAATGGCCGCAAGATGTCATCCATTAGCCTCATAAAGGTTGCAGGAGCATTGGTCAATCCGAAAGGCATGACCAACCATTCGAAGAGGCCCTCCTTGGATTTGAAGGCAGTCTTCCACACATCGGAGGGTTCGATTGGTACCTGGTGATATCCCGACTTCATGTCGATCTTGCTGAAATATTTCGCCCCCTTTAGTTGGTCTAGGAGGTCGTCAATCCGCGGGATCGGGTACCTATTGCGGACAGTGATCTTGTTCAGCGCCCGATAGTCAACACAGAGTCTCCACGTCCCATCCTTCTTCTGTACCAACACGATCGGGCTCCCACAGGGCGATGAACTCGGACGTATGTGACCTTTCTACAGGAGCTCCTGAATCTGCCTCTTGATTTCATCGTTCTCCAGAACGGAGCACCGATAAATTGGTCCATTGGGTAGCGGCGCACTTGGGGTCAGATCGATGGAGTGCTTGACTTGACAGTGCAGAGGAACCCCTGCCGGGGAGGTGAAGATGTCCTCGTACTCCTCCACAATCTTGTCCATCTGTAGTTGTCGTGTAGAGGGGCCCCGTTTGGAGGCCACGTCCACTGTCTTCTTCTTTCCTTGAGGGCATATCATCAGGAAAACAAATTTCCTGGTTTTGGAAATGATCTTACTGCATTGTTTTGCAGTAATCAAAGAGATTGCGGCAGGTGGTGCTACCTCTGGTATCCTGAACAACTTATTTCCCAATGTAATAATAACAGCACGGGGCCTTGAATCATACACAACATGTCACTTCCACAAGTATGGTTGTCCTAGTAATACATCACAAACTTCAAGGGGAGCAATGTCGCACAATACCTCATCCGTGAAGGGCTTGATGTTGTATCGAGGGCGACACTGCTGGCTCACGCGAAGATCTCGTCCTTGGTGAAGCCACCCAATGGTGTATGGTTGTGGATGTGCTGTGGTCGGTAAGCCCAAATGCTTCACGACCTCTGCTGAAATGAGGTTCTTTTGACTCCCGCTATCAACAATGAACTGTATCGAGGAGCCCTTTACCCACATCTGGGAGTGGAAGAGACGCTCGTCCTCCTCTGGATCTTCGGGTTCATTTTTCTGGATCTTTGCGGTAGCAACAATGGCGCTGGAGTCCGCATCAATGATCTGCTTCCCTTTTTCATACCCCTTATCGGGTTCTGACTCAGAGTCGGAACATGCATCTGATTCTGAAACCTTTAGCTCAGCCACCAGTGACTGCTTGGCCCGACACTCACTTGTGTTGTGAGTGGAGCTCTTATGGAACTCGCACCATTTTCCAGTGTCCTTTATCGGCTTCGCGGCGCTGTTCTTTGCTTGCAGCTTCGGCTGGTTGTCTTGGGCTGTCCCGCCTTGGCTTTGTCCTTTATTCTGTGGTTTAGGGGCACCTTTCCCCTGCTTTGGATTCGCAGATCCAAAGTCTCGCTTCTTTTGTTTAAACTTCTGCTCGACCTTGACTGCATACCGGTATGCTGTGCCGAGCGAGGGGATGTTTAGGAATTGTATTTCTTCTTGGATGTACTTGTGCAGACAGCCACGATATTTGAGTATCAAATGTTGCTCCGAATCCTTGATACCCAACTTTGTGCGAAGGGTATGGAAAAGATTGGTGAACTCCGACACGTCTTGGTCCCTTCCCTGCCACAGCGTGGTCCACTTTATGTATTCATCCTCGTAGCTCCCGAAAGGGTAGTACTGCTCCTTGATGGCATCCCGGAACGAATCCCAGGTGGGTGTAGCCGAAAACAGTGAGCCAGTACTTTCATCCTTCTGCTCGCAATAGGTTTCCCACCAGTCCTTGACGTGGGGGGCTGCTTTGAGGAGAGCAAAAACAATCTTTTCCCGACTCGAAAATTCATGAACAGAAAAATAACCCTCTAGCAGATTTAACCATTTATCTACGGCATCTGCGTCTATCTGACCCTCGAATATGGGGATTTCAAAATTAACTTGTACCTTAAAGGGTGTGGCATTTCCAGAGTAGCTGCTGGAAGCCGATGCGTTGCTTCTGGGTAGCCGCTGAAGGATCTGGGCAAAGCTACCCATCATCGCGTTCCGTAGTCGCTCGAGGGCTTCTTCGAGCAAGATTTTGATGGGATCTCCTGCCCGCTCGTCTTTCTTCTCGTCCGCCATGGGAGGCCATCGGGATTTGCGAGGCTGGTCTTGCAAAGGTTCAACCAGTTCAAGCCCTAACTCCTTATATCCCGACCTTGTTGGGGACATGCAAAGAAAAACAGAGAAAAAGCAGACTGCTCTGATACCACTGATCCGGATTTAAACAGGAATGCAAAAAATTACAGAAATAACCATATACATAAAGATGCAGTGGAAATAATACTTCATTTCATTAATGGAAAATACTGAAATATGCTTACAACCAAAAATGGAAATAAACCAGCTAGGGCGATGGTAGCTTATCTCTGAGAAGAGATGTGATGGCTACATGCCTCTGAACTGTGTTACAATGAGGCTCGAAGGCCTATTTATTGTTGAGAAACAATGGAAAACCCTTAACATTCCAAAACCTAACCCTAGGAGATGAAACGCCAAACTGTGGGCCCCGTTTGGGGGTAAGTTGGTACATCAACTTCCGGGGGTCGTAACTTTGGCATATGATCTCCGTTTGACGCGTACAATAGCTCATTAGAAAGATCTATCCGAGCACTATCATTGTTGGATGGACCCATGTTGCCCCCGGATTCCCCAAAAAACGTCGTTTAGGGCCTCAAAACGGCTCTGGAAGTTCAGGACCCGAAAAACTGCTAAAAATAGTAAGTTGTGCTACAATTAAGGAAACTGAAAATGCTGAGAAAGACAATGGTGGGGGTCCAGGTGGACTTGGCATGTGGCCACCAATATCCACCTGGATCACATAGTATGTCTCTGCCAATGCAATGGAACATCGTCGATAGTGGCATAATCTAGAACCCCTCGAGTGATTTCCTTTAGATTTCTCTCCATCTCTGTTAAGGGGTCAGCCCCTTCCTCATAGTCTACATCCACTATCCGATCGAAAAATCGTTGTGCTATTGGAGACATGCTTGGTGGTCTCTGGTCCCACATCTGCACATTTATCATAAGTTGAGTCATAGCTTACACTTTTATAAAAATCATAAAACTTGAAAAAATTCAAAAAACAAGTTTTTACTTGCGTCGGTCCATTGTTCGCCTAGTGGCAAAGGTAGATCTGGATCCCCTCTAAAATTTGTGTTGGCATAAGCGTAGTCATCTACCACAATAAGTTGTCATTCAAGCCAAGCGAAGAACTATGGTGGATAATGCATATGTTGACTTGTGCCTCCTCGATGCATGAGCTGGCTCCATCTCACGAGCCTCGAATCTCGAGGAGTAGGATAGGGTACTTCTGCCCACTGATACCAGAAGAGGGGCACCTGCTGCAAGAAGAAGGTCACTAGTATAGAACTGAACCCGAATTTCTTCAGGTGTCAATGCTTACCCTTGGCCAGCTAGTGCTTCATATTTGCTAAAAGGCCTCCACACCAGTTGAAGATGGTGGGGGTCAAACATGTGATAGAGTATTGAAACTAAGACTTGGAAGCCTCATGCAAAGATTGCATGTCAGATACACGTGCCATGGTTAACAAAATTGTTCTCAGAACAAGGTTGTTAGTGATTGTTGCAATATTCACCTTACCTTCATTGGTTATCTCGGCACTAGGACAATATCTCTAGACTAGACTCCTAGTACTCTCACCTCCTTGGTGAGATCCAAAGAGTTGAACTGCTTCTCCTCGACAGGATAAACTCGTGATGAAATAGCTTTCCATATCCTCTAGTTCCAATTCTTTCCCTTTGATGATGAAGATCTCTCGATATACATCCCAAAGTCTAATCAGATAGGGTAGCAACTCCATCTAAGCCCTCAACCCTGTGGTCCTGAAGAATTTTAGCAATTTGCAATCTCTCAGAGCATTTATGCATGCCATATCCTGATATTCTTGGAAATCCTCGGCTTCATGGCCTCTTTCTTTCCACTCCAAGACCATATTCTCCTGCAAAACAACATTTAAACACTTATTAATGCTTTTTCCTTGGATAAAAATTAACATTTTTTGCTTTAAAGAGAGTTTTTAATCTCAAAAAATCGCTCTCGGCGCCATCGCACCTATTTTTCAAAACATTGTGATGGCATCACACTAGCCTTTAGGCTCGAGCACAAGCATCGCAGGTCTAATGACCATACCCGCAATGGTTGTCGGCGACTTAAAATTTTAAAATCCTCCTTTCTGGCATAAAATTCACCATTTAAATTGCATAAGGAAGTAATGAAATGCAAGAGCAGGGATGAGAATCTTACCTGTCGTAGACGGATCATGAAACGGTACCATGGATCTTTCGCAGCAACCACCGAAAATCAAGAGAATTAGGGCACAAAATCAATTTCAGAGATTAGTTTGGTAAAATGGTAAGAGATGAAATTACTTTTACCTATTTATAACTTTTGAAATTCATTTTGTCGAATATTTTCATAATATATTAATATTTTTCTCTCGATATCGGTGATAGGTATGTTTCTTGTGCAATTATAGGTGCCTTCCATGTGAACAGTGATCATTATTGACTGATTCTGGGGTTTTATTTTATCCCTTTTTTAGACTCATTAAATAAACGAAAAAAGGAACCCCCCTGGAGTCATCTTTCCACTGTTTTCTAACTCTCGAAAATTGAAAATATTGTCGAGTACTTGTCGTTTCAAACTCGTTAATGTAAATGAACCAATGTCACCTCAGTATACGTTTACCCCTTTTTCAGGCTAAGACTAACTATTTACGAAAATGGTACACCTTGGTCGACATGGTAGAGAGGTTCCCTCGGATATTGTTTTCTATCTTTTCAGGTTCGAGGGACAAATTACGAAAAGGGACATGATGGATTTTTCTTTTTCGTTTCTTTTTCAAACTCTCTAAACATGAAAAATATGTTGAGTTATTCTTACGTTGAACTCGTTAAAACTTTGCGCCGAAAGACTCGTCACCATGACGAGACTGAGCTTCTCCTTCCTAAGGCTCGTAAAAATTACTAGGATGGATTCATTCGAAGAATGAACTTACATAACAAGCATATGTTATCCCCTTTAAGATTGTGATAAAAAATAATTGGGGTACTAACTAGAAATAGTAGGGAGAAATGAAGATGAGACATCCTTTGTATAGGTAACATGTCGATCTTGAACATGACACTCTTATACTCTCGTGTTGGGTTTGGGATATCCTCACCCAATCACTTGTCCTCCGGGTTTGGGTGATCCCTTTTGCCTCTCATTTGACTATTCCACACTGTCATCATGACCTTTAGTCCCATGTTGAGTCAAATTCTGCCACACTCTAGAGTTGTGTTACCAAAATGTTCAAGAGAAGTCCAATCTACAGTTATTTACTTATACATTGTTTGAGTCATTTCTATAGTCCTGGATATCATTCTACTTTGTTCCTTGTTTTGTGTCGATGATGGGGGATTCATCATTCCCCTCCTTCGATGGGTCACTTCCTGTCGACTTCAACTCATTATCCAGAAAGATGAATTAGGAACTCCCTTTTAGTACCTTAGAGCTGGCATGCCCTAATGGCTAGTTCTCGCATCTGACGACAGGTCTTCATTATTAGCTTTCGATCAGGTGATTCCACGAGTGTTCAACCTCAGCTTCATTATCACATTCATGGATTGTACTATTGTACCTTGAGATCCATTGTTATTATTGGTGGTTTCTCTCATACCTATTAACGATCCACATCATTGACCAGTAATTAGGTGGTTTCCTAACATGTTCGACTTCAACACGTTTAGTCACATGCTGGAATTCATACATTGATCGGGTCGGGATGGAGTGAAAGACCCTAAGTCTTGTCTGTTATAACTTGAGCTACATGGAGTTTTATGTTATTCATGATTGTACACATGTTTCTACTATATGGATGGTTGTGACCATACCGTGAGACTTTATATTCATGATGATCCTTGTTATCTAGAAGGTTGCACCCATACCATGGATATTTTATCTATACTTCATCATCCGAATGGTTGCATCCATGCCGTGGATTCATGTCTTGATCTCAAATATGTATATATATATGTTTCCTTAATTTTCAGGTCTCTTGATAGTGCATGTCCTTGTCCTTGCCAAAAGCTCGTAAAGCATCTCAATCATCACTCCTCGTTCTGCCTTCATGCTTTAGGGGGCATTTGTTACACAGTATTTTGTCACGCCTCCTACACTTCCCTATGACATACCCTGAAGTGCCCGAAACATGATCATTATAAAATATACTCATCCATGTATACATCTTTGATCCCTCTTTTAACTTTGCTTGGAAAATATCTAGATCATTCCCTGAAGAAATGGCTCATGAAACCCTAAAATGAGGGTAAGATCCCTTATGAAGCTCAAAACTGCGATGATCGCCTATTGCACCTTGTTAACCCAGTGATGGCATCACTCTGTTCTCTCTCATACTCACGATGGTATAAAAAAGGAATTTTTCCCAAAGAGGATGAGAAGCTTCGTGATTTAGAAGCTTCCAGAGCGGCGAGCTGGAGGTGGTTTCACATAGATGAGGTCGAATCCTCGTAATTTGACCTCTTGGTCTCATCCCTATGAGATAACTCCTTAAGATGTGGGCCTAATCCCATCTTTGGAGGAGGCCTAACTCCCTCTCCCAACGTATAAATTCCCCCTCTACCATTCCCAAATGGTTGATCTATGTCCATTTGGACCAGGCCTATGTTGAGCTTGTGCTTAGAGGTTATTCATTAGACTTGGAGAAGGAGTGTTGGACCTGGATTTCCACTCAAGGAGAGCTTTTCAACATCAAGGCTATGGTTGTAAGCTTCCTCTTTATTCTTTAAATAATAATACAACTATTGGTTCATCTTCCCAAAATATATATGTTCATGTATGTATTGGCTTGGCATTCCTTGATCAGCTAAGTAGGTTATTATTGGATTTGCTATTGGTTTTGGTATGCTTTGTTGTCTCTTGGTCACTTGTGCAGGTACATAAGCATTGGAAGAAGCAGGAACAAGTCCGTGGCACAAGCGGTTTGAGGAGCTCAACGAAGGAAATCGAATTAGCATCAGAGTAAGGTAGGCCTTCTCTCTTGTTATACTTTTCAATTATAATCTAGGGAGATGTCTAGTTGATTGTCCCTTCAGTTTCTAGACCCACTCATTGGGCTAGAGGAATCGTTTCTATCTACAGAGAGGATTAACCTTGTCAACAAGAGATTATACCAATGCCTAAGTGGAATTCAGTGGTAACTTTCAGGTCGCTCTACAAGATTAATTATGTTGCAGATGGAAAAATTGAGAAGTAAAATGTCCGATTTTTGGCATAAGGGTTCTAACATGTAGAGAGAGTTGATTGTGAGGAAACACTCACCATAGTAGCTTGGTATACTTCCATTAGATTAGTGGTATTTGTAACAACAAAGATGGGTTGGAAGGTCCGCTAGGTGGATGTGAAGACTACATTTCTAAATGGGATCATCCGCGCGAAGGTTTACATTGAGAAACAATAGGGATTTGAGGTGCATGGAGGGATTCTCGTGTATGAAAATTAAATAAGGGGTTATATGGCCTAAAACAAGCTCTGAGAGCTTGATACTCTTAGATAAACACTTACTTGCAACATATGAGCTTTGGAAATAGTGATGCATATCAAAAAATCTACTACATTATGATTAGTGAGGATCCTCACATACTTGTATTGTATGTGGATAATTTATGTATTATAGGAGAAGAGAGACTCAAAGAGTATTCAAGCATGGCCTTGCTTTAGATTTTGAGATTACAGATATTGAACTGATGCACTATTTCTTTGGGTTAGAGGTGTGGCAGGACGAGGGTCATATATTTATGGGACAAGGAATGTATGCAACATAGATTTTGAGGAGATTTCAGTTGGAGGACCGCAGACCCATGACCATGCATATGATTACCAACTGGAAGAAGGTTCACACTTTTGAGTCTAAGTTGGTTGTTCCCGCAATTTATTTTTAGTTGATTGGTTCATTGATGTATATGGTAAAACACTAGGCCAGACATATGTTTTGCAGTCAAAACTCATAGTCAGTTTATGGTGGATCTTAGGAGGGTGCATTAGAAGGCTGCAAAACATGTGCTTTGGTATCTTTTGGGACAATGGATTATGGTATGTACTATGTTAAGGGTGATGGAGTCAAAATTTTTGGGTACATAGACTCAAATTGGGTAGGATGTGCTAGTGATCTGAAGATCACTTCCAGGTGTTGTTTCAAGTGGGTTCAACAGTAGTGTCATGGTTTAGCTGAAAAAAGTGACCAAAAACACTATTTTATGCTTAGGTAGAGTACATGGCAGCTAGTCAGGCCAATTGTGAGGCCATTGGGCTTCACAAGATGTTAGTGGGTTTATTTGGTCAGGTGTTGAGGCCTACAATGATCTACTACAATAATTAGAGTTGTATAAAACTCATTTAGAATCCAGCGTTTCATGACAATTCAAACCACATAGGGATTTGTTACCACCTCATCCATGATTGTTTAGGGAGGAGCAGTGTAGCTTGAGTATATATCTATTGATGAGAAAGTGGCCAACATTCTCACCATGTCCTTGCTAAGGGGAAACATGTTTACTTCAATGACAAGATAGGAGTTGTGAGAACCACTTTCCTTGTTAAAAGGGAGTGTCAGAAAAAGTGTACCAAGGACAAGTGTTTTATAAGGATGGTGTGTTTCCTAAGAAAAAGTGTCCAACATGACCCCTTGACTTAACTTTATGAGAAATAAAGTGAAAACTGACTTTGTGGGCATTAAAGTCATAGAGTGACTTTTTGGTCTAATGAATAATAAGTGGGTCAATGATATATTATATCTCCACCCTTAATCTCAATGGCTAAGATAAAATCCCAGCCATATGATCAAAGGGTTTCCTTATGAGAAGAAAAAGGGTCAAGAAAGTGGAAGAGACACAAAATCGTTCATTCTTCATGAGTTTTGGAGAAAATTAGAGAGCACAAGAGGAGTTGAGCTAAAGAGAAAGGGATTAGTTCATATAGCTGAAGGAAAAGAGAGCAATATATATAGTAGCTAAGAGAAGGCATGAATTCCAAGGAGCTAGCACAAAAATCAAGGTAAGTTAACACAAAATTTTAGGAATTATCCAACATTTATTTCACAACAAGTAACATTGTATTCGAGGGCTAGTAGAGCACATTCAATACACAGGTTGTATAGCAAGTGGGCATGAATTTTGAGGGCCATATAGCACAAATTTATGAGAAAGTTGGGCATGGCTTCCAAGGTAGCTTAGGCATAAAAATCAATGAGTTGAGGTAGCACAAATTTCTAGGAAATCTAGGCATGATTTCCAAGGGAGATCATTTCCATTCATAATTGATTTGAATATTTTAATAAATTCTCAAAAGAAATAAAATTTCCTCCTCTCACTCATTCTTTTTTCCTTAGGGGGTTTTCTAGGTATGTTTGACCAAAAACAATTTTGTCAAATTTTTATGTCCATGCTTATGTTTATCTCAACAAAAGTGAAAAAAGTAGTAGATTCTATGTGTTTCAATTTGTGAAAATATTCATGTTTATGGAAACAACATATTAAATGTGGATTAGGAATTAGAGTTGACAAGGAATCACTAAAATCGAAACTAGGGTGGGTCTACACCCCAAATTTCTACAAGATCTAATCACATTTCAAATGACAATAAAGTAGTTTCTCTATACATGGATATTGGGCTTTAGTGGTATTAGAAAGGAATCACTTTTGGGCATGCTTGCAAGAAAAATGGAACATGTCAAAAGGGTTTCACCCTTTCAGTATACAATACAATTATATTAGTAATATGTGTTTTGATAATCAACAATGGATCATACCCAATCAACATCTATTTTTATACTTTCGGGAACATGCACATAAAGGGATATGTGACCATTACTATGAGAAATGTTGTAGATATAATAAAAGTGTTAATTGGTGCTTGTCCTAGAATTAGTGGTGAAATTGTAGCTCTAAGTTTTGTGAAATGGCTTGGCATGGATAGTGACATTTTTCAAGGAGGTTCTCTTTAAATGGAATCTTGATAAATGATTTTTCCCTAATATGAATCTTCATTTTTTTTTGGATTCGTTATTGAAGTATTCTTTTCATGTTCACAAACTTTTAGTGGATGTTGTCACACATGCATCATAGAAAGAGCCATCCGTTTCTAGATTCCATTAGGCTTGTTAACAAAACTAAGAGTTGCAACAATTAACAATAATTTCTATGCCTAAGCAACAATGAAGTGGAAACTACACCAACATGGTCACCATGCTTCAATTTTATTTCACAGTAAGATTATACACTTTTCCAAGCTCATTAGTAGCTCTTCAACATCATAGGATTGATTATTTGGCTGGAATACTACAAAGTAGTAGTTCAAAGGGTTTGACTCTAAATTTGATATACAAATTGTTTCAAATTCCATGAAGCCTCTCCGAGAACCACTTATCACTCCCAAAACTATATAACAATAGCTTGATTAATTTCAAAGGGCCTGTCTAGGAATGCAAATCTACATCATTTAAAACTTAATGTCTTAAAAAATAAGCACTATTGCCATGGAATGAAACTAAAATTAAGCAAACCATAGAGAAAAATTGATGAATACTGCATTATGGGAACAATGCAAAATGCCTTGGTGAATATTTTATTTATGGCATGGAGTTTTAGTTTCACGAGCCTTTGTGGAGTGATTTATTCACAATAGAACTCAAGAAATGGTTGTTGGATATCAATTGTTGTCCATTGTAATTATTGAAAACAACAAATAAACTTGGATGCAATGTGATGAGATGACACTTGTTATCATTATATTAGTTGTTACATGGAAAGGAAATTGGAGTTATGAGGTAGAAATATCTTGGGAAGAAATTTACCCTATTTTCTTATCACATCCATGCCAACAACCACAACTTTCAGGAACATGCATTTATCTATGCTTTATGGGTAATGAAATAGGGGAATTTCCAAGCATTTTTATCTCCAAAACAATGATATTTTGAGGAAATTGGCTTCAAAAAATTAGTTCTTTTAGTAACCAAGGCACAGTTAACATAAATGAATACAAAGAAAGTGTACGTCCCATCCTCAGAAGGAAAATTTTCAGAGCCTATCAGAAGGTTGAGTTGTGAAGTGAAGAGTTATTGATATCAATTTTCTCACTATTTTGCAAGGTAGGGTGAATATGTCAAGGATTTCAAGCTAGCTCAATGCAAGAATGAGGATAATGCACTTGTAAATGTAATTCATAACCTTGACTTGAACAATTGATGGTGATGATGAATTGCACCTCTTAGTGAAAAATCTTGAACCACAGAGTTGAAAGTGATCAGTTTTGGGTTTTTGGTAAGGCACTTACAAACCAAAAGGAAGTTTTTTTTTTAGACATTTTTTATATCAATTTTAGTTATTTATGAGATTATAGATGAGTGTAATAATAACATGTACTAATTAATTCATTCTATTGTGTATAGGTACGATTATGATCATTTCAAACTAGAATGTCTGGAAATGTGAAGCATAGTGGAGATGAGGATTGAGGGGCTCTAGAAAAGAGTCGTCAATTTGGCATAAGTTCGGTGCTCCTTTTACAATCCTAAAGCTGCAAATAGGAGCCTAAGCATACCAGGAAATGATAGTAAAAGTTACAACTATTGGTAATTATGATTATATATGTATCTAAATGCACTAAGGATAATGCATAAATAAGGGGGAGGGGAAATGTAATACCTCCGTTCAAGATCCCGTGAATGGCAATATGCATGTACATGTGACACCTAGGTTGGTGAGCCAGAATCCCATTGAGGCATGAATGATACTATATGTATGTACATATTTATGTATATATGTATGACATATTAGGTGATGGACCATTACACTTATGAGTTTAAGGCATGAGCACCTGTGTGATGATCTAGCTAGTGAGCTTAGTTGACTTGTGATTTTATTGAGAATCAAGGGACAAAAGAGTATGGGAGCTGATACTCCACAACAAAAAGGTATCATGATATGAAATTATATTATAATATATTATATTATACTATATTATATTATAATATAATGTAAATGTGACCCTTAGTATATAAAAGTGTGTTTCCCATATTCAACTATATTGAGAATAGAGGAACGGGAGTTCCTGGATGAGAGCTTTTAAGGGTACGTGGAATACTTATAAGGGAAGTAGAAATCTTAGAGCCATGGGACTGTTGAACATCCTTGGCTAGTCAAGATAGACAACTAATGGGGGATATGAGCCTACTGGTTGGAGGTTGTCATGTTTGGTACCTTGGTTATGTGAGGGCTTGTAAGGGTACCTGGAAGACCCTTAAGAGCAGTGGAACTCATGGAGTCATGGGACTCTAGAATATTCATGCCTATCTGAGATAGATGGTTGATCGGGGATATGATCCTGCTAGTTGGATGTTGTCAGATTTGGTACCTTGGATATGTGAAGGTCTGCAAGAGTACGTAGCAGACATAGATTAAGGGTAACAAAACTCTTGGATCCGTTAGACTTTGGAACATCCATAAACGAATAAGATAGGGGCTATTGGGGTATGTGAGCCTACTAGTTAAAGGTTGTTGGGTTTGGTACCTTGGCCCTATTATATTTGGTACGAGTCATGTAACTAGCTCGAGAAGCCAACACTAAGTGGGATAATGGCCCTAGCTTGAGGGTGATTGATCGTTGGGAGAAATGGAGCAACGCAATCTATAGTTTTGGAGGAAAGTCTGAGTTCCATAGTTAGTTGGAAAATTTAAGAGATGAGTATTCAAAACTTATTATGTGCTCATTTATCAATTACTATGGCATGTTTTAATGTGTTGTCAAATGCTTTTGGGTTCTTATGGTTTTATTATGCACGTGAAATGTTTTGGTCACATTATGCAACTATTTTTCGATTATGTCTTAGTAATGTTGAAAATTCATGTGACTGGCATCTATGGAAGGCTTGGGGATGTCACAAATGGGGCTAGATATTGGTGAGCTTAACTGAAAAATGAAAGTTTTCTAGTTGTTTTTGGTTTCCAAGATCACACAAAAACCATGGTAAAAAACATACATAGTCAATAAAACAATTTTTTCTTTGTTTCTAATTTTCCAAGATTTCATAGAGCACAATGAAAAGAGCATACATAGACTAAAAAGAGTAGAAAAATAAGAATATAAATAGAAAAATGTAATATGAACCTCGTAGAAAATAATTCAAAAAAATGTTGTATTTGGACTGTATACCTTAAATCAATGAAAAATGATGTATCTTTGGAAAACAAACACCTTTTCATTTGAAACGAGAGATGTTCTTAGCTGAAAATAAAATTCTATATGCAATGGAATAATATGTTTAGGCCAAAATGGTATAAAAGTACCAAATGTTAGAAATGATGCAAAACAAGCTTCAATATCTTGATCACCAACGGGAGAAGTTATTGAAACAAACTTGTTACCATGCTCAAGTAAACAAGGTATTCCATATAAGATGAATACCTTCAATAATTGTTCACACAACCAGATCAAATATCACAATGCTAATATTTTATGTGGTTAAAACCCTCTAATAGGGAAATAGTCAACAACCTTAGCCAATGTGGCCACTTAAGGAAATTTTATTTATTAAAAAAACATATTTCGCATAAAAGAGTTCTCACAATTAATCATTTATCATGTCCTCCTGTGCCCTTTAAATAGAGATCATGGGCCAATTGAGTGTGAAGAAATGCATCAATAGTCATTACTATTAAGGATAATATGAGTTGTCAGATCACTCTATGTCTAGAACATATCATCGAAGTAATTTACCTTTTTAATGATATTTTTCTGCGATAATTTTTCTTTAGCATGAAGAGTCCATTTCATAATGAAAAATGGAGAATTTTACCAAATTCTTATAAGTCATTTCCTTTTTGTTTTTGTTGATGTTGTTTTTTTCTTTTTTCTCGCAATGGCTTTGTACTACTTAGAAATTTTTTCTTTATCGGTGTTAGGGTCCTATATTTCATAGGAGTTGTTTTTACCTGATGATTTTATATTTGAAAAATTTAAATAATATTTCATGTTTGAAATTTATTTCCAAAATAATAAATATCTATATATATATATATCTATATCTATATATATATATATATATATATATATAGAGAGAGAGAGAGAGAGAGAGAGAGAGAGAGAGAGAGAGAGAGAGAGAGATTGAAATTTATTTCCAAAATAATAAATAAATATATATATATATAGAGAGAGAGAGAGAGAGAAGAAAAAAGAAAAAAAATTGTAGGGGATAGTAAAAATATAATAAATAAATGAAAAACAAAAGACAAAAAATATGTTTGAAAATGTCCCCTAGGTGATCAAATCTAAATGCCACCAAGAAAAATCAGTATTGCATCAATTTACATTTACAAATTTTGAATAAAGTGTGCAGTTTGTTAAATGTGACTTGGTAAATACAAAAATTAGAAGTAATTTGGCTAATCACACTGTTTAATTATGATTAGTCTAGGAATACATAGGTTAGGTTAGTGAATAAATTAATCACTTGGTTTAATTGTGATTAATCGATATGGAAAAAAATCGTTAAAAATATGCTCTGCTAGTTCAAATGCAGCATGGAATTGTTTCTAAATAATTTTTAGGAAAAGTTAGTTTTTTATTAACCTTACCTTACCTTATGTAAGGGTTAATTGTGCTTTAATGCGCTTGTAATAAAGTTTGAAATATGTATTTTAGCCCAAGATAACACTTTAGAAGAAAACAGACGGCTGATATCGTCCCCTGCTTGAATCAACGACGGGGGAATATTTTCGACCCCCCCCCCCCCCCCCCTTGAGCTCAACTCCGCTTTTTCCATGGTGGGGGGGGGGCGGACACGGGCGGGTGTCCGAAACTCCTGCTACGTGGCGCCCTCCTGATGTTTCGCAGCCCCCCTCACTTTCCTCTCATCGCACCCCCCTCCGAAAAGTCTCTCGTTGTTGACTTTTCGTCACCTCCATTTCCACTCACCACCTGCCACGTCAACCTCATGTCCCCACCGTCCATCAGCCCTACAAACTACGACATATCCCCAACCCCACCATAATTACCACCTCAACCTACCTTTCCCACCACACACTTTTTGTTACCTCACCCTCGCAGACCCCACTCCCGCAACTACTCCCGACCATTAAAACTCATTCCAACGTTTTATTTCTTCCCAATCCTATGCTATCATATGGAGCCCCTCTTGCCATGTTAGCAAGTCATTGTTGCATTAAATACCTTCCACTCCCTGTGCAACGGACCCGCTCCCCGTTAACAATACCAAGATTAATAGTAATTGGGGAAATCACTCTATATAAGCGAGGGAAAACCGTAAAATTCCTTTCCTTCACTGTGTCGTATGATCAACAGCTTGTTACAGATACTTAAGCCACACAACAATCGTTTGAATTGCCCAGCCATTACTGTTTCAGACTATCATTAGAGACCCAGTTCAACATTTTTCCGTCGTTTTCCTATTCCAAGTAACCTGTCACCTTTCCTCATCTCAGAAAATTCATCATGCTGCCTAAAATGAAACTCCCCAAAGAAAAGGGAAAGAAGCTAGAAGAGAACCCTATGTTGCCCCCACCTATAGACTTAGATCATGTACCCTTGTTAGACCTACAGTATAAAATTGCTGAAACCAACTGTGAATTCGACTTGTTCGAACTTCACAGTTGGTTAAAATAAAAATTCCTTGACCAAAGCAATGAAATTAATCTATGGGAGTCTACCCTACTTCAATTTATGTTCCCACAGACCCATTTTTTCCCTGAGTTTGTTTCTTGGTGCCAATTGAGTTATGTCCCCTCTCAGAGAGATATTGTAAGTCGCAATGGTGAAGTTTTGATCAGTATCACAGCTGAAGCCATCACTCAAATGCTCCTAGTAACTATCCTAAAGTCAGCTAAGCCATTGTCAGTAGACTCTCACACATATCTCTACAAGAATTTAATATTTCCCCAGAGAGCCAAGATCTTTGAAATTTTCTGCCTTAAGATGCCCAATTACCAAAAACCAATCCTCCATATTCATCTTCCATATTCCCTGAGGGAACTAAGTATATTATTTCCATCATCTCTTACATTCTTAGTTATCACTCTGACCAGTGGGTTGATGAGGCCATGGTTGGCTTCTTATCAATTTTCACAATTGGTGAGAAACCAGTTATTTTTAATTACAGTTAGTTTATTGCAAAGGCTATGCATGATCAGTTTGTCATATTTTCCATAGAGGGAGCTTTCAAATACTCCTTTGTTTTAGTGTACATGTTTATTCATCAACAAGTAGACATATTCCCTTTCACCTTGCAGAAGATGGATGAGCAGGGTAATGCTCAGTCAGTCATACAATGGACATCCTTGGTGAGAAGGAATTCCATAGAATTCTCTTTCACAGACTTTGTGGACCAGTTCTTATATACAGTGGTATGTCTCCTACATAGTGATGTGGAGCCCAGGATAGGTGAAGACATTCAGAAGATTCTACATCTTAAGTAAAGATAGGGGATTGGTATCTTTACCAAACATACACAAAAATTCGGATATATGGGTGTGAGTTGCCACCTTACAAACTGCCCAAATTTGTGCCTATGAGAATTTTCTCATTAGAGTACATTTGGTAGATGATTCACATGGATGACCTACATTTCGTGGCAGCCAAGAAGAAGGCATAGTTCAAGATTAAAGCCAAAGTGGGACCTTTTGTCTGCAATACCAGATCAGCTGGTAAGGAAGTCGATTTGCTACTGAAGCAAATGAATTTTAAATTGAGTTTCACTTGGTCTTATGACCCTTTTGGCTTGATCTCAAAGCTAAGGGTGGAGAAAAAGACCACACCTTATTCACATACTCCTCGACCAGAAATCGAGCAGTACATGAACTAGACTCAATGGGTGGAAAACACACTACAGGAGGTAGAGGAGCAGGTTCTCTCTACTACAACCACTCAAACACCCATACCTAAAGAGAAACAGGAGAAGAGAGCAAGAGAAGAAGAATCTTCCCCAATGATGGAAATAGGAGCAAAGGATTTCCTAGTTTATACTAAGAAGCAAAAAACCAACTCTGTAAATGTTTTTCAACAGGACACATAAGAACACCAAACTATTGTAAAGATAGGTCCTCATGTGTCTAGCAGAGAGGAGGATATCTTCATAGGATCATTGTCTTCATCTACTTCCAGAGATCCTCCAGAGACAAAAAGACAATCGATTTGGCTCAAGACACTGTTGAGCCCAATATTTTTGACAAATACAAGACAATTAAGCAAATGAATGAAATGTTAAAAGCCTCCACTTATACACAGTTATGGAAGCAAAAAATTGTCTCTTAGGTCATATTACTATTAGCATCTGACTCAAAGAAGGGAAAAATGCAGATAGCATTTCTCGAAGTCAAATTACCAGCTCCCAAGCCATGTACAGATTACAAGGAAATTGTGTTCATGTTTGATGCATAACATATTCATCCCATAGACCAGATGGACCTGCATAGACAAAGAAGTGAGATGATGTATTCCACACTCACTAACATTGTTATGTCTGCTTCTAAATTACAGGTATCACTAAATAATGTACAATCCTAGCTCAAATTAGAGAATATTTCATCCTTAGCCAAGGATACTAGAATCAAGTCACTAGAGGACTTGGTGATAAAGTTGGGATATAATCCCAAAGATATCAAGGTAGCTGAAGAACTTCTGAAGAAAAAAGATGCTGATATAGTAGCCTTGAGAAAACAATTGAATTTGCCTACTACGGTGGATCCACAAGCCAAGGATCTAGGAGAGAGTGAGAAGTAGAAAGAGGATATGTTTACGATATACAGATGCTGATATAGTAGCCTTGAGAAAACAATTGAAGTTGCCTACTACGGAGGATCCACAGGCCAAGGATCTAGGAGAGAGTGAGAAGAAGAAAGAGGATATGTTCAGGATAGTCATCAAGCTAAATAGCCAAATTAGAGACATGGAGATAGAGTTAGAGAAACTATTCAAAGAAAAAGAGCAGGTGTAGCAGCTAACCATAGTTCCTCTTACTGCAGTTCCAATTGCAGTGGCCACAACTACAGGAGCTTTTGCATCTACATCAACAACTACAACAGATTCAACAAGTGAATTGGTCAGAGCCATGGACAATCTAACTATCCAGGAGCAGGAAATTGCAAAGCTAAAAGCTCAAATTAAGACACTGTCAAAACATAAGTTAAAGATTGATAATTTTTATGTGGCAGAGTTACAGAAAACCCATCAGTTAAATCTAAAAATTGAGCAGTTACATAGTGAATCAGTGATGGGTCATAGTTTGGCCCAAGCCAAAGAACATATATGGACTAAAATTGGTGAAGCCATCACAGATATATGGCCTTCTATAGAGATTATTTTTGAACAGTGGGAGTTATTATAGAAATCCAAAGAAGTAATCAGGCAGACTAGAATAGACTTGGGAAAAAACCTGGGGAAGCTACAACCCTCATCAAATTTCTAAATTCCAAGAACAGACAAGAACTATAGGAGCTGGGAATTCAGGACAGAACAAAGACCATCCTGGAGGTGAAAAGGATGCAGACCAAAAGGACTCTTATGAATCAGCTGGATCAAAAATGCCAGAATTTAGAAATTAGCATAGGCAGATTCCATAAGAAGTTGCAGGTGTTGAACAAGAAAAGTCTGCCAAAGTTGACAAATACAGAAAATGAGGTCATGAATCTAACAAATTACCAGGAAAAATTAATCAATATTGCCCAAGACAAATCAAAGTTTGCAGGGATCAAAGGGCATATCATAGGGAAGACATTCATGGAGGCATTATATTTTGATTTATTTATCAGTCATGAGGTCAGGCACCTATTTTTCATCAAGCCAACCTTTCAGAAATACACAGATGTGGATGAAAGCTACAAGAAATTGATTAATTTTTCAATCCCAAGTGAAGATAGGTGGGAGAAATTGTGCGAATTACTAGAGTAATTTGTAATTGGACAACAAGGAAAAAAAACGTAGTAGATTTTGAGGCCCAGTCACCAACAATATTCCTTAAAAATAGGGCCAGCATTCAGTAGTTTAAATATTCTTATTATTTTGTTCTAATTTTGTAATCAGTTTATACATTAATAGGGTTCCATCTTGATCTTCTGAATCACGATATTTTGTAAATATTTTTGTATAAATACTTCAAAAATCGAAGTATTAGTGTTGGGATTAGTTTTGAAGAAAGGAATTATGTTGTAAAGAAGCTCACAGAGCTACCTTTGATCATATTTTAGTAATACAGCTCAAACATTATAGGATTCTTGTGTCAATTTCATTGGTGAAGTGCATCTTTCTCTATTAAATGTTTTCGTTCTTTTTCATATATGTTTCTAAAATCTAAATTATTCTAAGAAGAGTACGAACAGAATTTGTTTAAAATTACACTATGTATCTGACTTATGAATAATTTCTATGTTTTCTACTGAAAATTAAAATCGTAATTCTTAATTCTCCGCTTTTAATTGGATTACTGAATCTTTTTCTTCTCCTCCACACCATATATTTTAAAGGATCCAGTGAAATTTCCTACCTTGCCCTGTAAGTTTAGCTTGTAAACTCTGTGTTTGATCAACCTAAACCTGTGACTCCATTTCCCAATGGCCTAATTCCACTATCTCAACCCAACAATACAAAAACCAAAACCTGAACATGATAACTAGCCTAATATCATCAGTAAAACAAAGCTAAATCATAAAGTGCAATCCTTCTCTGAAACTAGAAGGATTAGATTCCCAGTTTCCAAAGTGGTTCTAAGGTTACGTCTATGACTTACTCTACAACCTCAAAAATTAAGGAGTGATAACATCCTAGCGACCATACTCGAGAGCGAACATATCTACTATGAAAACTCATTTCCATGGTGCAAAAACTTTAGAAATAAATGTTTTTAAGGTTGTAATTTTTGTACATATTTGAAATTGTGTGTTAAATACTATATAGATCTGGCTCCTAAAAGAATTCATACCAGAGCTCATCCAGATCCAAATCCTCCCAATATCCTAGATAATCCTGAGAAATTGATAAGGAAGAAAAGCTTGACCGAAAGTCAAGGGAGTAACAATCCTCTACCAAGAGCCAATTCTTTTCCAAAGAGTTTTGTTACCATACAAGACATTCAATTTGATCTACCCTTTGAACTCAGTCTATTTAGAACCAAGTCTGAAAGCTTTGTAGCTGAAACTGTCATTGATGAGTCAATATTAAAGCCATACATATCTGAACATCAGTCTGTAGACCAGGATCTTGACAAACAAGCTCTCCAGCAGTTTGAAAAATTAGAAGACCTAGTGACAGACCTAGATCAAGCTATCCACAAAGCCTACATCCAGCAATCAGTTGAACTTTCATCCCTATCATTCTCTATTTCTTCTCCCATCACACAATCTTTACATCTTGTTTCCACTATTTCCACCTCCTCAACAATTTCCACTACCTCTCCATTAATATCACCAAGTATAATACAAATTGTCTTAATCCCTTCCACATCTACACCTCACACAGTTTCATTTGTTGTTCCTCCCCATATACCAGTCATGGCAGCCCGATATGCTCCCCTGGTTTTACCTGCCCAATTACATAACATGCCTCAAGACTATCAAAGTAGGATTCCTCAGTTTGATGGCATTGGGGCCCTCACTGCACAACAACATGTAGATAAAATGAATGACTACTTTGACCTTCAGGAGGTTGATGAAGATGATGTGAAGATGAGGTTGTTTGCCCAAAGCCTTAATGGAGAGGTAAGAAAATGGTTTAAATATTTACCAATAGCTACCATTAATGATATTGCTACCTTTCATCATTCTTTCCTCAACATATGGGAAACTAAAAAGAATCCCCTCCAAGTTTTAAATGAATATAAAAATCTAAAAAGAGGGCCTAATGAAACTGTTGAAGAATATTGTGATAGGTTTAATCGAGTTTATAATGCCATTCTAGCTGCTATAAAGCCCCCGACAAGGTTAGCCCTTATTCATTTCCCTAAAGGATTTGATGTTGACATGGCCTACCAATTAAGAGAAAGAGACCCTACCACACTTGAAGAAATGCAAAGTAACGTTGTCAAAGTAGAGGCTAATTTATTAGCCAAAAAAGCCAAGCTTAAAACTGAAAGAAGGGTTACCATCAAGGAGGAACCTTCCTCCTCTTCATCAGACTTAAAAATAGACAATCTAGTCAAAACCATGGAAAGAATGATGGAGAGGATGACAGTGGCTGATAGAACCCCTCCTAGGGATAACCAAACAAATTCTCAAAACAGAAATCAGAATCTCAGAAGAAATCCACCTCTGATAAAACAAAGGGAACAGAGGGGCCCTAATGATCAGCAACTTAGGCCTCCTTTTTAGGAAAACTATGTTGAAGAAGAAGTGGAAATAGAAGAATTTTCAGAGGAAAACCAAATCAATTTGTTTGGGGAGACAGAAATTGATCATATCTTTTTTACTAAAGAAGAGCAAGATCAATTTCTGCTTTCACAACCAGAAACAATTCCTTTAGAGTTTGAAGAATACAAACAAGGGTATCATAATGTCGTAATGGAAGTGCATAGGAATTATTGATGCTCCTCCTAAGAAAATCTCTTATACTCCTTCCAAAAATATTGTTGATAATCAACCAAAGAAAACTCAGGCTGATATCTGTTTTTCTAGTCAAACTAAAGATTTTCCTTCCTCTAGTCAATCCAAAGAAGATACTCAAAGAGAAAAAACTTAAAAAATAGGATCAGAAACTCAACCTCTTTTAGCATAGAAAATGAATTGGATAAATTTAAAATTTCAATCCGCCTCACTGAACTGATGAATAAGAATGTCTACAGGACACAAGTAATGAAAGCCTTAAAGGTAGAAGGAACAAATATTGTAAACCTCGCTAATGAAAAGCCTGAACTGTTGTTTGGTCCAGAGGTAGAAGGTAAACCCCAAGATGGAAATGTTCCCCCTTTCTATGTCAATCTCAATATCCTTGACAAAATTCTTCACAATGCCATGCTCGACTCTGGTGCCTCACACAATTTAATGCCCCGAGCCATAATGGAGAAATTGAATCTTGACATTACTAGGCCATATAAAGACTTGTATTCTTTTGATTCCAGCAAGGTAAGGTGCCTTGGTCTCATTAAAGACCTCTATGTCACCCTAGCTCAAATTCCTGCCAGAAGCATAGTCATGGATATTGTAGTGGCAGACATACCCCCAAAGTATGGAATGATACTTTCTAGATCATGGGGGGTGAAGCTGCAAGGCACCCTGCAAATGGATATGAGTTATGCTACCATACCTGTTTTTGGTCAGCCTAGGAGACTTTACAGAGAAACCCTAATGAAATACATGGTTATAATTCAGGATAGACCAAACAATCATCCCTTGTATTCATTCCATTGAGACCTAGACTCTTTTATCTTGTATAATGATGGATGTATCAAAGGAAAAATCCCTAACCTAGAAACTGATTTGTGTGAAATGGAAGAAAACAAAACAAACATTGTAAAAATGGATGAAGAAAATGAGCCTTTATGGAACATGGATTTTGATGGGGTTGTAAGCAAAGAAGGATCAGGAGCAGGTGTATGGGTTTTCAATTCACAAACTAGAAAAGCTGAAGGACATTCATATAAATTGAACTTCCAATGTAGCAATAATATAGATGAGTATGAAGCCTTAATCCTAGGATTGCAGCTTTTGAAAAAATTAGGTGCTAAAATAATTTCAATTCATGGAGATTTTGAACTCATAATTAAACAAATCAAAGGGGAATATTCATCTAAACATCCAAGGTTAAGGGCTTATAGGAATGTTGTTCTAGATTTCCTTGAAATTTTTGTTGAGTATGAGTTATCTGTAGTTCCAAGAGGTCAAAATGTCATAGCTAATGGTATGGCTACTTCAGCTAGTACTTGCAAAATGCCTTAACGCCCAATTCACTAGTACATAGTTGAAGTTTGTTGGCTTGTAGGGGCCTATCCCAGGTTCAAAGGTGATTTAGCCAAGCAAATCTTGGTACTACTAGCCCTTTCAGAAAAATTTCGTGGAGCGCGGACTGAGGTCTCACCCGAAGTAGTATGGGAGGGTGCTAGAACCAGGTTTCTGCACCTTGAGGATTTCTGATGAGCTTTTGGAGGTCCGCGGCTTGAACTGTTGCTATGCACACTTACTATCCCTTCGTAACCTGCAGTACTGCTTCTGCGTAGCCCTATTCGGGGCGCAACCCATATAATACCCAAATTCCTTTCTATTTAATCTGTTATTATTTGATTACTTAACTTGTTTATGCAAAACTAATGATTATTATAGCATATTTAGCAATCATATCAGTGCGCGTGATAAATAAAATAGTATAAACGTAAAGAAGGCAATGCACAGCAGATACTCAGAAATAGGAATCAACTTCTCTTTATTAATCTTCCATCCAGATTACAGACTTGACACTGCCCTGCGCACTCAGCTGCAAGGGTTCACGCACTCAGCTACAGACTCTACTAGGCCTCTGCGCACTCATCTGTAGAGCCTCTTCCTACTACTACGACCCAGTACACGTAGACTCTTAATCTAAGATTGAACCATTTGTATTATTCTCTCCTTTCTTCCTTTTCTTTTTTTACAACTTAGAACCTTGCTCTATTTATACAATCCCATGGTCCGCGGACCATGGGTAGGCTGACATGACTTTACATTACATTACATTACTTTAGGGCGGACAACCATATGACTTAACCTATACTTCACGCTTTGCGCTCGCAATTCGCGGAGTCTTACAAAACCTTTGACCAAAACTTGGGCTTTGAGCCCCAAAACATGATGTGGGGGGATTCCATGCCCAATAGGCCCCCAACACAATCATCGTGACTCATCCCGAGTCACTCTGCTAGTGTAGCGACCTTGGCGCAGAGCCCCTCCAACTGATCACGTATTGCTCAGAGGTCTGCATCGCACTGTTATGCGGTTTGTTGGACCTGTTGCATGCGCTCTTCCGATGCTTCTTTGTGAGGATCTGCTACCTGCCTTAGCGCATATAGTCCCTGCATCTATGCGAGCTTTCCCTCAATATCGGTCGTAATGGTGAAGGCCTCATCAATCCAAGGCTGGACGCGCGCCTTGAGAAGTGCCTCTTTCTATCTGGCGGCATCCACCTGCTCTTTCAATGCCCTTGCTTGCTACATCTTTGCCAGTCGTTGGGTGAGGACGACTGTCTGCATAGTTCCCCTGACATTATCATACTATTCCTACAGTTCGTGCGCCTCTATTTCCAGGTGTTGTATGTTGGGGTCCTCCTGCAAGGATGTGAGGATGTCAAAATCTTGGTCCAACATACTGGTATAGTCCTGCACTGCCCATCCAATTTCTTCCAGACCTATTTGAATCGTGCTAACGTGTTGCTCTCTAACTTCTGGAGGTGCCTTCATCCGCAGCTCAGCAATTTGGAGGTTTAGCTCCAGCTGCACTTGCATTATTTCCTCGCATGCGTTTCGGAATCCACTTTCCAGACAGTGGATCTGCATCTTTGTTGGTAGGTTTGGGCGATGGACAACTCTGGAACTCGTTGGCATGCTTCATCAACTGTTTGCATGATCTGTTGGTTCTGTGACACTAGTTCGTCACACTGCAAGCTGAGCTGTTCGATGTTGATCTTCTACTCACTTATTACCTGGATCATGCGGCCCTCCCTAACGCAGAGCTTCGTTGTGATGCCATATTGTAGTTGATACAATGTATCTCACGGAAGGGTAGCCAAATTAAGGCCAAGTCCCTTGATCCTGCCCACCACAGCTCTGTTGTCCTCTTTCTCTGTTGTTAGTGCTCCTTTCGGTAGCACTATGGTGTTGGCCATCTTTGTGGGTAGCAGCTGCTCTGTTGTTGATGTGCTTGCTACACCGTAGGTGGCTATGGTTCCTTCCTGTGGGGGCCGCACCTGCAGTTCCTGCAACTACACCCTTAGGGCCCCCAACATAATCTGCTACTTCGAAATGGCTTCCTTGAGCACTTCCTTGGTGACCTCGCGAGTCGTGTCGCCAATGTCGTAGAGGTCTCCTTCTGTTAATGCGATCAGCTCGATGTCCAATTTGGATGCCTTGACCTTTTTCCATGGACCCGATCTCTTTGTGACACGTGGTCTTTTCAACTAGGTGGAAGTTGTGCCCGGGTCCGCACCTTCTTCTCTGTCCTTTGCTCCTTGTCTTATAGACAAGTCCTGGCCCTCCTCATCCTGTGTTGTGGTGGCCCCTATTGTCTACGTTGCTGCTACTTCTTTGGCGGCCCTTGCCTGTTCCACGGCTACCTTTGCTGCTACTTCTTCGGTGGCCCTTGCCCACTCCATGGCTGCCTTTGCTACCTCACGGACAGCCCTTACCTATGTGGCAGCTTGTTCATTGTGCCTTTTCTGGGCCAAGTTCGTGACCCGTAGCTTGGCTTGATCCTTTTGCTTCTATGTTGTTGTTTTATCCAGCTCCACCAAATTTGGGGCGCGCCACTCGGGAGGCCATGATTCTAGCACTGAAAAGATTGCATCATCAATGGCGATGAAGGGGAGCTTAGTCCATTGCTGCGCCGGATCCTTACGCACCTTGATGTACACATTATGCATGTCCACCTTAAAGTATGCAAAGCTTGGAAAATGGTTGTACATTGTGGGGGACAGGTGCAGCCGTTTGTTGATCCACATCCAGATGCTCGCCTCCATGAACACCCAGAAGATCTTGGTCTCGCAAATCCGCTTGGTGTCCTTGGTGGCCCAGAGTGACGTGTACTTTGTGGCCTCTGGTAGGTCCTGCTCAATGCTAGGGAACTGGTTTTCCTCGGGCAGTTCCCCTGTTACCAATAAAATAGATAAGAGAAACCACACATAGTGGAAGGTCTTGCCCTGCTCCTGGGCTTCCTTGCAGTTAGTCAGGAACTTCTCACAGAGGAACTCAGCCTAATTGAATTGGACCCCCTCCATGCCTTGTTCTGCCAGCACAACTACCGGCACTAGTACCTCATCTCCGCGGCATTTTCTCATCACCTTCCCAACCAGGAGTTGGGTGGCTACGCGCACCCCTTTATCTTTAATGCTGCTGATTGCATAACCCCTCTTTTTCTTCTCTAGTTTGTATTTTTTCTTCATGGCCTCTGTGAGCGCCAGCTTTTTCCTGTTATCACCGCAGGATCCTTTCCCTTACAAGGGAGCTGAGAAATTCTATGGATGAGATCCGCCGATGGGAATAGGCTCTTCCAGCCATAAGTACCCATCGTGCACCAAGCAAAGTAGCTACCTGATGACAAAAATAGTGATAGATGCATGGTGAAAGTGTGGAATCCACAGCAGATGAAGTAATCCAGCCTTCTCCACACCGCGCAGCCATTTCCGCGGCTCTAGTGTTGTGACTGATCCCTCCGTGCTTTGCTTCATGAGGCTCTCCGTCTCCAAGTGTGGGAACTTCTCGCTGTCCACAAGGCCCCAATCTTCAAACTTCATTGTGGGTACACAACCTAGGTGCGATCCCTCAAACATAATTCCATCGGGGAGGAGCGGGGTCTGGAGTGCGCTCTTAGTGGCATCCAAGTCCTTGGGTATCTTAGCTTTCCATTTTCGCGGAGGGACGTACTCGGGAAATTTCGTTGCAGCGTGCATCAGCTGGATGTCTTCTTCCATGTCTTCTGCTACCTCTATCTCATTGACGAGAGCCTGTAGGTCGTCCTCCTCATCATTTGTCGCAATGGTGACAACCTTGCCATTTTATTCCATTGAAAGTTTACCGAACCGCGGATTCCTCGAGGACATGCAAACTGGTCCTCCTGCCTGCTTATCCTTCTCGGGCCTTGGCGTCTAGGGTGATTTCGAGATTTCCGGCACGACCCCAATGTCTCTAGGAACATCATGTACTGTGGGTTTCTGCACGGCCTCGTCGATGGTTCCTTCCGCCAAGCCCAAACCTCTCCTGGTAGTTGTCATCCTGTTTGAGATGTATGGGGTCATTCGTGAACTTTGGGGCTCAAATCTTGCTCGGCGCTCAACACTCTATGCTCTAATCAACTGCTAAAATCTCAAATGAACAAGTGTTGTCTTGTGGTTAGCCCCTGGAGTTTTATAGCGCCTTTTGAATTCGAATTCGACCGTTCCCCCCAATTTTGGGCCATTAATGCTTTCTTGGCGGTAGATTGCCCCAAATCTAGCCCTTAATTCGTGTCTTAAATGCCCATCGCTCGCTCCATTTTGCCTCAAATTGGACATCTCGTCATGAACAGTGACACCAACGATTTCCTCCCAGCCTACCTGCGCAGCAGCGTAGCCCCCCGTGCGCAGGCGCGAACCTTGTGTCATGTTGATTCTGCACGCACCTCCCTCATCGCGCAACCCCCAAACAGACTCTTTTAGAGTCTCGCGCTCTCTTTCAACTATCTGGAGCACTGAGACTGTGCTCCCTACGGCTAGTCAGGTGGTTGCACCACCTGTGCGAGACTTCAACTCGCCTTCCAGTATAGTCCGCGGAAACTCCTCAATTGCTTGCGCGACCGCCGACGCCACGCGTTCTACTGTATGTAGTGCACTCCCTTGGTTACTGCATTTGGTGAGGTGCAGTCGTAGCTATGGCAGTGGAGTCATAACCTCTCGGCGACAATATTCTAATGCAGTGGTATGATTATCTGTATCGTGCCTTGTCATCCTCACCTTATCGGCAAGACATGCTTGCGTGATCTCGTTTTCCAGCCTCTTGATGGCAGTGTCCATCAAAATCTTTTCTTCCTCAATCGTACTTGGTTCTTTTTGAGTTCGCGAAGTCTAAGTTTCCCTCACCGGATGACTTCCTGAATTCTTATATGTTCGACCTCGTGTAGCTGTGTGATTTCTACCCCCTGGTCATCGCGCATTGTCACCATTGTGGGGGCCAGTATGTGCATATTCCTTTTTGGATTTTCTTCAATAATTACGGTTTCCAATCGGTTTCATGCCTTTTCAATCGTCTCTGCATTCAGGGTTTTGTACATGGTCCTATAGGCCCATCGAACCGCTAGTACGTGTAGTTCCCAATCAGTTCATCCCACCTGGTGAACCTTGTTCAGTACTATGCACACCCTATCTAATGCTTCGGCGTGGAGAATTGGTAGCGCATGTCACCTTTCCTGCTGTTGAGGTTTGTTCTGATTCTCTAGTCTGCGGGTGGTGTGCACTTGTGCAGACTGTACAACATATGTCTATACCCATCGGGAAAGGTGGGTGCGCAAGTTGTTCTGCCCCTAATGATTGGCTTTTGTGTGGAGCTGAGGTTTTCCAAAACATAGGCACATCATCGTTCTGCATCTGCACTAGTCCTCAAAATTTTCTTGATGTATACCCCACCATCATGCGGGTGTTGCGCACAACACCCACTTCAGAGAATCGGATCATTGTTGTTCTGGTATTGCGCTTTCAAATTTTCTCAGAAATTCATCCACCACTGTTAATCCATCATATGTTGGTAGCTCCCTTGCCTCTATTGTCATGCAATTCAATGATCTAATCATCATGTTGCAATTTAGCGTTGTTACTTCGTGCAGCTGATTCTGCCATCGATCGATCTCTTCGTCTGAATCTGAAGTGTAGGAGCTTTCACACTGCCACAAAATCCTTCCATCTACAGCTAAATTCACCCAATCCTTTTCTCACGCAGTTATCTTGTAAATACAGTCAAGATCATCATCACTATCATCATTGCGCACTGGTTCAGTGTATCATGCTCCTTCGGCTGGATCTAGTGGTACTACTACACATAGTGACTTTTCTCAAATATCATTTTGTGCTTTTTTATATTTATGACTTCGTTCATATCTGTGGCTCAGTCTATTCCTAGTACCGTGGGATAGGGATTACTATCATTGACAATCTCTATCACTTCAAAATCCGCCTGCGCACTCGCACCTTCAATATCGACTGTTACCCCTTGCAATCTTCCCATGGGCAAAAATCTTTTGTTGGTTCACCATTAGTAACTAAATAGGAGACCACTATAGCGCGGTTCTTCCCATGCATTCCCATGTTTTCTTTGGTAGTACATTTGTGTCCGAACTCAGATCCAGGATTACCTGATCCATTTCATACTCGCCGACTTGTGTAGTCAACCTCATTTCCCTTCCTGTGCGCAATGCATGCTTTCCCAGTTTCTGGACCATGCGTGATTCTCCTAACCCCACACACTTAGTGATAAGTTCCTGTAGTCCTTTGACTACCTTTCTATCGTGCAGCAGTTTCATGCATGTCTCTTGAAAGGTAGTGAGCATTGAAGGATCCATCCCTGGTTCTAGTTGATCCTTACTACTTGGAGTGGAGGCCTCCGTGAAGCTCTTCTTAGCTTCCATGAATGTCTCCTTCGCACATTCTAAATCAAACTAAGGTTCCTTTGTAGGAGCCTTGTGAACCCATGCACTTTCTTCTAGCTGCTTCCCCTTATCATCTCCCATGGCCATACCACTCCTGAGTATCATGTTTACATTCGGGTCTTCTTTGCGCGGCTCAAACCTCATCATATGTAAATTCTAAGTTGGAGGGGGCTAGAGTACCCCCTTTTCGCGCATCCTCACTATCAACAAAGGGCAGTCTTTTACCTCATGATCAAATTGAGTACAGTACCAACATGATGTCCTTGTCGGGTTTTTACAATCGCGGGCATAGTGCCCTGGTCCCCCACAATTGTAACAAATTAGCTGTCCGCGACCCCTTCCTAGTCCCATTCCGCCTCGACCTTGATCGCACCCCTAAAATCCAATGCGTGCCATCCCTGCATTGGGGTCGAGGGCTTGCATTTCAGTCTGCACCCTGTAGGTAGGGGTCTAATCCATCATTAGTTCGTAGCTTCAGCAAGTGCGTTCACTTCTGCATATACTTCTGCAACAGATGACAATTGTCAGTGGTGTGTTTTCCGCCTATCTGATAGATTGAGCACCATAGTGAAGACGCTGCACTCGGCCTTGCCTGTGCCTCTGGTCTTAATGCCATCGGCCCTCCTCCTGCCAAGTAGTTTGCAAACATTGGACAGTGGTCCTTGTCTTGCCCTTGGCCTTTGCATTTTATGCACCATACTTCCTCGCCCACCTCTAGCCGAGGTGTCCTATCCTGTTTCAAACTTTGCATTTCTAGGCATAGATTTTGCAGTCACGCGTGGATTTGTTGACTCCCAACCCCAGTTCTTGTTTAGGGGTCTCATGTAATCTCATTTCCATCTCTAATGCTTCGGCCTGGGTGGAAAGTTTTTTCTGTGATAGCGCCGTCCTTAAGTGTGGCGTAAGTGATGCCACAAACCATGCGTGATGTTGTGCATCTGTTAACATAATATTGGCTTCGTGGGTCATACTCTTCAGCCTTTGGTCCAGATCCCAAGGGGTCTCACCCGAAAGCATCGCGATCTCCTTAAACCCGATGATTGATTGTGTTTCTAATTTTGGCCTACTAAATTCCCTGTTCAGCGCGACCTGGATCTCTACGATTCCTGCATTTTGGAGGTAATTAGAATGCTTGATATACCACGTTAATGCGCAATCCTACAACACGCTCACCAACGTATCCTTTTTAATATTGTCATCCACGATGCCTTGTGCTTCCCATACTACTCTTACCACGAACCAGAATTGGTCTGGATCTTCATTCCCCACTCCTCTGAATACCAGTAGTTTGATCGCACTCGCCATACTGAACTGCAGTAGTGGCGGAGGTGGGGTGGGTGGAGATGGAGGTGAGGAGGGTGAGACGGGTGGTAGTGTGGGTGGAGGTGGTAAACGCAGAATACGCTGCCTTATTAGACTGACCGCGCTCCTCGAAGAAACTTTTGCAAGCTCTTCCTCACTTTCTCGTGAGGGTGAAATTAAGGGAATGTTTTCCAACTCTTCACTACTTCTGCTTCTGTAGATCTTCCCGCTTTGCGTAGTCCTAAACATTAATTTATTCGCATAACCCGCTTTTCACACAATAGCATCTTAATCCAAGTGTTCAAAGATTTAATATACTTACCTTGTGGTCCCTTGAGAAAACGTCACTCCGCCTCACTGTAGCTGACGGTTGTGTCGATCGTGAACTCAGTGATAAATCTTCCTATTATTCATCGAGCCAATGGTCCACAATTCGCGTTATCTTATCTCATGACGCTTCTAGTCTACGCACTAATTCTGGAGTCCACACTATTGGTTTGTCGAGCCTACACCTTCCCTGGCTATCTGCTAACTTTGCGATCCACTCATACAGCTCAGAAGGAAAGGATAAAGAAAATTTCGTGGATTTCTATATACAAGTAGCGCTCCAACCACTGTTCCTTAGATCAGGGAAAATTTTAAGAACCACCCTAAATTTATATGTATAATTGTTATGAAACCAACTCATAAAAAGATAGAAAAGAGAGATCAACACCTTAGAATTCAGCCTCTTCGAGGGGGAAACCTCCTTTACATTACACAAATGAACAATTCTTGGATGATTCAAATGACAAAACCTCCTTTCTATATATAGCAGTCTAAGGAGTCACAATATAACCCAGCCGACCTAACAATAATAATATAAAGCCACAAAAATAACAATTGAGGGATTCTATGGGGCACAGTAATAACAATATGGGGACAATAGGGACACAACAATATTAATAAGGGATACAACTACAATAGTAATGGGGTAATCACTAGTATTATAGGGACCCAACATGCCCCTCTCCTTCAAAAAAGTGTTGTCCTCAACTCTTGAGTAGTTCTGGATGATTTTGTATAAAATTCTCATCCTCCCATGTGGAATCTTTAGTGGATAAGTTCTTCCACTTGATAAGATACTCCGAAATTGATCGATTTCGTAACTGTCGAGTTCTTGTTTCTGTGACTGCTTCTGGTTCCAATATAATTTTTCCTTCCTCGTCAAGTTCTGGAAATATTGTTTGAACTGGGAGCTTGTCGCCTATAACCTTCTTTAAACATGAAACATGGAAAACTGGGTGCAATCAAGAAGCTGCAGGAAGCTCCAATTGTATGCCATAGTACCAATCTTTTGCAACACCTTATATGGACCATAATACTTTGGTGATAATTTATTATCCTTCTTAGCTTGCTTGAGGGACATTTTCTTATATGGTTGTATCCATAGGAATACCCAATCACCTACATCAAAACTTCTTTCGTTGGGATGTTGATCTGCCTGTTATTTCATTCTATTCTGTGCCAACACGAGGTTATCCTTTAAGAGTTGGAGGACTTGTTGTTGATGTTCAATGTGATGTTCCACTGCTTGAACCTTCGAATTTTCTCTTAAATATGATGTGATGGATGGTGGCTGATATCCATAAAGTGCCATAAATGGGGTCATTTTTGTTGCTGTATGGAAGGAATTGTTATACCACCATTCAGCCAGAGGCAACCATTTGACCCATTATGTCTGTTTATCAGATATAAAGCAACGAAGATATCCTTCCAAACATTTGTTTACTATCTCAGTTTGCCCATGAGATTGAGGATGATAAGATGAGCTATGAGCTAACTGAGTACCAAGACAAGAAAATAATTTTGTCCAAAAATTTCCAGTGAAAATAGGATCTCTGTCACTTACAATAATCTTTGGGTTTCCATGTAGCTTTTGAATTGTTTCCATAAATGCAGTAGAAACTGTACTGGCTTTAAATGGATGTGATAATGCACAAAAGTGTGCATACTTGGTAAGTCTGTCAACTACCACCATGATGACACTCTTTCCCTTAGACTTGGGTAAACCTGTGATAAAATCCATTGAAACCTCCTCCCAATGTTGGCTTGGAATGGATAAAGGTTGTAATAGACCTAGTGTCTTAATTGTTTCAACTTTATTTTGTTGGCAAACTAAACCTTCCGCCACAAACTTTTGAATATCTGCTTTAAGGCCCTCCCAAAAAAATTCCTTCTTAGCCCTGTGGTAAGTTTTTAAAAATCCTGAGTGCCCTCCTAAGGGAGAAGTGTGCAATTCCATAAGAATCTTTTGTTTTAGCTGGGAATTCTTACAAAGGTATAAGCAATCTTTGTACCATAACGAATCATTTTTCCAACTAAATGTATCAGATGTACTGGAGCCTTGTTGTAACTTTCGAATAAGTGCCCACACTTCTTCGTCGTTCTTCCATTCCTCCCTTGCTTCGTTTATCCAATCTGGTTGGATAATAGAAATGGTGCACAACAATGCTTCCACATCCTCATCCTTTCTTGAGAGTGCATCTGCCACCACATTTTGCTTCCCTTTTTTGTAGATGATTTCAAAGTCATAACCCAACATCTTTGTGACCCACTTTTGTTGCTCTTCAGAGGATAATCTTTGTTCTAAAAAGTATTTAAGGCTATCATGATCCATTTTTACCTTGAAATGTCTTCCCATTAGGTAGGGTCACCATTTCTTAAGTGCGTGGAGTATTGCCAACATTTCCTTCTCATAAATAGCTTTGTGTAAAAACTTTCCCTTGATTGGACGACTTTCAAAAGAAATGGGTCTTTCATCTTGCATTAAAACAACACCAATTCCATTTCCTGAAGCATCACATTCCACAATAAAGGTTTTTGTGAAGTCTAGTGTAGCTAGACCGGTGCTTGGCACATTGCCTCTTTAAGATGCTCGAAGGCCATTGTTTCTTCTGGAGTCCATGAGCTGCTATTCTCCCATAATTCTTAACAAACTTGCGATAATACCCTGTCAACCCGAGAAATCCTCACAGATGCTTTATGGATGTGGGGATTTTCCATTCCTTAATGGCTTTAATTTTGCTAGGGTCTACCTTAACTCCTCCATGAGATAGAATATGACCCAGATATTCCACCTCTTGTACTCCAAAGAAACATTTGGATCTTTTTGCATATAATTGTTTCTCCTCCAATAGTTGTAGCACCCTGTCAACATGTTCAACATGATCCTTCCAAGACTTGTTGTAGATTAGTATATCATCAAAAAATACTAACACAAATTTTCTAAGGAATGGTTTGAAAATGGAATTCATCAAACCTTGAAATGTTGAAGGTGCATTGGTAAGGCCAAAAGGCATGACCAAAAATTCATAATGACCCTCATGAGTTCTAAATGTTGTTTTCAAAATGTATTTAGTCTTCATTCTAATTTGATGATATCCTGAACGAAGATCCAACTTGGTGAAGTAAATTGATCCATGCAATTCATCCAGTAATTCATCAATGACAAGAATGGGAAACTTATCTTTAATAGTGAGCTTGTTTAGCTCCCTATAATCCGGACACATGCGCCATGACCCATCCTTCTTGTGCACCAATACTACTGGAGCAGAGAAAGAACTTTGACTCGGTTGGATTATACCAGCCTCTAGCATTTCTGCAACCATACGTTCAATTTCACTCTTTTGGGCATAGGGATATCTGTACTGCCTGATGTTTGGAGGAACACTTCCTGGAATCAGATGAATAGCATGACCATGATCATGAATAGGTGGGAGACCTTTGGGAGTCTCAAATACCTTGGAATGATTGTCCAAGACTTTTTGGAGATCTGGAGAAATAGATGATTCCAATGTGGAAACATCTAGCGAACATAATTGTGCAATTACGCCTCTTTGTTCCTTTTTTAGAAGCTTTGTCATACCGTTAGAGCTGATTATCATTCCCGGTTTCCCTGCAATACCCCTTAATTCAACTTCCTTTCCTTCCACAGAAAATTTCATGAAAAGTTCTTGAAAATTAAAAGCTATTGTACCCAAGGATTGTAGCCATTGGACTCCTAGTACAACATCAACACCTCCCATTGGAATGGAAAGCATTGGGCTAGTCAATACATATTCTCCCATGGATAGCTTGATATTATGGCACTTTCTAGAGCAATTTATTGTTCCTCCATTTGCAACCATCACTTGACACTCTGGTGCTGGATATAAGAAGCAATTCAATTCTTTTGCTACCTTACAATGAATAAAATTGTGGGTACTTCCTGAATCAATCAACACTATTACCTTTTTCTTCTTGATTTGTCCTTCTATCTTGATGGTTTGAGGAGTGGTAATTCCTGCCAATGCATTACAAGATATGGTCAGATTCATTTCTTCTTTATCTAGGCTTTGTTCCTGGAGTATATCCTCTTCTTTTGGCCTTTCTTTCTCCTTTTCTTATTCCTCTTCACAATCTATGTAGAATAATTTCTTCTCAGCACACTTATGACCTTTAGTGTATTTGCTATCACAACTGTAACAAAGCCCTTTTGCTCTTTTTTCTTCCAATTTTTTTGGTGTCAGCCTTATAGGTTGTGGAAGACTAGTGGCAACTACACTTCCATCTTTATAATTATGAGTGGTATGCTTCCTGGTTGCCATAATTTTGCTTTCCATTTTTCTTGCTAACCTGAATGCCTTCTCTAATGAATCAGGCTCCCAAAGGCGAACATCATGTTGGATATTATCCTCTAAAGTCCCTATGAACACATCAATCCTATGCTCCTCTGGAATATTTTTTACCCTTATGTTCAATTTTTGGAACTCCTCAATGTGCTCCATTATTGAACCCTTTTGTTTGAGACTTATCAATTGACTAAAAAGAGTGTTTCTTTTTGTATCCTCATAATGTGCTGTCAATTCTTCCGTAAAAATTGCCCAAGTGATAATTTTTTTACGAGAGCAAAGCCATTAATACCATACAAACTGATTTAGTTCCAAATATAAAGTTGCAATACGTACCTTTTGTGTGTTTTTCACATTATTGAGATCGAAAAATTGCTCCATTTGTAATATCCATGCTGCGGGATCCTTGCCATCAAACTTCCTCATATCGATTTTTGGAATATGGTGGGTCTTCGATCCAACATTAGAGTCTATGGGATCATGATTAACATTTCTTTTGTTCTCATCATGAGTTTCCTTTACTAGCCTCTCACCATTAGTGACCATTTCTTGTAGCAACTTATTCATATTTATCTTCAATTCTTCCATCTTATCATCCATGCCATCAATTTTAGCGTCCATGCCATTCATCTTGGCTTCCATTCCATCCATCTTAGCTTCTACACCTTTCTTTAAACAATCCATCTTAGCTTCTACATCTTTCCTTAAACCATCCATCTTAGATTCTGTTGCTTTTTGTGCAAGTGACACTTGTTGCACTTGGTCTCGTAATTTTGATATATCATGTTGCATTTCTTCCTCTTCTTCATGAGTCATGCTAGATATTTTAGGTTTTTTACTAGGTGTTTGCATTTTCTTTCCTCGGGGCATCAATTACCGATTCAAACTAATTTTTCAAACCAAGCTTATGCAAAAATTTAAAAAAAACTACACACCTTTTTTCACTTTGTAGAAGCTTGATATTGAATCTGATGTATCTCTGCAATTTCGGATCATCCAGTTTTGAAATTGCGACCTGTAGTAGCCCTCTGTGTCCTCTTTCCAACGCCACTAGTCTGATCCAAATTGGATTCTCCAAGGATGAGTTATGCACAATCTCCCAAGATGACCTGATTATAGACTAGTTTAGTAGAGCAAACTTGTACGATGTGCCACGAGTCACTGTTTCGACCTCTGGCTCTGAAAAACATCTACAGGAAACTACAGTCCATTCTCTTTTGTACCTTCTTACGAAATTTTAATCCGATGCTCAGAGAGAAAGTTATGACAATTTTCCGCAGGTCACCTGTTTGGAATGTAATTCAGGAGTCTGCAAAAAGACCAACATCCTTAGATCATATCTCCACAAATATAGCGCGAAAAGCTCTGAAATTCGGAGCTGAGATTCAGCGTGATTTCTTCTCAAATGGGTTTTTTTTTAGGTTCTGAAAATATTATGCTCCTATACCAATAGGTGTCATATTTCATGATTGACTGGTTAAAATCCCTAATATGTTCATCATTTCCTTGCTGCAAAGGTTTTCCATATTTTGAAAAGATCAAAAAATTTAAAAAATGAAAAGAGGGTATACCCTAAAAGAAAGATCAAAGGGAAAAAAAGAATGAAATGGTCAAAAAAGAAAAGAAATGAACCCCAAATAAAGAGGACCAGGAAAGTGTGCTAGTCCAAAATGCCACTACTATTCTATTTTTGCGAAGAATCTCATTATGTGCAGTTGGTTGACTCTTGCCACAGTTGATGGATGGCCAAACAACTTAATCTTGGCCAGTTCATGTTTGAATTTCCTGTTTTAGGGATAGGGAATAAAATCTTTCCAAACAGTTCAATCTTGGCAGATAATTAGATAGGTAGAGAAGCAAAGGAGCTCAACAGTTAAATCTGAGCCCTTGGAAGAAACAAGGGTAGACTTAGATAGGATTCCCATGAAAATAAAAGAAAATTTGTAAGGGTTTGCTAGTCCAAGTGCACCCATGTAAGAGGAAGAAAAAATGTTAGGTACTGTAGGCTGGGTAGGCAGTTTTGGTGTTGCAGAAGCATGCTTATGATTAATCTTTGTTTCTCAAAAGGTTCATCTTATTGTTATCATAAGTACAATGGCAATTGTTTGGCTACAAATCAAGTGAGGCATGACTAACTTCCCCTCACACTTCTCCCAAAATCACTTATTAACCCCCCCTTAAGGATATTGAGATCTGCTCAATACTCCTAAATTACCCCATTTCATGAAAAAGCCTGAGTAAAATAACATTCTTGCTTTAGGAAAAGAAACCACATTTCTTGTGTAAAAATCCTTGTTTTCCTGTTAAGCCTAAGTTGTTAAACATTATAACTTAGCACTTATTTTCATATCAATTTTTCATACTAACTGTAACTTTATTATATAATTCCCACATAATTTGTTCCCCCTGCCCGTATTATGTATATAAAAGAAAAACCCCAAAATTTTATTATCCCCACCACCAGCTAAATTATAGCCATATGTCAATGTTTACAGGGGATTCAAGGTTTATCTGGAACCTTGTGAATAACCCTATCAGCGCAACCTCGGGATTAATTAACCACCCGGGTTAATTAATAACCTTACTAAACCCTCCCCGCATGCAAATATTCAAAGATTAATTAACATCTGGTTAATTAATAGTTTAAACATCCCGTAGCCAATCAAACTACCCCCGATATATTTAAATCAACGTTTATTATATTGGGCCCCACGCCGTAACCCTGAGCCACCTCAGACCTCCGCCAACCGTTAGATCTGGCCCATGCATCAGACGGCTCACAATCATATCGCGAGGCCCTCCATTGCCGATGTTTACAGCCTGGGGAGTCAGCGGTATTGCCGCCGTACCTAGGACACGCGGTGCCCTCCCACCATGCTTGCAGCCCCTCCACCCGAAACCGCCTTGGCTCATAAGCGGTGCGGGCCAATACCGCTTACCGCCCTCCCGCTGACCCCGCCCACTAACGTCATCGCCATGTCACCTCCACTTCAGCATCCTGTACCGCTGCGTCACGACAAAACGTCACATCCCGATGACGTCATCCAACCGAAAAGCGCCAAAAAGCCCCGTGAAGCCAATTTTTGTTAAAAAACTCGTGAAATTGTCATTTTTGTCCATTTTCATTCATTTCTTCTATGAGACTGTTTCATGCAAACTACGTTCAAGCAACTGCAAAAGCTCCAGTCCACCACCCAACCAAGCAAAGTCCAGCATCCTGCTTCGCAACTCGTCAGTCAACCTACAAATTACACTCGTTCGCCTCTAAAATATAGGTATTTACCCCATCTCACCTCCTGAACCTATATTTTCAGTTTTCCTCTGTAAATTATACCTATAAGAGCCAAATTCAAGCTGAAGCAATCCATAATTGCTATACCAAGATATCCAAAACTGCTCTTTTGCCCTTTTTTTCCACAGAAACGTGACCTCCGGTTTAAAAACACAGAAAACTGAACATGGAAGCCCCTATGGCCCTCAATGTAATGCCCCTCAATGCACCTCATAAAGACCAGAATCATCTACCCTTGGCCGACAGAGATTTCCAAATAAAAGACCCGTCTGGTTGCCAAAATCATCTTCATACTTTCTGCCTAATCAGAAATAGTCATCTAAACAACTCTGATATCTATGGAATATGGGAATCCAATCTCCCCAGGTATTACCTTCCCTCAGTCAATGTGTTCCCAGATATTATTCACCACTGCTGTGCCAATTATGACCCTGTCAGTAAAGCAACTATGACCCCATCACAAACTATTCTCTTTTACATAACTGCTGAATCTATCAGTGAGATGCTACACTTCCATCCAGTTCAACCTCTTGCTCCTCTTTCCATGGGATTTTTGCTTGAGCAGGGCTCTCAACTATCCAGTGCAGAAATAACCCAAATTGCTAGGTTGTTCATGAAACCAGATTGCCAGCCCTAAGGCCCACCTCCTTATTTATATGTCTGATTCAATGAGACTGGAAGAATTATTCTTGACATGATATCAGTGATCTTGGGATTTAGGTCCAGTGAATATGTGGATGAGATTGTCCTGGTTCTATTATCCACCTTTACTCTAGGACAGCCCTCTGCTATTAAGTATGACTATGCCTCTTTCATTGCTGACAAAATCCATGCTCAATTTATGAATTTGGAAAGAGAAGGAGTGTTTAAATACACAACTTTCATATACCATCTATTGTTATATTATCACCCAGATAGTTTTTTGTTTCCCATCAGGAAATTGGATTCCAAAGGAGAGAGGAGGTCTGTAATCTTTTGGACCTCAGTCTTCCACAAGGTTGGTGAATCCCCTTATACCCACTTTGAATTCATTGATGGGTTTGTACATCCTGCCTCCACTCTATTGATAGGAGCTCCTCCTCCTAGGCTCTCTGGCGACATAAAGAAGATTTTACAGCTCTCCAAAAACTACAGGAGAGGTGACTGGTACTTCTACCAGGATCACACTAAAATCAAGATATATGACTGTGAATTGTGCCCTTATAAGCTGCCCAAATATGTGCCCATGAGATTATTTGCACTGGAGTATTTCAAGAAACTTATCAATGCAGATTTAACTCACTTTTGCAATGTAAAGAAAAAGGCTCAGCTAAGAATAAGAAACCAGTTAGGCCCTTTTATCATTAACAAGAGGGAGGCATGGGAAGATGCTGATAAGATATTAGGGGAAGACCTTAGATTGAAGAAAAGCTTATGGTGGGTGCCATATGACCCAAATAGCTTTATAAATGACAGAAAAGTAAGAAACCGACTGTCCACTTACATACATCATAGGATCCCTGAGGTAAAACAATATTCTAATCAGGATGAGTGGGTAGAGGGTACATTAATAGAAGAAATTACTCAACAAGAAAAGATGGAACAAGCTATGAAAGATTTATAAGATACCCTTGACCTGGACTCGTTTGGACAGGTATCTTTCAAGCTGCCTCAACAAACCGAAGTAGGTACTTCCTCTACTAGAACTTCACAGCAACTTGTACAGGAAACTGGTGCCCCAGCTACAGGGTCTTCAAAGGGCAAGGAAGTAGTAGACACAGAGCAGTGAGCAATGACTGACCAGCAAGAGCAAATTCCTCCAGTACAAACTAAAGCACCAGAGATACCAGCATTACAGAATCCTCTAAATGAGGAAAAGGGAAAGAAAAGAGACAGAGAAGAATCCACACCCATCAGTGGACCTGCAGAATAACCAGGTGTAAAAAGGCAAAGACTGAATCCTCTATCTGAAGAGGAAATCATTGAAGAAACAATAGAAAGCCTAAGAGGTGAGAGGGCAACTAGCCCACAAACCTCCCCAGTGACAGCCACATCAACCAGCTCACACAGGCAAGAGCTAGAAAGGCAGCATACTGTGGAAGTTTCATCCACTAGGCCACCAAGTAAGCAGACCTCTGATATCAAAAGAACATTCACAGAGATAAAGGCTATAAATGATCCATTGAGGCTGCAAATTTATAACCAATATCTTAAGATGGCCCCCACAAAACAGCAAAGATTAATGTCAACATATGACATTAAAGAAGGGAAAATGATCATGAGTTACTTCAAGCCCAAGGTGCAGCAACCACAATCGGCAACTGATTATATCAGGACAAATCTGGAAGTCTTGGCCAAAGACATTCATCCAATAGACCAGATTGAACTGTACAAACAGACCTGAGAGATGGTGTATTCCACGCTAGCTGATACAGCAATGTTGACTCATAAATTGCAAAATTCCTTAAATAATACCTCTGCTTAGCTAGACTTAGAGAAATCTTCTTCTCTAGCAAAGGACAACAGGATAAAATCCTTGGAAGATATTATCATTGAACTGGGACATGATCCCAAATATGCTAAAGGCATAAAAGCACTAACAAGGAAAAAGGAAGAGGACATTGCTGCCCTTAGAAAACAACTCAAAATGCGTCCTTCTATGCATCCACAGATAGCAGATGTTGTACAACAGAAGTCCAAAGAGGACATGATGGACCTACTCATGAGGTTGAACGAGAGATTGAGTGAGACAAAGCAGGCATTGGAGAAAGCACTACAAGAAAAGCAGGGAGAATCGACCTCCCAGCCACTTGAAGTAACTCCAACAGTCACAACTGCCCCTCCCACAGTTATAACAGCAGTGCCTCCCACTGTCCCGGCATCAACAGTAGAAATCACCACAGGTACCTCAGCAATAGCAACAACACTAGGCAGCAATACAACTATGACTACATAACAATTAATAAAAGCCATGGAGCAGTTGAAACTCCAAGTATCAGAGCTGAAACAAGTCAAATAAAAGTTGGCAAAGGTTGAACAAAGTTATGATAAGTCCAAGATGAATGTGGCAGAGAAAATAAGGGAAGTCAAAGCATTGGAGAACAAGGTAAGAGCCTTAGAAAAGTATCTCTCTCTGCATAAGCCTCTGGTAGAAATCAGAGGAATTTTGTGGACCAACATCACTCAATCCCTTAGTGATGTGTGGAGATCTATTCAAACCATTTATGAACAGATTGATTTGATAACAGTAGCCCAAGTGGAAATTCAGAAAAAAAGAGCCTTATTGGGACAAATGCCTGAGCAAGCTAACAGGCTAATACATTTTTTGAATACCAAGACCAGTGAAGAACTGGAAGCACTGGATATTAGAGACAGAATAGGTACCATTCTGGACATCAAAAGAGTTCTAACCATGAGAACTCTAATGCAAAACCTGGACAGAAGATGCTAGGACATGCAGGTAGAGATTGATTCTTTCATAGAAAAATTTACAGTCCTGCATCAAAAAGGTTTGCCAAGTCCTTTGGGAGATAATGATCATCTGATGAAGCACAAGGACTATGTACATAAATTAAATACATATGTTGTCAATCAAGCTAATGCATCTTCAAGCACTGCAGGAGAAAAAGCACTTCCATCTGGCCAGTCCCTTTATGACAACCTGGAAAATCTATTCTACATAGAGCATGAGGTGACGCATCTGTTCACCATCCACCTAATTTCTTTAGGTACACAGAGACTGATGAGACTTTAAGGAAGCTGTAGAGACATAAAATACTAGGACCAGAGTGGTGGCAAAGCATGTTAGAGATTCTGTAATTTATCTTTGGTCAATACAGAATTTTGGACCATCTACTATAAATGCACAGAACAGAAATAAATCACAGTCCTGCAGGTCAAAGCACATCACATCAGAGTTAAAGAAAGTCCGGCCAAAGCAGAAAAATCAGCACAGAGGATCAGTAGAAGACAGCTGGGAACCGACTTGCAGCACCTACCTCCAGTACATCTCATAAATACGGATCAACCAACGCAGCATGAATTTATTGCATCTATTTATTGTCTCCCTGTTTTCGAGACTGTCTATCTCTATCTGTGTAAAAGAAGCATTAATTGTCAGCAGATATTATTTCTATCAGATATTTTGTATAATATCTTGACATTTTTGTATAAATACCCCCCCAGACGAAGTATTTGGGGTTGGTTGGTGGTGGATGTTCATAGTTTTGACTGTAATACTGAATAATTTTGATAATAAAAGCTATTGGAACCATTTTTTTCGAGCTCACGGGATGAAAAATTGATGCTAAGGACCATGTTACAGAATTCTTGAATCATTTTATGGATCAATAAGTCTCTTCTAACTTGTGTTTTACAATTTCTGTGTTTATTATATCATCTATGTTTCATGATCTAAATAATAGAGAAAAAGAATAACCCAGAATTTGCTTGTTTGCACTCTATGTTCAATCTCTGTTATTATTAATGTTTTCTTCAGAATTAGCATAAATAGTGAATTCTTAATTGCTCCTGTTTCCCTTGGTTCTTTCATCTTGAATATTAGCTAAGGAATTCTTAATTGCTCCTTAGCAGTAATCATCCATTTTCCCTCTGTCAACATGATGAAGGATTCTTAATTGCCCTTCACCCATTGACTCCATTCCATCTGATTCCAACCTATAAATTGTTCCATATTTGAGTACCTTGCTCTGTGATAAATTCTCTGATAAGAAACCTAACCCAGGAAGCCATCCTTCTTTGACTCCATCATGCCCAATGGACTGAAATGTTTCAGTTTTACCTCACTGTTCTATTGAGTCCCCATCCTTCCAACCAAACTCTAAACAAAACCCTTGCACTTCATAACTAGCCTAATATACCTCAAACATAGCTAAATCATAAAGAGAGAGCCCTCCCTAGATGTAGATTGGCTAGAATCTGTATCTAAAAGATTGATTTGTGGTTACTTCAGCCGTATTCCCTTTCTTACAACTTTAGGGAACAACCTAAGTGATAACATCATTGGCGACTCCGCTAGGGATCTGAATAATTGTTTGTTACTGCTGTTTAATTTTTTTTAAAGAGCTACAGATGGAGCCTGAAGTCTATTTCCAATCTAGTGTTAGGCTTTGAACAGTTGTCTCAAATACTTTATCAGTTTCCTATTTTAGTAGATCTTTAGGAAAATTCAAAACTCCCATATTTTAAAAACTTCCTAGAAAGATACTGTCAAAAGTTGTATCCTTCAAATATTTCAAGAAAAACCAAAAATATATTCAGAAGCTGGCTCCAAAGAAGAAGATCCGTTACACTAGATCAAATCCAGATCCAAATCCTCCACCTGTGTTTCAAAATCCTAATCTGATTCCTAAGAACCTTAGAAGCCAGTAGAACCTTATCCAATCTGAGATTACTCCTGGAAAAGCACCAGTCCTTTCTGCCATTACTGTTGCATCTCCTAGTTCACCCTCAGCACTTCAAACCATCTTTTCCACTCCCCCATCCACAACACATATTTCAACTGGTATCCTTGCTCTTCCAACTGTTACACTTATCTCTGCAAATACGGCAAACCGATATGCTCCCCTGCAATTACCTGTAAATCCAGGGGCTATGACTCAAGATTATCAAAGCAAAATCACCTATTTTGATGGTACTCGCACTTACACAGCCCAACAACACACCAAGAAAATGATGGATTATTTTGAAAACTATGAGATTGATGATGATGATGTAAGAATGAAAGTTTTTGTCCAAAGCTTAACTGGAGATGTTAGAACCTGGTTTAGAGCACTCCCTGCAAACACTATCAATGATCCTGAAGCTCTTTATTAGACCTTCTTAAACAAATGGGAAAAGAAAAAAGATCCTCTCCACATTTTATCAGAATATGAAAACTTAAAGAGAGGTCCACAAGAAACTGTTCAAGATTACTGCACTAGATTTAACAATGTATACAATGCTATTCCTCAGAATCTCAGACCTCCACCAGACTTGGCCTTGATCAAATTTCCTGATGCATTTGACTCTGACATGGCATACCAGCTTAGGGAAAGAGCTCCTCGAAGCCTATAAGACATGCAGAGTATAGTTGTTAGTGTTGAGGCCAACCTAATTTCTAAACGAGCTCGGGCCAAAGCTAAAAGGAGGATACCTATCAAAGAAGAACCTTCTGCCTTTGAACAAAAATTAGATGCTATCATTAAAGGAATGGATAGACTTGGTGATAGAGTAGAAACAATTGAGAGAAAATCCCCTTGGGATGGTCAACCGAATAACACTGGAAGAAACCCAAATTTCAGAAAAAATCAGAGTCCCAATACTAGAAAGGCTGGCCCTGACCAAAACATTAGATCTCCATTCCAAGAAAACTATGCTGAAGCTTCAACTTCTAGTGAACCAACAGAAGACACTCAAATTAACTTAATGGGGCTCAGTAGTGAACAACAAATTTTCTTAACCCAAGAAGACCAAGAGGCTCACACTCTTAATCAGTTCCAAAGCCAATTAGGGGAATCATTTGATTTTATGGAGGGATATGACATAGCCATCTATGAAGTTCACGGGAAATATAATCTAAGAAGCCAGATAATAGATGTCCCTGATGACAATAAACAGAAAGAAACCAAGCAATCTAGCAGAGCTAAAATCAAGGACCCTCCTATACAAACTCCTCCTAAAGTAATTCCTAACCCAGACAATCCAACAGCTGAAGATGTTTCAGATAATCAACAACCTAATAAACAGTCATCAACTTCCATTATTTCCAAAGAAATTGTGGGAGGACCTCCAGAAATTGACATACAAGCAACTTCAACCCATAACACTACTCATAATAAAGGAAAAAGGATTGAAAAAACAACAGAAAAAAGAAAATCTCACTGCCCAAAATGAAAAAATTCAAATAGAAAAACCTTGAGACCGAAATAGGCAAGTTGAAGATAGCCATTCCATTGTCAGAATTGGCTAAGCATGATGTCTATAGAGAACAAATCAGAAAATCACTGCAAATTTCAAAAAACAGAGATGCAATAAGTGTCCTTGATGACCAACCAGAATTAATTTTTGGCCCTGAAGTAAACGACAAATCAGTAGACAGAGGGGTCCCTCCTTTCTATGTAAGTCTGAATATTCATGACAAAATACTGCACAATGCAATGTTTGATTCTAGAGCTTCCCATAATTTAATGCCCAAATCTGTGATGGAAAAGTTGGACCTAGATATCACCAGGCCATATAAAGACTTGTTCTCTTTTGATTCAAGCCAGGTCAGATGTCTAGGATTGATCAAAGATTTATGTGTATCATTAGTTCAATACCCTGCCAAGACAATTTTAATGGATGTAGTGGTAGCTGATATTCCACCAAAATATGGCATGTTGTTGTCTAGATCTTGGGGTGCAAAGCTCCAGGGATCTTTACAATTGGACATGTCCTATGCTACCATTTCAGTATTTGGCCAGCCAAAGAGATTGTACCGAGAAACTTTGATGAAATACATGATGAGCAGCCAGGAGAAATCCCAGAATTTTCCCATTTACTCTATGCATTCTAACATGGACTCTTTCATCCTATACAATGCTGAAATTTATCCCTCAACTAATGACAGGGTTTTAGCACTTGAACAAGAAGAGATCATAAACAAAAACTCTATTGCTCAAACCCAAGAAACTCCTCAAATAATTGTTATAACAGACACACAAGGGAAACCACATGAAACTGAAAATCCAAATCTCCCTAGTAAGCAACTTTCCAAGAGTCCTGATACCAAAAACATAAATGAAATCCTATGGTATTTAGAATTTTATGGATCAATCAATAAACTAGGAGCAGGAGCAGGGATTTGGATACATAATACAGAAAATAATCATGCTGGAGGACATGCATACAAGTTGAATTTTAGGTGCACTAATAACATGGCTGAATATGAAGCCCTCTTGCTAGGACTTAAATTGATCAAAAGTCTAGGGGCAGTTAGGGTATCAATTTTGGGAGACTCTGATTTAGTTATTCAAAAAATGAAAGGAAACTTCCTCACAAATGATCTCAGATTAAGATCTTATAGAGGGGCAGCAATTGAAATACTCAATACCTTCCTAGAAACACAGCTTGCCAAAATTCCAAGGAAACACAATTTGCATGCTCATAGTTTGGCAACATTTGCCAGCACTTGTAAACTGCCATTTGAGCCTAATCATCATTTTACAGCTGAGATTAAACACAGGCCAACTGTACCTGACAATGTAAAAAACTGGCAAGTGTTTGACAATGACACTCAGATTAATAATTTCCTGACCTTAAAAGAAGAATTTTCCAGCACTAATATAGACACAGGCACTGTGGGAGAAGTTGATCAAATAGACAAAGTTGAAACACACATTTCAGCTGAAACAGCAACTCAAATACTACATCCAACAAAATTTACCAACAAAGAGTTGCAAGAGCTTAAAGAAATAGACTTTGATGAAACTATTGGAGGAGAATATGAAGTTATTGATTTAAAGGACAATTATTTACCCACAGGATTAACTCCTCTGGAAGACATTTTTTATTCTAATGATATCCCAAGGAAGCCCAAAATGCAGCCTCTAAATGCAGAAATTGAGGACTGTAACATAGGGACTGAACAAAATCCTAAAATGATAAAATTGTCCAAAGCTTTGCCTCCTAACCAAAAGCTTAAATATATTGAATTGTTCAAAGAATTCCAGGACGTTTTTGCATGGAGCTATGAAGATCTCAAATCTTATGATACTTCTGTGATTTAGCATACAATACCCCTCAAAGAAAATCAGAAACCTTTCAAGCAAAAACTCAAAAGGGTCAACCCTGTACTCCTCCCTCTAATTGAAAAAGAAGTCAAAAGAATGTATGAAGTTGGGATAATTGCACCCATTAGATTTTCAGAATGGGTCTCCAATTTAGTGCCCACTAGGAAGAAAACAGGAGAAATTAGACTGTGTGTTGATTTAAGAAATCTGAATAAAGTTTCTTTGAAAGACCACTACCCCTTACCTAAGATGGACCACATTTTATAAAGGGTGGTAGGTGCCTCTAGAATCTCACTTTTGGATGGGTTTTCAGGCTTCAACTAGATTCTAGTTCACCCTGATGATCAAGAAAAAACTGCTTTTACAACTCCATGGGGAACTTTCAAATATGTGAAAATGCCATTTGGACTCAAGAATGTAGGGGCAACCTTCCAGCGTGCAATGGACATAGCTTTTGCTAAAGAAATTCATGATTTCCTGGTTATATACCTAGATGATCTCACTGTGTTTTCCAAATCAGATCAGCAACACTTAGATCATCTGAGACAAGTGTTTTTAACCTGCAGAAAATATGGTATATCACTAAATCCAAAGAAGTCATTATTTGGCCTAGAAGAGGGCAAACTGTTAGGTCACATAATCTCAAGAGATGGCATCAAAATTGACCCTGACAGAATACAAGCCATTTTACAAATACCACATCCCAGAAATGTCAAAGAACTCCAAGCTTTCTTAGGGAAAATTAATTTTTTAAGAAGATTCATACCCAACTTGGCTGAATTAATTAGATTGTTGAATAATATGCTGAAAAAGGATTCCAAGGTCAAATGGACATTAGAAGCCAAACAAGCATTTGAAGAAATCAAGATAGCCTTGACCAAAACACCAGTCCTTACAAGCCCAAAATTTGACAGAGACTTCATAATATTTTCATTTGCATCAGAACACACTATTGCTGTTGTTTTGCTACAGAAAGATGATTAAGGATGTGAAAAACCCATAGCCTTCTTTAGCAAAGCACTGAGAGATGCACCTCTAAAATACCCAATTATGGAAAAACAAGCTTATGCACTTGTGAAAGCCATCAAACATTTCAGAGTCTACATACTATACTCTCATATAATAGCTTATGTGCCAAACACTGTTGTCAAAGATATCCTAACCCAAGAGGGGATTGAAGGCAAAAGAGGTAAATGGATTGCTACTATATTAAAATATGACATTGAAATAAAACCTACAAAGCTTATAAAAGGACAGGGATTGGTTAAAATCTTGACTGAAACCAATTGCCAAGCCCTAGATATTAATGAACTGGATAATGAACAGGAGATGGTGACTCCACAAATTAGCTAGGCCTTCCTAGAATCACCTTGGTATGCTGATATATGTTATGTATTATTAAACCTGCAGGCTCCTCTAGGGTTATCCAGAAAAAAGAAAAGTTTTATAAAAATGAAAGCTCTAAAGTTTTGTATTTTAGATAGTGCTCTTTTTTGGAAAAATCATGAAGGTGTTGTATTAAATTGTCTAATAAAAGATGAAATTGACAAAGTGCTCAAAGAATTTCATGCAGGGGACTATGGTGGACATTTGTATTGGAAATCAACTGCTGATAAAATCCTAAGGGCTGGATTTTACTGGCCCACCTTGTTTGCTGATGTCAAAAAATTTGTTACTGCTTGCCATAAATGTCAAATCTTTGAAGGCAAGAGGAAACTTTTGCCTCTACCCCTTAGACCAATTTCCACTAAAAGACCATTTCAACAATGGGGTTTAGATTTCATTAGGGAAATTCACCCTCCCTCTTCTGGCCAGCACAAATGGATTTTGACTATCGTAGATTATTTCACCAAGTGGATAGAGGCCATCCCTTGTAGACAAGCCAATGATTTAGTGATCATGTAATTCGTAGAAACCAACATCCTGTCTAGATTTTGTTGTCCTGAAAAGATTATAACTGACAATGTTGCTACTTTTAAATCCAAGAGAATGATCAATTTCTGTCACAAATACCACACTACCTTAGGCCACTCCACAGCCTATTACCCCCAAGGTAATGGTCTAGCTGAGTCATCCAATAAAAGCCTGATGAATATCATTAAGAAAGTATTGGAAGAAAACAAGAAAAATTGGCATAAGAAGCTTATAAATGCATTATGGGCAGACAGACTGACTACCAAGAGATCCATTGGAACTAGTCCCTATGAGCTTGTATATGGTATGGAGGCTGTATTTCCCTCCTCCTTGGGAATACCTGTAATGAAATTATTGCAAGAAGTTCAAATACAACCAAATGACATCCAGAGAAGAATAAATCAGACTATACATTTGCAGCAGACTAGAGAAGAGGTATATCAAAGATCTCAAGTGCTACAAGAAAAACTCAAGAAGATATTTGATAAGAGGACTAAGGCAGAGGATTTTTTCATAGGAGACAAAGTTCTGAAATGGGATTCTAGAAGAGAAGATAAAGGAAAACATGGGAAGTTTGACTTCCTGTGGAAGGGACCTTTTATTATTCAGGCCTCACAGGGAAACAATACCTACTTTTTGAAAAGCCTGGATGGTACAGAAGCAGAAGATGGACCAGTTAATGGTTGGATGCTGAAACATTATTTTGATCCAGTTTGTTGATATGTCAGGACTCTAACTTGTACATAACAATGCTTAGTTTCTGCAGTTTATTACAACAATAAGAATGGGAAGGAATGTGTAGGAAATTTTGAGGAGCAGTCAAGGAACTTTACCACCTTTTGTTTTACCTCATTTTTTAGTTTAACAGAAGTTAGCAGATTATGAAGATTTGGATGAGGAGATAATTTAGGGACTCTATCCCTACCACAGGCGGATCAATATTAAATAAAAAATCAACAAGATATTATGGAATTTTGGCACAAATTGTGGAACTCCAATGATTGAGAAAATCTAGCAATGTGTTCCCTTCCATTTAATGCAGATTCCTAGTATTGGGAACGAGATCTCCTAATCAAGGGATTTTGGTGGGGAAAGATTCCTCCTTTCATGGGGAATGATTCATAATCATTGTTTATAAGTACTAAGTCAAACTTGCCTCTAGGTGTAGATTTTGATTGGTCTTCTTGTGGAGAGAACTCGTATTTATGCAGCTCTATTGTATTTTCTTACAGGGATGTAATTGTATTGATGAAAATAATGAATATTAGTGTCATGTTCAGCTTCTAAATCTTTTTATCCTCCATAGGTCTCTGCTTTTCCTTGGGCTTGGCCATCTCAGGAGCCTCAGAGCCCTTTTTTATCATTTGCTTTTCTTCTTGTCACTTCTTATTCACATGCATCTCTTGTTCTTGTTTCTTTCTATTTCTGCATTTAGTATTAATGATTTCTTGTTGTAGTATTGGGTTAAATGGTTGATATAAGTTATTTTGTAGGACCACAAGAATCATTTCATCCTTTGAAAAGCTTTGGAAGGTCATAGTGGTCATTGAGCTACTTGGATTAGTTTTCTTATTCCCAAATCTAGATTTCTAGAACTCCTTTATGGCAAAGAACAATAAGTTTATTCTATTTTTTAGAGCATGCTAACGAGCTTAAATCGAGTTGGTTCCACTTGCATTATATCACAAAAACATAATATTTAATAAAAAAATTTACCCCATTGCATTTTCACTTTATTAGGTTAGGCATTTGATAGATTTACTAGCTCACTAGTTCTCGAATTTCTGGATTTTAGACAAGTAATTTTCCGTTGTTTAATAAATCTTTCCCATGTATAGATGAATTTGTGGATATATGAAAAAAATAATATGTGTTGTTGTAGAAGATTCTACATTGTAGGGAGACCTCATCTCGTTCGCCTCATCCAAGCCTCATCCACACATGGCGTCAAAATCCACTAAAGCCTCAATCTGAATTCTTGTTTTATAAGAAAAAAATGTCATTTCCATTGAGCAAATCTACCCATCTTGAAACCCTTTCTTGAGTTCTAGGTAATGTCCACCACTTCCATGCCTTATTCTTCCATTATCCACCTTTCCCAAGCTCTGTTCCACCTCCTAGACCGACTTCCTAAGCTTTCGACCTATTCTTATAATAAAATAGAGGATCCTGTAGGAACTAGTACATCATGTAGGAAATCCTGTAATGGTATGTTTTGAGAATGAATTGAGAAAAATCATCATTGAATTTGGGATTCAGCCTCTTCTTGACCTCCAAGCCATCAAAACCATTGTACCCCTCTTCCTCCACACCTGTCTCCCCTGCCAAAGAACAAGGAAAGATTAGCATTTGCATTTATAAAATGAAAAGATGAAGAAAAATAGTTCTTTTTATTTCTTAATTAGCACATGCATGCAACACTTAATACTACCTAGATCAAATTCCATGCTTAGTTAGTTTAAATCATCACATGTGATAAATAGGGCTAAGTTAGGTTTCTTTTACATTTAGTTCATGATATTTATGCAATTAGAATATGTTTATTTCCTTTTACTTTATTTCTTGCAATAGGTTAGGGTTTCCATTTCGAGCAGTTCATTTTATGTTGTTAGTTTAGGATTTGATTTCAGTACATGCACTCCATTACGTCATGAAAACAAAGTAATGACACATTGTATGCTACACATATAGTTCTGATACCTATTAAGTTTGTATGAACCCCGGGTTGATAATTAAAGTTGGTAGCCTTGGAAGTTGCAACATTCTTGTTGCAATACTGAGGCTCATCAAGAACCAACCTCTTATTAATGTAGGCCACCACCTGCGCTAGCCATTTTTCTACCTTTCATACACTTTTCAAACTGAAAATAGAGGCAAATACATATACAGAGAAATAACAATCTTGTTCACTGTAGAAACATGCTTCTGCTCTTGGTTCTCTACTTTTCCACGGGCTCTCTCGGCCTCACACAACATCACCCTCTGCTCTGCTCACTACTATATATACTCTGCTCTCGACCTTCTGTTCCATGTATCTCCGCATCACTCTATTACTATCCAAAAACTTGGTCCAGTTGAACAAATTTCATGCACTTAACTCTACTCTCTTCAGCACATCCAACATTGTTATCTTCCCCACACAAATCTATAGCAATCACTGGTTTTGTACCTCTGTTGCACTTTACTCAATGTTGTCTCTACTGCTAGTTTCCACACCACCCAAGTGTACCTCTGAATGACACCTCCATACTGTTGTTGCATCTATTGCTTGAGTTATGTCACTGTATTAAACATTAGGATGGGTTCTTGAGCGCTTCGCCAACTCTTTGTGTGATCCTCCATGATAACAATTTAATCTTAGTCCACATGCACACTCTGGCAAGGCTCTCCATGCTTATTAAATTGATCACAAAGATCAAAATGTACTTCAACATGACTTTTTTCTTCCTTTAATTCTTTGAAGCATGTAAGTAAGAGTAGTAGTCGCTTATGCTTGAGACAGTGTTGACATTGCTGGACCCACCAACATTCAAGGGATCACCCTGGTATGAAGTCCCAACTAGACCTCACACTGTTTGGTGTGGGAGTCCCATCTGGTATGATGGCCTAGTTTCCATTATCTTAAATGTTTGCCTTAGATCTTGCTTGTTAGCACATAAGAGTGGTCTTCTTTATCTTTGAGTAGTGAGGTTCGCATGCCTGGTGATTGATAGTGTTACTTGTGTCAAGGTTCTTTCACCAGAGAGAGGAAGGGTGGGAGTGAGTCCCAAGTCGGATGGGAGGAAACCCAACTCTATTAGGAACACACAACAAAACAAGATGTGTGCAGCTTTTGGGGGGGGGGAGGGAATCCACATGGATGTGACAATCACAATACACAAGGGAAGATAGCACGTACAACACCCAGTGGACCATTTGGCAAGTGCGATGGTCGTTATAGCAAGTTTATGTGAAATGTTCTGTTTGATGTTTGGGAGGTGACCAGCATGGGCAGGATACTGTTAAAAACTTAGACAACACATTTTCATTAGTATATATGTATTAGAATAATTGAACAATCCAAGTGTTAAACACAAGTTAAAGCAACATGTATTACAAGTGTTCAAGACGAATATTACAAACAGTTACAACATGTGTGAAAACGTGTTGGCCTGTCAGCAAGATTCTAAATTAAGCGAAAGTTCCAAGACACATCAATACACCATACATCACTAACCCCATGGGTGGGGCGTTGGAGCCACTACTTACTCCTCAAAGAAAATATTACAGACTCTCAAGGCTATGTGGGAGGAGCCAAGGTGAAAATTCCTTTGCATGTACAAATGAGGGGGTATTTATAGCCAAGGGTGAAACTGACCCTTGTGACTGTTCAACTTCCCTCATGACTGTTTGACTTCCATGACCTTTCAACTTTACATGACTCTTCATATGACAAGTGGGTCTCTTGGACTTCCACATTGCATTACATTGATTGACCGTATGGTCCAGAGTAGAGATGTGGACGACATGACTCATGACAAGAATCAACATGAAAGTGCTGGTAAATTCATGTCTCTACTAGTGTGCATGTCGAGCTGCAATGTTGCTGGGTGATGGATTTCCTCATGGTGTGTCACAACTTTACCTATGGATGGCAAGGATTCTTCGATAGTCGTTGGGTTCGCTTGATGTTGCATTCACATGTTGCTCCTTTCTTGTATGTTGGCATGCTTGACAAGTTCGTCCGTTCATGAAAAGTGTATGTTCGTCTGTCTGTTCATCTGTGAACACGTTTTTGCATGTTCGTTTGTTTGTTCGTCCCCAAACACATCTTTGCATGATCGTTCATTTGCGTGCACATCTCTTTGCATGCATCGTTTGTTCATCTATTCACAAACAAGTCCTCTTGCATGAACACCCCTTGTTCATCTCATCTGTCATTTTGCCATGTTTGTTTGTGTACCTGTATCTGCAGTCGCTCATGATGAGATGACATCAAATCCATAAACCTCCTAGCATACCATGAATCATGATCGCTTCAAATGCAAGCGATTAGGAGAGAAAAGGTTATGAAACTGTGTGAGGCAAGCTTCAAGATGGGATGGAGGCTTCGGGCACTGCTAGTGAAAACTATGCAGAAGTCACTGGGAGATGGTGATGGAAAATCTGGGTCATCGGTCATTGTCTATAGGGTTTAGCTCAGTTGGAGGACAAATCTGCGCAATTTTTGGGAGGAGCAGTCCAAGCTGCATGAAGTCTGGGTAGATATGATTGACCAATGGTGCAAGTTGACAAGTACAACGCTTGTGATTGATCGTTGGATGAATGTGACGATGCCTGTGCTATAGTGTATACGACTCCATGTGTGAGGGCGACGGATGTTTACATAGCGAACACAACATGTACGCACGAAACGAAGACCTTGTGTACGACCAGAACATGGTCACAAGGGTGACATTGTTACCAACATGAAAAAGATATCTGTTGAACGATCAAGCAAGGTGGGTGTGAAGACTCACACGAGCTCACAAGATGAACCCGAGTGTGTGTAGAAATCAAGTAAAACTCTCAAAGGAGGGTCAAAAATTGGATGCAGGCCAAAATTTTGGAGGGTGTTGCAGCCACTACAACATACAAACTCTATTATCTAATATTGCATGTAGTGGTCCTCGTTGCCTTGACCCAACTATATTTGACAGTGGCCATTACTCCATCAACTAACTCTTTTGGCTTGCATTTACTCTCTAGCTGTTGACTCATTCGTCCTTTCACTTTGTATCGCAGTATCAGAGCCATAACTTATCATAAATCATATAAAAATAATGTTATAAAATCCCACAATTTAGATGACTTTAGCCCCTTAGCGCTTAGCCCTTATCACTTGTTCTTTTACCATGGGACTGGGAGTTGCGATCAACAGCTTCACATACCATTGTAGTGTTATATCGAAGCCCTTGCATATGATAAATTTTATTGAAAATACCTTATGAAATTGCAAAGTCCTGATTACATTTAGCTCCATCTTCTTAGCCCTTTATCATATTTCCTTCATAGGACCAGGTTTCATGATCAGGGGCATAAAACTTAGGTGTTAAGGCCTCCAGGCTCCTACCAGGGTCCTTTCTCCTTGTGTATTTTTCTCTTACACCCTTGGTTCCTTCAACTTCTTGTCGAAGCACCAATACATTTGAAGCTCCTCATTTCGTAAATGTTCTCAAATTTTAATTACGGAGGAGTTCCGAAATTATGACCTCTGAAATAATTCCCAAGTGGCATAACATAACACTTAGGTGCTAACCTTTCTCTATGCCCTTGGTCCTTTGGGTCTCCCATGACCAAGCACTAGTCCACATTAGAGCTCCTTTATCAAATCATAACTTTTTCGTAAAGCATTTCCATAGGAGTTATGAAACTATGAGCTCTAAAATTCTTCATAGCACTTAGGTGCTAACCCCGCTCTGCGCCCTTGGTCCTTTGTGTCTCCCAGGACCATGTGCTAGTCTCATCGAAGACCCTTTCATTGGATTAGAGCTTTTCAAAAGGATTCAATAAGAGGTTACAAAACCTAGACCTTCGATATTGCATCCTTCGAAATGACATCATGTTGAAGTCATCATCTCTACGTGGCATATCCTTAGTGGTGACATGTGTCATCGGGATTTTCCCCATTAGGCCACCCAAAATACCATATATGACTGCCATGTGTCCTTCGTACTGCCACGTCATGTTAACTTCATCTTCCATGTCAACTCCCTAGAGCCAATCAACTCTTGCCATGTGTCCAATTGGAGGAGAGAGAAAGGGTCCATCGGTCCTTGGTTTTTCAACGATTTCCTTTATTAGTTGCCTTCCTCGCAACCTCGGATCTTTCAAATAATTACCTTATTAAGGCCTTATGAAATTCCGATCTCTAAAATTTTGAAATGCCCTATGCTCCAAGGTTCGGATATCAGGTCTCGATGTGCTCCAACCTCCAATGTTCCGATGGCCTCCAGCTTCTGGCATTCCAACATGCCTTATGCTCTAAGGTTTCGATATGACCTAGTATGATATTTCGGGTTTTGAAATATCTAGGCTCTCAAGGTTCCAAACCTCTGATATTTAGATGATCCTTTCGAATTTCTTTTAAATAGACTGTTGAGGTCCTGATGGCTCCTTGCTTCTGATATTCAGCCTTCCAAAATTTAGCTCTCGATATTTGATATGCTTCAAAGGACTCCAAGATCCTTTACTTTGGATATCAAAAAATTTTGAACCCAATGGCTATTTCTAAACTTCCACATATAGTTGGAAATATCTTTCGGAGAACTTTCCAGTGGAGTAGGTTTTATGTGGGCTTTGAGCCCATATTTTACCTGAAACATGGCTGCAAATCTCTCTTCCTTGATGCTAGTTAGGTTGACAACAATGCCAACATACCAAATTCCATAATATGATAATATTAATTGGCCAAAACATATACAAAAAAAGAGGTTTCTATACAACATTAGCAAGCAGGAACATCAAGTTCTACAAAACCTAAAAGTGCAATCTCTATATTGCCTGAGAAGGGGAAATTATGGGATGAATTTGATAAGTCTTTAAAGGATAAGAAAAGCATTGAAAAACAAGAGGTTGTAGATTTAAAAGTTGAGATAGTTTCTCAAAAAACTACAACTCAGAATGACCCTATTACTATCCAGAAAACTCCTAAGTGTAAAGAGAAAATTGAGAACTAAAACCATGATAACCATGATGGAATCATGTTGTCTAGATTTCCTAGGCAATACTGTCATGAAGTCCATGGAAACGGCCTCTTATTTCCACTCTGGAATCAGAATCAATTGTAATAATCCATCTGGATGCTTACACTTTACTTTTACATATTGACATTCAAAGCATCTAGCCACAAACCGCGCCACCTCCTTCTTCAGATTCAGCCAATAATAGAACTTCTTCATCGCTATCAACATCTTCTGATATTCTGGGTGACTTGAATACGATTTAGCATGAAATTATCTCAAGATAAGCTTATTGAGCTCACTGTTGTCTAAAACACAGATATTGTCCCTAAATCTGACTAAACCATCCATTGTGAGATGATAGTCGACATCTTTATCACCTGTATCCTGCTGTAACGTGTGCCTAAGATCCCTATACTGTCATCCTACTATCCTACCTATAAGATCTAATCATGTAGATCTGTCCTATAAGAAATGATATAAGCTATATGAATCACAGAGCATCTGCAACCTTGTCTTCCTTTCTCTTAATATACTTGATCTCAAAGTAGAACTCACTAATTGTGGCCAACCATCTAGCTTGCCTGGAATTCATATTTAGTTGGTCAAACAAGTATCTCAATCCAATGTGGTCGCTCATAAATACAAGCCTCCTACCAAGAAGATACTGTCTCCACATCTTCAATGCATAGATGATCGCTGCCAACTCAAGATCACGTGTGTAGTTTTTAACCTCGTATAGAAATTACTTGCATACTAATTCTAAAAAATAGAAAATAAACAATGGCAAGAGCATAAAACATAAAACAAATATACACAGAGATTTTCCCCTAGATCCCAAAACTGGGACTACCAAATTGATTTTTTATTATATTCCTTTCAATGTTACAATACATATATATACTTGTCGAAGCATCCATAAACCCCAATCCATTAACCCTGGATTAGAACATAACCATAGTTTCCTTGATCGGATCTACAAAATACCATGGAAAAGAAACCATCATGCCTAAAACCATGTGCGAAATCCATGCACAAAACCATAGGTAGGTCTTCCCAACTAATATAGGGTCCAAAAAAATTTTCTCGAGGTGCTGCCTAAGACCCTGTGCAGGGAGGCTACCACCCCCTTGCAATCCCCTTGACAGAGAGGGCTACTTCCCCAACTTTAGTCATGGAAAGAATAAAACACACACCAAATATTCTCCCACTTGTTGTTTTCTTTCCATAGTAGGCCACAGGAAAGCTTAGTCATTGGTCCAACCCTGCAACGCCCATTGTTTCTCTACACCAAGAGAAATTATCAGTGCTCACACACTTTGTCAATGTTGTTATACCTCTGAGATAATAATGGTAAACTATTATGCCAGAGCATCTAAGATAAATGTTTTAGGGGTTTTGTTTTAATTTGGGAGACCAATGGATGAAACAGATAGAGAACTGATTGCCTAACCTTTTGAATAATATCAATATCTCAACAAAGGGCTTCTATAAATATTTACACTGTGAAATAGATTTTATGATGATGATGATCAAAAACAAAAAGTAATATGATTGCCACAGTTTTCAAATAGAAAGCTAGATAATCATAAGTATGAAAACCTTTAAACTACGTTTACAGGTTTGAAAAAATACACATGAGCTTACAAAAGATGTTGATGATTTATTAATTTTGAGGGAACTAATTAAACAAACAGTCCATTAATTCATTCTCTTTATGGATTATCACTTCAGAAAGCTTATAGGAATATATTGAAATACAATTACTCCTACCTGGTTATCTTTACAAGACACAATTATATGAAGAAAAACATAACGAATGACACTGGAAACACTTATAGGAAACAAAAACTATGAAAAACAGAATTCAAAATCCTTTGCTTCGTATTAATGATCCAGAAATATTAATTACATCAGATGTCTAGAAATGCTTCTTCAAGGGTGCAAATCATGATAATTCGTGAAGAGAGTTATTTATACAATAGTAGGACGAAAAATATCCAAAACCGCTTCTACAAAAATAGATTATTTACACAATCAAAAATAAAATTGTCTAATGATCTGGAACTGCTTTGGTGTTGTTCTGTTTGATGACTATCACTGAAAAAGTTGAAAATTGGTTGAAGCTGGCTGACTGTTCCCTCAAAAGCTAAATGCTATTCAATAATCCTTAGTCAAGTAAATCTGTTAATTCTTCCCAGCGTTTCTTATCTTGGATAGAAATATTTGTTACCCTCTTGTAGTTTCATCCATCTCGGTGTATTTAGTAAAAGTGGGCTTTACCAAAAATATATGCTTGATTTCATCCAAGATGAAGAAAGAATCCCTGAGTGTTTTTACTATGAGAGCTGGTATTGTTGATCCTTTGATATTGGCTACTAAAGCTGCATGGGTGCCCACCTCTGTTAACTTCTTGACATAATCCTTGATTTCTTTGGCCATTGGATCCTCAGATGCTGGTAGTTTCAGCTATTTCTTTAATACTCTATACTCTATCTGGTTCATATGTGTAGAAATTTCACCGTAGATCACCTGATAATGCAATATACTAAAGCAAAATACTTGATTTGCTTCTACAAACAAACTTGCGGAAGCTTAATCGATTTTGAGCAAGATCAAATAGAACACATATAATAGATGAAGAAGAAATCAATCACACATGAACGCAGAATAATACTCTGGGGAAAGCCTCAGCTAAAAACCTTGCTCTTTGTATTATCATACACGCGGAAATATATCAAGATTACACAAAGCTTTAGCTCTCAAGCTATCCAACTCTCACTACAATCCCTCACTGCTACTCATAGATAGAATAGACAAAACATATGCCGCCCTTCAGTTCTCCAAGCCTCCTATTTCCTTGCACAATTTCTCCTGGGTCCTCAAGCTGCCACCTGTGTGTAATTACCTCACACGCTGCTCACTAACCTTTGAAATAACTACGCAATCATCTAGGAAAGAATTCCTTCTGCATGCAAGAGATATCCTCATGGGAATATTCCCGCAACTGATAGTACATTATCCCATCCTTTGATCTCAAATGGGTCTCTATATAAACTGACATGCATGAGTTATTTATGAGAGAATATTCAGTTATCTGAAGTACACTAGTTCCATGCTTGCATGCATTGACTAACTGAACTCACAATCAATTCCAAAAACTATTGGAACTAATCTAATTGGACTTAACTCAGTTAACTGAGCTAACTAATTACAACTCAAATTACAACTCATCCTGATCTCCTTAATTAAGGGATAACTTCCTCAATCAAAGGGATAACTATTGCATGTCTTCACATAGACTTCATGTTTGATTTTCTCCAACTAATCAACTCAAGATGAATTAATTAATTATTTTAAAAACAACTGCTAAGATCAAATTCGAATTTTATTTCTCAATTTTAATTTAGGAACTAATTAAAATTGGAATGTATCTCGAAATTCTATCTATAGCAATGCTATTTTTAGCATTTCTTGTTGCTATTTTCAACACTCCCTCTCAACAAGAAAGGGATTATCTGTCACCCCCATCTTGTCTCTGTGGAACTCGAATTTGCATTTTGACAATGCCTTAGTCAAAATTTCTGCATCCTGCTTCTTGGTCGAAACATATTGCAACACCATGATCCTCTTCACCACACAGTCTCGAAGATGATGACACTGGATATCGATGTGCTTGGACTTGTCATGAAATACTGGATTCTCAAAGATTTTGGTACAACTCTAATTATTGCAATAGATCACAGTTGGATCCATCCTCTGATCAAGTAACCCAACTAGAATTTTCTGCATCCAAATGGCCTCACATGCTGCCTGGATTGCAACCATGTATTCAGCCTCTGCTGAGCTAAGTGCAACTGACCTCTATTTCTTGTTGTACAAAGAAACTGCAGTTGAACCAAGGTTGAAAATTCCTCCTGAAGTGCTCTTCCAATTTGATGGAATCCTTGTCCAATCTGCATCTATGAAGCCTTGAAGCTTCACTTCCTATGTCTGTATGTACCATAATCCATACTGAGATATGCCTCTGAGGTATCTCAGCACATGCTTAGCTGCCTTCCAAAATAGCTTGGTAGGTTGAACCATAGCTTGACTCAGTTGGTTCACCGCAAAGCACAAATCTGGTCATGTGTTCACTAAATATATCAATGAACCCACAAGCTGACGATACACAGTAGCAGCTACTACCTCACCTGAAGTAGCATCCTCCTTCCTCTAGTTACCTGCTAGAGGATTCTGCATGGACTTGAACTTCTCCATGTGGAATCTCTTGTGTATCTCATTGGCATACTTTCCTTGAGACACAAACACTTCCCCATCCTTCTGCCACACTTCCATGCCTAGAAAGTAGTGCATGAGACCCATGTCTTTCATCTCAAACTCTCTTGAAAGGTCCTCCTTGCAAGACTTGATCAATTGATCATCACCTATTAATATTAGATCATCAACATAAAGAACAATGATCAATGGATTACCTTCTACCATGATGTGGTATAGGTTCGCATCCACTTCACTCTTTGTGAAGCCCAACCTGGTGAAATAGCTTTCGATCCTGGTGTACCAAGCATGAGGTGCTTGCTTCAGCGCATACAAAGCTCTATTGAGTCAACACACATGCGACTCACAATCGAAGGTCTCAAATCCTTCCGGTTGTTCTATGTACATCTCTTCCTCAATCTTTCCATTGAGGAATGCAGTCTTCACATCCATCTGATGGATCTTCCAACCCATTTGTGGTGATAGTGCCAACATCAATCTAATAGATGAGTACCTTGCTACAGGAACAAAAGTCTCATCATAGTCGATCCCCTCGACCTGTGAGAAACCACGAGCAACAAACCTTGCCTTATGTTTCTCCACACTACCATCAACTGCTTTCTTTACCTTGTAAAGCCAACGGGAACTCACCACTGACTTGTTCTTTGGTCTTGGAACAACATCCCAAACACTGTTCTGAACTATGGAGTCATACTCCTCCACCATAGCATCAACCCAGACTGGCTGCTGCACTACTTCCTCAAAGGAATATGGTTCTGTCTCTATACATTCCCCAACAAGGACCATGTAACCAGTGTACCACTTAGGTGACCTCCTCTGTCTGCGTTGAGAAGATGGCTCTCTCACATTCTCTCTTGCATCCAACAACAATCTGTCATCTTCCCTTGAGCGTTTCTGCCCATCCCTGGAAGACTCTGCATGAGTGGATGTCTCCACTCTTGGATCCTCTGCATGCGGCTGCTCTGCATCAGTCTGAGGCTCCTCCTCCTTAGGAACCAAAAGTTCCTCCTCTTCATGCAACTTGAGCTCCCTCTCAAGGGAAACTCGCATGGCCTTCATCTTATCGAACTTAATATCTCTTCAAACCACTGTCCTCTGACTGGTAGGCAAATACACCTGATAGTTGTGGGGAGTATAATTGTACCCCACAAGTATCCCCAACTCTGTTGTTGGCTCTAGCTTCTTCCGGGCATTCTTGGTCACATGGCAATAAACTGATGAGCCAAAGATCCTGAAGTGACCCACATCTGGTCTTTTCCTAGAGAAAGACTCCTCTGGTGTCTTCATCCCAAGTATGTGATTCAAGCTCCTATTATGCAAGTATACCACTATATTGCATGCCTTAGCCCACAAATGAAGTGGTAGGCCTTGGTCATGCAACATCACCCAAGTTTCTCCCATAATCGTTCTATTCTTCCTTTCTGCCACCCCATTCTGTTGTGGGTTATGGGGTGCCATCAACTCTCGTTTAATTCATTCTGCTACACAGAAGTCCTTAAACTCTTGAGAGGCATACTCTCCACCATTGTCGCTTCGCAAGGCCCTGATCTTCTTTCCTGATTTTTTCTCAACCAAGGCTTTGAAGTCACAAAACCTTGAGAAGGTTTGATCCTTCTTCTGCATGAAATAGATCCAACATTTACGAGAAAAATCATCCATGAAAATAACATAGTACCTTTGTTTAGCGGTGGAGGTTGTCGAGAATGGTCCACACACATCTGTATGAACTCGCTCCAATATTGCTTTAGCTCGACTGTCTCGATCCTGAATATTTTTCATACTTACCCAAGGTAAAACATTTGCATGTATCTACTTGCTCAAGTTTACCTTTGGGAAGTCTGGTAGAGATTTGTTGCATGATCTTCAAGGCCCCATGGTGCAAGTGGCCCAATATTCTATGCCATAGCTTGCCAATATCTTGGCTTTTCACCAACTTTGCTTTGGAACTAATGCAGCACAGTCATCTACCTCCAGCTTGTAGAGATTCATCACTCGAATCCCAATCCTCTTGGTCTATCCTGTGGCGATGTGTCTCAGGAATGCCTTTCCTTTACTAAAGAATACATCATAGCCTTTTTTTCCAACATTGCGACAGATACCAGGTTCTTCTTCAATCCAGACACATACTTTACATCATTCAGGATGAGAGGAGCTCCATGCTCCCTCTGAAACGCAACCGTACCTTCACCTGAAACATGGTACTTTCCTTCATCGCCCATCTCTATGTGCATATAGAGGTCCTTCTCCTCCAAGGTATTGAATAAACTCTTGTTGCCAGTCATGTGGAATAAGGCTCCATTGTCCAGGTACCAAACACAACCCACCATTGATGAAACCATGCATGCGATGAGGGTAAATTCCAATTCGAACTGTGAGGCCAATGCCTCACCATCTGATCCTTTCAAGGATCCATTCTTGGATTTCTTCTGTGGATAATTTGTTGCATAATGGACCACCTCATGACAATTAAAGCATCGCATTTTAGATTTGTCAATCTTCTTCCCACCATGGGAAGAACTCGATTTGGAATGGGAATCCTTCCCTTTCCCTTTCCTCACCTTACTTGCTAAGGCTAGATTTTCTTCGTCATCATGCTTTGATGAAGAACCATCTCTGGTGCTTCTCCTGATCTCCTCCTGCATCAGATCCGACCATAATCGTTCCCAATCTGGCAGTTTCTCTCTTCCATTCATTGAGTCTTGGTAGCTATGCCAGCTCTTAGGAAGACCGAGGAGAGCAAGACTCACCATGTCATCATCAGCTATCGTGATCCCTACACTTCCAAGCTCATCCTTGCAGGTGGTGAGCTTGTTCAGATATGTAGAGATCATGTCGCCCTTTTCACACTTGATTTTTCGAAGCTTGTCTTTCAGTGCCAGCTTCCTCTAATCTCTGTTGTTTTGATATAGATCCTTCAATGTCTTCCACATTGAAAACGATGTTTCCTTCCTATGGAGACTTGAGACAATATGGTCTCGAACTCCCTCCAGAAGAATCCTCCTCACTCTAGCCACACATTTCTTCCATTCTACCAATTCTTGGGCATTAGCTACTGCTGGCATGGGAACTTCTTGATCAATGAAGTCCTTCAAACAATTGTCCTTTAATACCTCTTCCATGCAATCCTTCCAGGCTATATAATTCAAGCTGCCATCTAGGGCATACTTGAGTCTCAAACCATTGAACACCATTGGTGAACTTTGACATGTGATAAGAATTCGATTTCTACAGTCAAGAACTTCAAACTTCGAACTTCTCCCTTCTTTTTATATTGTTCTCTGCTTTGATCACCTTTGCTTCGATACCATGTAGAAATTTCACCGTAGATCACCTGATAATGCAATATACTAAAGCAAAATACTTGATCTACTTTTACAAAAAAACTTGTGGAAGCTTAATTTCTTTTGAGCAAGATCAAATAGAACACATATAACAGATGAAGAAGAAATCAATCACACATGAACACAGAAGAATACTCTGGGGAAAGCCTCAACTAAAAACCCCGCTATTTGTATTATCATACAAGTGGAAATATCTTAGAATTACACAAAGCTTTAGCTCTCAAGCTATCCAACTCTCAATACAATCCCTCACTGCTGCTCATAGACAGAATAGACAACACATATGCCTTCCTTCAGTTCTCCAAGCCTCCTATTTCCTTGCGCAGTTTCTCCTGGGTCCTTAAGTTGCCACCTGTGTGTAATTACCTCACACACTGCTCACTAACCTCTGAAATAACTGCGAAATCCTCAAGGAAATAATTTCTTCTACATGCAAGAGATATCCTCATGGGAATATTCTTGCAACTGATAGTACATCTTCCCATCCTTTGTTCTCAACTAGGTCTCTGTCTGAACTGACATGCATGAGTTATTTATGAGAGAATATTTAGTTATCTGAATTACACTAGTTGCATGCATGCATGCATTGACTAACTGAACTCACAATTAGTTCCACAAACTATTGGAACTAATCTAACTGGACTTAACTTAGTTAACTGAGCTAACTAATTACAACTCAAAGTACAACTCATCCTAATCTCCTTAATTAAGGGATAACTTCCTCAATCAAAGGGATAATTGTTGCATGTCTTCACATAGCCTTCATGTTTGTTTTTCTCCAACTAATTAGCTCAAGATGAATTAATTAATTATTTTACAAACAATTGCTGAGATCAAATTTTAATTTTAATTCTCAATTTTAATTTAGGGACTAATTAAAATTGGAATGTATCCTGAAATGCTATCTATAACAATGCTATTTTTAGCATTTCTTGTTGCTATTTTCAACACTCTGTTTTAACAGTCAAGGCTCTGTGTGAATGTTTTCCTCTTGGCTCTGTGTGTAATGGTCTTCTTATCTGAATATAGGCTTTTCAATAGGTTTCTTATCGAGTCTTGGAGTAAACAAGTTCTGCGACTAGTATCAGAATTGTTTATCCAAGCTCTGGTTTTCGACTGATTACCTGCAAAACACAAAAATAATTAAGGAAACACAAGTTCGGTAGGAAAAACAACTGATGGCTTTCTGGCACAGTGATGCGTGAGGAAGGGGTTGTGGCAGCGTTTTGAAAGTAATCGAAGGTCAAATTGCATCGCAGAGGTTTAGGGTGGCGCTGAAGGGTTTAATGGGCTTTATCTGTGAAACAGGCGAAAGGCACGAAAACGAAGGTTTTTAGGGTTTTAATCTTTAACCGGTAATTTTTTTAATATGGCGTGAATGTTTATATAAAGGATAATAAGTGGTTTATCGAGTTCGTGGGGAGGTAGTATTGGAGGTCATCACACCGCTTATGAGGTGAAGGTGGTTTGTAGGAGGGGTCACCCGATATATTCCATAGCTTTACACGTAGCCTTAGGGGGTTCAGGGTAAACCACTTTATCAGGTGGGTATCGTTCGACCATCGGGCGTGGCTGATATGGATGTGGAGTATTGGATTAGGCAAAAGTTGATCTAACGGTAGTTGGGTGAGGGAAGTGAGCGGGAGATAAAGCATGGGCTTAGGGAGGGGCCCATTGCTTTAAACCTTGGAGGTATGGGTTTATTTAAGGTTAATGACGGGTTTAATATGATCGGGCAGAGCTCAATGAAGTGAAACGTGACGTGGAGCAGTGGCTATTGATCTAGGTGTTTTAATGAATGAAGTGATAGCATATGGAAAATCGCACTTTCTTCCGCCCAATGGTTCATTCACTTATGAATGATGCAATGCAATATGATCCTATGGTCAAGAATCAACATTCATCCAACGGTTGATAGCATTATCGCACATCACTCTTTCTTTTTCCCAATGGTTCATTCACTTATGAATGATGTGATGTGATATGATCCTTTAGGAAATTACCATTTCAACATTTCAAACTTTCACATTTCTACCTAACCTTCTATTCATAACATTTTTACTTATCCTTCCAGAGTGCATTTGAACTAGCAATCCAATATTTTATTTTTATGCACAATCTATCTCTATACCTTATTTATTCCATTGGCTCAGATTAAACTGTTGAGCCAATTTATTTTCTACCTATGAGAATTAATTCAAAACAAATCCAATTATGATGCAACTATACAATTGGATAAAACAACCTAGTGTGCCATCTAATCAAACTGCACGCAACTTTTGTTTTTCAATACTGAATTTAGGACAAAGTAGTGGCATTTAGATTTGCAACACTTTCAAAGTTTATTTCCTTTTCTTTTCTATCTAACCTAACATTTTATTTTGCCTTTATTTTTTAGGGCATCTACCCTAAAATTTTCTTTGATATGGACATATTTATCAAAATATTTTCCTAACAATTTTTTTTCAATATTCTTTTTGTCCATATCCTATCTTAACATTTTGTAAATACATTTTAATTTTTTGTCTAATTTATTCTAACTTATCAAAACCAAAAAATGCTACAACATTGGCTCCAATTGTGGACTGCTTTCTCCTGTAGAATGTAGAGAACCTGCATATCCATGTGCCTTCTCCTTGAGCTATGGAGTCCTTTGCTATAAAAAATCTCTCTAACAGCATAAAAAGTAAAAGAAACCAGAGTTTTTACAATGAAATGTATCCCAACTTCTTAGTATTGAATGAAATGTTTGAGAAACCTTCCATTTATAGGATAAGTGGAATATAGTCCCTCAATATTTTGTATCACAAAAGTGTTGTTACCCTTTACTTCAGAAATTGTTAAAGGACCAAACCATGGGTTATCAAACTTACCATGCTTTCCCTTTTCCTCCCTCCTGGAGTCCCATCTTAGAACTAGGTCACCTTCCCTGAAGTCCCTTTCTCTGGATTTTCTGTCAAACAGGCTTTTCATCTTATTCTGATATTTCTTCAATTTGTATTGAACTTCATCTCTGTTTTCATTTAGTTCAATAATCTGATTTATCCTTCTTGAAAAATCATCAGGCTCATCTGTTGATTCCTGCAATAATTTTAAAACTGGGAAAGCCAAATTGGTGGGAAAAAATGCTTCTTTCCCATAGACTAACTGAAAAGGAGATTTCCCAGTAGATCTTTTTGGAGTTATTCCATTTGCCCATACTGCATAAATTAAATGAGAGTCCTAGCTCTTTTTATGATCTGCTAGGGTCTTTTTGATTACCTTTACTAGACTTTTATTTGAGGATTCTGTGAGGCCATTACCTTGAGGGTAGTATGGAGTTGAATGATGTAATTGAACCTGATATTTCTGGCAAAACTCAATCATTTTAATGGTAGAGAATGCTGCTGCATTATCTATGACAAATTGAGTTGGGCAACCAAACCTAGATAAGTTATTTTCTTCAACGAATTTAATTACTACCGAATCGGTGGCATTTCTTACCGAATTGCTTCTACCCATTTAGTGAAGTAGTCTGTTGCTGTGAGGATCCATATGTGTTTATTACTTGAAGTGGGATGGATTTCTCCAATAAAATCTAATCCCCATTGAAGGAAAGGTGCTGATATTATTGATGGTACTAGTGGAAGTGTTGCTAGTTTCTGCTTACCAGCAAACATCTGACAAGGAACACAACCTCTGACCTTTGCCCTCACTTGTAAGAACAATGTTGGCTAATAAAATCCTCCCCTTAAAATCTTGTATGTTGTTGCTTTCCAAGCATAATGTCCTCCACAAAATCCTATATGAAACTAATCAATGTTTCCTTTAGTTTCTAATTCTGTTAAACATAATAATGAAATATTCAGTGGATCTTTCCAATACAAATTCACATTTATGATGCAGTACTTGACTTCTTTCAATTTAAGATTTTTACACTGGGCTTTGGAAAATGATGCTGGGAATTCAAAATGGAGCAGAAAATTTACTATGTCTTGATACCAATCTAACAATAGAAATTTGTCATCAATATGTAAAGGGCTAATCTAATCTGAAGGTAAAGGTTCTTGTGGATTCTTTTCTTTAAGTTGAAGAGAAGGTTCTTGTGGATTCTCCACTTGTAAAATTAGGAAAGGTTCTTGTGGATTCTTCCCTTGTGCAAGGAGAGAAGGTTCTTATGGATTCTTCCCTTGTACAAGGACAAAAGGTTCTTTTGGATTCTTCCCTTGTACTTCTAAAATAGAATTGATAACAAGCACTTTGCAATTGGATTCTACTAGAAGCATGGATAATCCCTGGCCTTTTACTAGCTTTGTAGTTTTGATAGTTAGATCAAACTCAAGTATTTGAGTGATCCACCTACCTCTTTTCCCATCAGTGCCAGGTTGAGTTAAAACAATTTTTACAGCACCATTAGGAACATAAGCAGTAATAAGTGAATGTAGGACATACATCCTGAAAGATTTCAGGGCTTGAATGAGGGCATAGGCTTGCTTCTCGATTATGTCATACTTAAACTCAACATCTCTCATGACCTTAGTAAAAAAGGCTATGGGTTACTCATGTGAATCTTCATTCTTTTGTAATAGAATAGTAGCAAGGGTTGCTTCTGAGGAAAAAGAAAAAACACTGAATGGTTTAGTATAATCAGGGTTGGCCAAGGTGGGAGCTTCAGAAATAGCTTTCTTGATCTGATCAAATGCATGCCTGGAAGAGACACTCCATTTAAATTCATGATCCTTTCAGAGCATGTCAGTTATATCTTTTACAATATCTGCATAATTCAGGATGAATCTCCTTAAAAAATTAATCTTACCCAGAAAAGCTTGAATTTCTTTCTTGTTTCTAGGTAAGGTCAATGTTTCAATGGCAGAAACATGCTTGGGATCAATTCACAATCCTTCCTTTGAAATTATATGCCCCAATAGTTTTCCTTATTTGATAGAAAACAAATACTTTTTAGGGTTCAATGATATCCCAAATTTCCTACACCTGTCAAAAACCTTCATCAAGTGCCTTAGATGTTTATGATCAGATTTAGAAAAACAGTAATTTCATCAAGATAAATAACCACAAATTTGTTTACATGACCCATGAAAGCTACATCCATAGCTCTCTAAAATGTTTCTCCAACATTTGGTAAGCCAAATGGAATTCTAGCATACATAAATGTACCCCAGGGTGTAGTGAAGGTTGTCTTTTCCCTATCTGCTGGATCAACATTCACTTGATTATAACCTGAAAAAACCATCAAGCATAGAAAGCATTTGTTCTCCTGAAACCATTTGAAGTAACTAATCCATTTTAGACAAATGGTAATTATCCTTTAATGATGCTTTGTTCAAATTTATAAAGTCCACAGAAAGTCTGATTTCTCCATTCTTTTTCCTAATAGGAACTAAATTTGAAACCCAATTAGAATATCTAAGAGGGAGAATAATTTGGGTATCTAGCATTTTCTTAATTTCCTTTTCGACAGTTGGTAGAAAGGTTGGATTAGTCCTCCTAAGTTTTTGTTGATAAGGTACTGCTTCTGGCTTCAAAGGGATCTTATGTTGTATTAATTAAGTATCATAAGTTTTTAGATCAGCATAGGTCCAAGCAAAAACATCCTTATAATTTTGAAGTAACTTAAGATATTGAGTTTTAATCTGCGGGTCTAGAGATGCACAGATTTTGATGCTTTTTACATCATCATTTGTTCCAATGTTAATTTCTTCTATGTACTCTTCCGAAGAAATGGACTGAGGATTTCGGAGGGCATCATTTTGATCAAACAATTTTCTAAAGGTATCAAGCCTTTGGGAATAAAATTGTTAAACAATTGAATAATATAATGATAAAAAAATTTTGAACTAAAATCTGAAGTATCATTCTCACTTGTATTTTCATTTATTTCAAATCTATCTTCATCAATTTGTAGAATAGAAAATTGACCTACACTTGCAGAAAATATTTCAAGTGTTCATCATCTTCAAATATCTGCCAGTGTTTCAGATTGTCTGGGATAGATGGTCTATACTTGACTTGTATTTGGTAGAGTAGATTAGTCTGATCAGGAATTTTAAATGAACTAGCAGAAATAGCTAAGGCATCTGCATGAATATTCTAATCTCTTGGAATATAAGTCAACTTAAAAGCATCAAAGAAGTTTTCAACTAAATCCCATACTTCATTTCGGTAAGACCTAAGTCTAGGGTGTTTAGTTTGACAAATATTTCTCACTTGTTTGACAATAAGTTCTGAATCAGTAAAAACACTTAAGATTTGAACCTTTAACATTTTGGCTAATTGCAATCCCAAAAGGAAAGCTTCATATTCACCAATATTATTTGTAACTTCGAAGTTGAGCTTACATGATTGGGTAATGTTTTCTTTTTCTAGTGGTATTAAGACTACTCAAGCTCTTGATCCATCTTTTGTACCGGAGCCATCAAAGAATAGTTTCCATATATTAGTTTGATTTGGCACTGGACTTTCAATTACATCTTCAATTTTAACTTGAGTTTCACACACTTGGTTTGAAGAGAGTTGAAAGCAACCAAAATCTTGGTCAATTTCATATATGGGATGGTTCCTTGGCTGGTATTTTTTGCAAACAGTGTGCACAAATCTCACCTCCCTATATAATCTTAGTTGTTCTCCCCCATAAACTGGAATAGTAGCATGAGACATATCCATCTGAAGAGTTCCCTCTAATTTGGCACAACAAGACCTTGAAAGGAGCATTCCAAATTTGGGAGGGATATCTATGACAACTATGTCAAGTACTACACTTTTCACTGGAATTTGGGCAAGGGTGACTACTAAATCCTTAACTAATCCTAAGAAAGGCACCCTTTTAGAATCAAAGGTGTACAAGTGATGATAGGATATAGTTATGTCAAGTTTCAAATTATCCATGATAGTTTTTGGCATGAGATTATGTGATGCTCCAAAATCAAGCATGCAATTATACAACATGGAATCATTGTCTTAAGAGTTACATAGAAAGGAGGGACTATTTCATCTATCATATCTGAGCTTGGGCCAAAAACAATTGCTGGTTTTTCATCTTGCAGACTAATGATATCACCTTTAGCATCAACCAAGGTATTTTGTATCCATTTGGAGACTTGATTTTTATACCTAGGGTTTTTAGAAAGTTCTGAAAGAGGAATTTGGATTTTAACTCTTTCTAACTCTTTTTCAACATTAAATTTAGTCAATGTATTTTTGTCATTTTGAGGAATATCAATTGGCTGTTCTAATGGTCGAATAAAAGTCGTTTGAGTTTGAGCAGTTTTGGCACAAGGTTCAATTACTGGAGTTTCCTTAGGAGTTCTCTTAGGGTCAGGCATAGGCCTAAGGTCATATCTTTTGTTCAACTCTGCAATTAAAAATTTAGAGAAGGCATGGTACTTAGAAACCTGTGAATATTCTTGAACTTCTTGAACCTGATTTTGTTGTGTAAAAGGAATAATAACTGTTTGATCAGAGGAATTATCCATATTATTTATATCTTTAGTGATAGTCATAGTATTATCATCAGATTGTTGATCATCTATCAACAAAGGAGTGGGGATCTGCTGATCATTACTAGGTCTCTAAAGAATTTGTAATTGTGGATTTCTTTTATACTGATCTTGATTTTTATTTTGGGGTCTAGAAACTGTTTATTGAATTGTCCTATGTTGAGTCTCAATCTTGTAAATTCTATTAGATATATTTCTAAGAAGAGAATTTATTTCATCTATTTTAGAATCTTCAGTTTTAGTCTTAGAGAAACTAGAAGCCTCTGGTGTCGATTTGAGTTTTCTTTGGGCCTTTTCCTCTTTATCTTTCAAAGAAGCTGAAGCAGCCCTATTTGCTTCTACCTCAATAACATTTGTTCACATATCTTCAAGAGTTCTTGAAGTTCTCTCTCTCATCATAACAACAAAATCATCATCAAAGGCTTTAGAAAATCTAGACTTTGCTGTTGCTACAGGGGGTTTACAATCAGGGGGCATTTTATGATAAAGATTATTGAATCTTTTGATAAAGTCTGATACAAGTTCACCAAAATTTCTTTTAAGTTAATCAAACTCAGTGAGAAAGTAAAGAGGATTTTTTTTACACACCCCACTGGTTTTTAAAATATTTGTAAGTTCTTCCCAATTTCTAATGGTATTTGTAGGTAACTGCCTAAACCAAATTCTTACATTTCCTTCAAGTGATTGTACAAACAACCTCATGCAAATGTTTTCTTGTTCAATATTCATGTTATCTACAAAGTCTAAAAATGCTTGAAGATGGTCTTCAGCAGAAGGACCAGTTTCTCCATTATACCTGGGAAGGTATTTCAAGTATCCAACTGGGAATGCATTGAGATTAGGAGGTAAGACTAAAGCTGCATATCTAGCCTATACAATAGGTTGGAAAGCCATAATGAGAGGTGGTGTATGAGGTGTTTGTGTGGATGAAGAAGTTGAATAAGATGAAGAAGAGATTGAAGAAGGTGATTGAGGGGGTGAAGAACTAGTTGGAGGTGAAGAAGGAGGGGATCTCCTGAATGATTTCAAAGGAGTCTTAAGAACTAACTTCTAGACCTGTGGATGAATACCTTCCTTTGTTTCAAAGAGTGGATTTAAATACATAGAGTAGGTCTCTTTAGGCTGTTTAGAAGTAGAAGCTTTAGGTTGTCCAAAAGTGGGAGGAAACGAATAAGTGGTAGGGGATATGAAATCTGTTGGTTTATATTATGGTAAATTAACACCTAAGTCAGACTCTGTTTTAGGTCATCCTAGTGGTAGTGAGGGTTCTGGATGAGTTTCAAATGAATGAATGAGGAATGCTGATTTAAAATCAACTCCCCTATTTAAGAGTTCAGCAACCCTAGATGATAGGTGGGAGTAATCTGGATTGGATGGAATATTACTATAAGGATCAAATGATGGTAAATCTTCAAAATGCAAGACTCAAGAGGAAGAAAAATAGGGTTTATGTCTCCTTATAGAACTAGCTTTTCTTATAATTTTTTCAGGGTCTAAAAGAGGATCAGCTAAGTTACCCTATGAATGAGATCTGGTGTGCTTAAAAGGTGCTAGTTTGGGAGAGTGGAGTCACCAGGTGAAGGATTTTAACCTTTATATACCTTTAATCACCTTAAAGGAATAGAATACATATTGTTGCTACAGGAAAACTTAATGAAATTCGAGACCTGGACAACGGGCGCAAGTTTGATGTTGTACCTCTAAGATAATAATGGCCAGCTATTATGCCAGAGCATCTAAGAATTGATGTGCCTAACCTTTTGAATAATATCAAGATCTCAGCAAAGGGCTACTATAAATATTTATATAGTGAAATAGCTTTTATGATGATGATGAGCAGAAACAAAAAGTAATATGATTGCGACAATTTTCAAATAGAAATCTAGATAATCATAAGTATGAAAACATTTAAACTACATTTACAGGTTTGAGAAAATACACATGAGCTTACAAAAGATGCTAATTATTTATTAATTTTGGGGGAACTAATTAAATAAACATTCCATTAATTCATTCTCTTTATGGATTATCACTTTAGAAAGCTTATAGGAATAGAATGAAATACAATTACTCCTACCTAATTATCTCTGCAAGACACAAGTATATGAAGAAAAACATAATGAATGACACTAGAAACACTTACAGGAAACACAAACTGTGCAAAAAGGAATTTAGAATCCTTTGCTTCGTGTCAATGATCCAGAAAGATTAATTACATCAGATGTCTAGAAATGCTTCTTCAAGGGTGCAACCCATGATAACTCATGAAGAGAGTTATTTATACAACAATAGGACAAAAAATATCCAAAATTGTGTTTACAAAAATAGATTATTTACACAACAAAAAATAAAACTGTCTAATGATTTGGCACTGCTTTGGTGCTGTGCTATTTGATGACTATCACTGAAAAAGTTGAAGCTGGCTGACTGTTCCCTCCAAAGCTGAATGTTGTTCAATAATCCTTAATTATGTAAATTTGTTAATTCTTCCCAACATTTCTTATCTGGGATAGAAATCTTTGTTACCCTCCTCTAGGTTTCATCCATCTTGGTGTATTTAGTAAAATTGGGCTTTACCAAAAATATATGCTTGATTTCATCCAGGATGAAGAAAGAATCCCTGAGTGCTTTTACTATGAGAGTTGGTATTGCTGATCCTTTGATATTGGCTACTGAAGCTGCATGGGTGCCCACCTATCTTAACTTCTTGACATAATCCTCGATTTCTTTGGCCATTGGATCCTTAGACGCTGATAGTTTCAGTTGTTTCTTTAATACTGTGTACTCTATCTGGTTCCTCTGTTTTAACATTTAAGGCTCTGTGTGAATGTTTTCCTCTTGGCTCGGTGTGTAACGGTCTTCTTCTCTGAATATAGGCTTTTCAATAGGGTTCTTTTCGAGTCTTAGAGTAAACAAGTTCTGTGACTAGTATCATAATGTTTATCCAAGCTCTGGTCTTCGGATGATTACCTGCAACACACAACAATAATTAAAAAAACACAGGTTCGGCAGGAAAAACAACTGATGGCTTTCTAGCATGGGTATGCCTGAGGAAGGAGTTGTGGCAGCGTTTTGAAATCAATTGGAGGTTGAATTGTGTCACAGAGGTTCAAGGTGGTGCTGAAGGGTTTAATGGGCTTTATTTGTGAAACAGGCAAAAGGCACGAAAATGAAGGTTTTTAGGGTTTTGAGCTTTAACAGGTAATTTTTTGAATATGGCATGAACGTTTATATAACGAATAATAAGTGGTTTATTGGTTTAGTGGGGAGCCGGTATTAAAGGTCGTCGCACTGCTTATGAGGCGAAGGCAGTTTTTAGGAGGGTTAACCCGATATATTCCATAGCTTGACACGTAGCCTCAAGGGGGCCGGGGAAAACCACTTTATCGGGTGGGTATTGTTCGGCCATCGGACATGGCCGATATGGATGTGGAGCATTGGATTAGGCAGAAGTTAATCTAACAGTAGTCGAGCGAGGGAAGAGAGCAGGAGATAAAGCATGGACTTAGGGAGGGGCCCAACGCATTAAACCTTGGTGGTATGGTTTCTTTAAGGTTAATGACAGGTTCAATATGATCGGGCAGAGCTTAATGAAGTGAAATGTGACGTGGAGCAGCGGCTATGGGTCTGGGTGTTTTAATGAATGAAGTGATAGCATATCGCAAATCGCACTTTCTTCTGCCCAATGGTTCATTCACTTATGAATAATGCGATGCGATATGATCCTAAGATCAGGAATTAACAGTCATCCAACGATTGACAATGTTATCGTGCATCATACTTTCTTCCGCCCAATGGTTCATTCACTTATGAATGATGCGATGCGATATGATCCTTTAGGAAATAACCATTTCAACATTTCAAACTTTAACATTTCTACCTACCCTTCTATTCCTAACATTTTTACTTATCCTTCCAGAGTGCATTTGAACTAACAACCCAATATTTTCTTTTTATGAACAATCTATCTCTATACCTTATTTCTTCCATTGGATCAGATTAAACTATTGAGCCAAATTATTTTCTACCTATGAGAATTAATTCAAAACAAATCCAATTATGATGAAACTGTACAATTGGATAAAATAACCTAGTGTGGCATCTAAATAAATTGCACACAACTATTGTTTTCAATACTGAATTTGGGAAAAAGTAGTGGCATTTAGATTTGCAACACTTTCTGATTTTATTTCGTTTTCTTTTCTGTCTAACCTAACATTATATTTTGCCTTTATTTTTTAGGGCATCTACCCTAACAATTTCTTTGATATGGACATATTTATCAAAATATTTTCCTAACATTTTTTTTTCAATATTCTTTTTTTCCATATCCTATCTTAACATTTTGTAAATACATTTTCATTTTTTGTCTAATTTATTCTAACTTATCAAAACCAAAAAATGCTACAACAAATGCATCTGTAATATTATTCAAACTTTCCACCTTTAACAGCAACACCTTTTTATGCTCAACAATATCCCTCACAAAGTGATATTGAACATCAATGTGCTTTGTATTTGAATGATAAGCAGGGTTCTTTGCCAAGAAAACTGCATTTTGGTTGTCACACTCTATCCTTATAGCTCGTTGTGCTAACCCAATACTTGAACACAATATCTACAACCAAACTGCTTCCTTGCTTGCATGAGTGACTGCCATGTATTCTGCCTCTGCAGTTGAAACTGCCACTATAGATTGTCTCTTACTCATCCAATTGAATGCACCTCCAAAATAGGTTAAACACATACCCACTTGTATATCTTCTCTGATCCAGATCTCCAACCCAATCTGCATCAACAAAGCCACATATGTCCAACACTCTATCCAATCCTAATCTTCCTTGGTAGCACAAACCCTAATCAACAGTGCCACACAAATACCTGAAAATCTGCTTCATTGTTGTCCAATGATCCTTCCCTAGTTTTGACATAAACCTACTCAATACTCCCACTTCATGTGAAATGTATGGTCTAGTACATACCATTTCATACATCAAGCTACCGAATGCACTTGCATATGGAACACGGGACATGTCGTCTTCCTCTTCTTGTGTCTTAGGACACTATTCATTAGAAAACTTTACACCTACAGGAATAGGAACCTTCATCAGTTTACTATCCTGCATATTAAACCTCTGCAGTATTGTCTCAACATTCTTCCTCTGGTTTAATCAAATCTTCCTCTTTGCCTGATCACATTTAGTTTCCATGCCCAAAATATAGTTTGCGACACCAAGATATTTCATGTCAAATTTGGAGGACAATTGGGTCTTCAAATCCTAGATAATTTCTTTGTCATTTCCAACCAGCAACATATCATCCACATACAACACCAGATAAATAACATGGTAATCAATTAATTTAAAATACACAATGTTTTTCTTTGCTTCTGGTGAAGCCAAGTCCCTGTATAAAATGTATCAAATTTCTGATACCACATCCTTGGTGACTATTTTAACCCATACATAGATTTTTTTAACTTGCATACCAGTTCTTTCTTACCCTTTACTGCAAAGATTTCAGGTTGTTTCATGTAGATCTCTTCTTCCAGATCCCTACGAAGAAATGTTGTCTTCACATCCACCTGTTCTACCTCACAATCAAAAGCAGCAGTAAGAGATAAAGGTAATCTAGTAGAAGCTACCTTGGCAACTGGAGAACAAATATCACCAAAATAAATTCCCAACACCAGGGAATAACCTTTTTCTGCCAATCGAGCTTTGTATTTCTCCACCTTACCTTACGCATTCATATTCTTCTTAAACACCCATTTGCTACCAATGGTTTTCCTTCCATCCAAAAACTCCACCAGATCCCAAGCATCATTTTTGTGAAAATATGATATTTCATCAACCATCTCCTCTTTCCATAGTTTTCCATCCTCTGAATTTACTACTTCCCTCACAGTTTTGGGATCATCATCAGTAATAGATAAATAAAAATTTGAATAGAAATCAGATGGACTATACCTTTTCGGCTTCCTTATTTCTCAAACTTATCTTCTCACAGTTGGATTTTGTGGCTCTTCATCTTCTGATTCCTCTTCTGCTATATAGTATGATTCTTCCTCCCATAGCTCAAAATATATCTTCTCAGGTTCCTTTGGTAGGAATTCATGTTTAATAACATCTTTCACCTTTTTAAACACCACATCTCGGCTGTACACAACCTTCCGTGTTTCTGGGTTCCAAAGCTTATAACCTTTTAAACCATCCTTATACCCAATAAAGATGCACCTTTTAGATATTGTTCTTTTCTCCTTTAGAACATGTACATATGCATCACGTCAAAATACCCTCAAATGTGAAAGAGAATTTTTTTTACCAGTCGATACCTCTTGTGGAGTCTTATCCTCCAACGATAATGAAGGTGATCTATTGACCAGGTAGCATGCAGTTTCCAATGCCTCTGCCTAGAATTATTTTCCTAACCTGACACCAGTGAGCATGCTTCTTGCCTTTTCCATCAATGTCTTGTTAATTATTTTTGCAACTCCATTTTTTTGAGGTGTGTATGGAGTAGTCTTTTGCCATCCTATACCACACTTCTTACAGAACTCTTCAAATTCCTTATTGCAATACTCTCCACCGTTATCTATCCTCAACACCTTTATCTTCTTCCCTGTCAGGTTTTCACCAGAGCCTTAAATTCTTTAAACCTGTCAAAGACTTCAGATTTCTTCCTAAGGAAATATATCCATGTATTCCTTGGTAAGTCATATATAAATGATACATAGTACATAGACTTACCCAGTGATGGAACTAACACAGGTCCAAACACATCACTATGCACAAGCTCTAATATTTGTTTCACTTAGCACCAGAGGGGAGACTTACCCGATTCGTCTTCCCATATACATAATTTTCACAGAAATCAAAATCCAAAGAGAAATTAGACATACCTTCTACCATACCATTATCATGAAGTATTCAAAGGACCTTTTCTCCAATATGTCTAATCCTTTGATGCCATAGCATGGTATTTTCTCCAGAGACCACTAGATTTTCTACTCCACTTTCAGGAACCACATAACTGTTGCACCCATCAATAACAGTGCTACCCTGAATCTTGTACAAAGTTTCAATCCGAACTCCCTTCATCAATACTAGTGCTCCCCGAACCACCTTGCAGTTATCTTTATCAAACACTATTTTTACACCTGCATCATCCAACTTTCTTACAAAAATCATATTTCTAGACAATGCAGGAATATCCAGAACACTTGGAAGTGTTCTAATACTTCCACCTTGCAACTTCAACTTGAATTTTCCACAACCAATGATTCTAGCCTTTTTTCATCCCCTAGGAAGACATCACCACCACCACCATATTTCTCATACTCAAAAAACCACTCTCTATGGGGAGTGAAGTGAAAGGATGCACCTAAGTCAATCAACCATGCCTCATGATCTACATGTGTAATTGAAGAAGAAGCCAAGTACACATCCCCACCTTCATCTTAGGTGGTTTTTTCCTCTGCAGAAGGAGCATCATCGAATCCCTTTCCTTTCCCAGGACCTTTAGATTTACAGTCCCTTTTGAAGTGCCCTTCATTTCTGCATTTCCAACACACCTTTACAAGATTTCTTGGAGATTTTTATCTCCCTCTAGATTTAGATCTCCCACTCAAGCACTTATTTTTTTTTCTGTTCTGGGACCGTCCTCATACTTGACAAGGAATCACCATTCTGGCCCTCCATATTTTTCCGTCTCATCTCCTCCGACAACAAGGATGAGACTATTTCATCAAACTGCAAGGAAGTTGCATTGATACCTATTGCAACAACCAAACAATCCCACAAATCTGGTAGAGAACACATCAAACTGATGCACTTATCTTCATATGAAATTTTAATATCAATAGATAATAATTAGCTTACCAAAATATTAAAGGCATTTAGATACTCTATCACCGAGTATCCATCTTTCATCCTCAGGTTATACAACTTTTTCCATAGGAAAAATTTATTCACCAGAGACTTAGATTGGTACAAAGTCCCTAACTTGTCCCACAAATCCTTCATCATAGCTTTCCCTGATACATTCAACAATACTCAATATGAGACACACAATCGTATTATGCTCTTTTCCTTTCAATCCAACTTCACCCAGTCTTTAGCTAACATTGTTGTTGGTTTAGTACCAGGATCTATCGCGATTCACTGATCATTATCCACCAACAGATCTTCCATCCCGAGTTTACACAACTTAAAGCTCTAACCATTAAATTTCTCGATCTCTATCTTTCAACTTCTCGCCAACTTCTTTCACCATAAGAATCGATCCCGTAGATCTCCCACTAAGCAGGGTCTACCACAGGCCCAAGAAAAACCACTCAACAATAAAAAAACTCCGATAACAAATGTAGGTTATAACCCTATATAGAAATTACTTGCATACGAATTCTAAAAAATAGAAAATAAACAATGGCGAGAGCATAAACCATAAAATAGATATAAACAAAGATTTTTCCCTAGATCCCAAAACTGGGTCTACCAAATTGATTTTTCATTATATTCATTTCAATGTTACAATACATATATATACATTCTGAAGCATCCATAAACCCCACTCCATTAACCTTAGATTAGAACATAACCATAATTACCTTGACCATATCTACAAAATACCATGGACAGAAAACCATCATGCCCAAAACCATGTGCGAAACCCATGCACAAAACCATAGGCAGGTCCACCCACCTAATATGGGGCCCAAAAAAGGTTTTCCTTGAGCGTTGCCTCGAACTCTGTGCAGGGGGGCTACTGGCCCTATGCAAACCTCCCGAAAAGGGGGTTTTTGGCCCCCCCTGTAACATAATTTTTCTCATGTTCATTGAATATCCTTGATTCATAACATACCAACTATCCCTCTTGCATCAAGACTCCACCATATCCTCTCTTATAAGCATTTGTACACACTACAAACTCTTTATCCGAGTTTGCAATCTTTAAAATTGGAGCATTTGTCAACAACTGTTTCAACTGCTCAAAACTAGTTGCACATTCTTCTGTCCATTCAAATTTTTTTCTTTCCTTTAAAATGATGTAATAGGATAAGAAATCTATGAGAGATTCATAATGAACCTCATGTAATAACCTGTTAACCCCATAAATGACCTTACCTCATCCACATTCCTAGGAGCTTCCCACTCCATGATAGATTTTATCTTTTCCGGATCCACTACTATGCCTTCCTTCAAGACAACATGCCCCAAGTAATGTACCTATATTTGAAAGAAACTTCATTTGCTAAGCTTTGCATACAACTGATTCTCTCTTAGTAATCTCAACACTGCTGCTAAGTGTTTGGCACACTCTTCCTCATTCTTAGAGTATATCAATATATCATCAATGAACATAATAACAAACTTGTCTAGATAAGGACACAACACACTTCATCAAGCACTTAAAATTAGCTAGAGAATTAATCAAACCAAATGGAAATACAACAAACTCATAATTCCCATACCTAGTTCACAAAGAAGTCTTGTAGATATCCTCTTCTAATATGCATACCTAATGGTGTCCTGATCATAGATCAATCTTCGAGGACATTGTTTCTCCCTTCAACTGATAAAAAAAATCATCGATCCTCGGAAACAGATACTTGTTCTTGATGGTTACCTTATTCGACTACATGTAATCAATGCATAGCTTGAGAGTACCATCCTTCTACTTCACAAACAATAGTGTTGCACCCCAAGGTGATACAGTTCGCCTAATGTATCCCTTATCAATCATTTCCTTCAACTACAACTTCAACTCTACTAACTCTAGTATGCTCATCATGTATGGTGCCTTTGATGCTAGTGATGTCCATGGTACCAACTCAATGGAAACATTCACTTCCCTGTGAGGCGACAACTATGAAATCTCTGTGTGAAATACATCTTGAAACTACTGTAATACCGGGTACCTTCTGAATACCTTCGCATCCTCTGTTGGGTTGTGTTATATTCTTTCCATGTAGTTAACAGGGGGTTTGAGGGGCACCCATGGTTTTGTGCATGATTTTCACACATGTTTTTAGGACGTGATGATTTTCAGTCCATGGTATTGGACGCGATGGTTTTCGGTCCATGGTATTGGATATTTCGGCATGTATAAATATGTATTATAACATTGAAAGGAATATAATGAAAAATCAAGCTAGTAGTCCTGGTTTTGGGATCCAAGGGAAAATCTCTATGTATATGTGTTTTACGTGTTATGATCTCGCATTGTTTATTTTCTGTGTTTTAGAATTCGTATGCAGGTAATTTCTATACAGGGTTAAAACCTACATTTGGTATCAAAGCAAATTTGGCTTCAAGGGGACACCTTTATTGCTGAGGGGTTTTGCTCAGGCCTGTGGTAGACCCTGTTCAGTGGGAGATCTACAAGATCAATTCTGGTGGTGAAAGAAGATGGCGAGCAGTGAAAAGATGGAGATCGAGAAATTTAATGGTCAGAGTTTTGAGTTGTGGAAACTCAAGATGGAGGATCTATTGGTGGATAAAGATTAGTGGATCGTAGTAGATCCGGGTACTAAACCAACGGGAGTGTCCGATGAAGAATGGAAGAAGTTGGATCGGAAGGCAAAGAGAAAAATACGATTATGTGTCTCAGATTTAGTATTGCTGAATGTATCAGGGGAAGCTACAACAAAGGCTTTGTGGGAAAAGTTAGGGACTTTGTACCAATCTAAGTCTCTGGTGAATAAATTGTTCCTACGAAAAAAGTTGTATAACCTGAGAATGAAATATGGAGACTCGGTGACAGAGCATCTGAACGCACTTAATACTGTGGTAAGTCAGTTAGCATTTGTCGATATTAAAATTTCAGATTAAGATAAGTGCATCAGTTTGCTGAGTTCTCTACCAGATTCGTGGGATAGTCTGGTTATTGCAATAGGTAGCAATGCAACTGCCTTGCAGTTTGATGAAATAGTCTCAGCCTTGTTGACGGAGGAGATGAGATGGAAAAATATGGAGAGCCAAAATGGTGATGCCTTGCCTGTATGAGGATGGTCCCAGAATAGAAACGACAATAAGTCATCGAGTGGGAGATCTAAATCTAGAGGGAGATCTAACTCTCCACGGAAACCTGTAAAGGTGGTGTGCTGGAAACGCGGAAAGGAAGGCCACTTCAAAAGGGATTGTAAATCTAAAGCTCTTGACAAAGGAAAGGGATCTGATGAGGCTCCTTCTGCAAAGGTGAAAACCACCTCAGATGAAGGTGGGGATGTGTACTTGGCTTCTTCAAGTACACATGTAGATCATGAGGCATGGTTGATTGACTCAGGTGCATCCTTTCACTTCACTCCCCATAGAGAGTGGTTCTGTGAGTATGAGAAATATGATGGCGGTGATGTCTTCTTGGTGGATGACAGGAAGGCTAGAATCATTGGTCGTGGAAAAGTAAAGTTGAAGCTGCAAGGTGGAAGGGTTAGAACACTTCTAGGTGTTCTTCATATTCCTGCATTAGCCAAAAATCTGATTTCTGTTAGTAAGTTGGATGATGCAGGTGTAAAAACCGTGTTCGAGAAGGATACCTGCAAGATGGTTTGAGGAGCACTGGTATTGATGCGGGGAGTTCAGATTGGAACTCTGTACAAGCTACAAGGTAGCACTATTGTTGATGGGTGCAACAGTTTCGTGGTTCCTGAAAGTGGAGCAGAAAATCTAGTGGTCTCTGCAGAAAAGACCATGCTGTGGCATCAAAGGCTTGGACATATTGGAGAGAAGGGCCTTCGAATACTTCATGGTAAAGGTATGGTAGAAGGTATGAGTAATACCTCTCTGGATTTTGATTTCTGTGAAAATTGTGTATATGGGAAGCAGAATCGAGTGAGTTTCCCCTCTGGTAGTAAGAGGGTGAAACAAATATTAGAGCTTGTGCACAGTGATGTGTTTGGACCTGTGAAGGTTCCATCACTAGGTAAGTCTGTGTACTATGTATCATTTATAGATGACTTCTCAAGGAATACATGGATATATTTCCTTAAGAAGAAATCTGAATTCTTTGACAGGTTTAAAGAATTTAAGGCTCTAGTGGAAAATCAGACAGAGAAGAAGATAAAGGTGCTGAGGACAAATAATGGTGGAGAGTTTTGCAGCAAGGAATTTGAAGAATTTTGTAAGAAGTGTGGTATATCACGGCAGAAAACTACTCCATATACACCTCAGCAAAATGGAGTTGCAGAAAGAATGAACAAGACGTTGATGGAAAGGGCAAGAAGCATGCTTAGTGGTGCCGGGTTAGGACAAGAATTCTGGGCAGAGGCAGTGGATACTGCATGTTACTTGGTCAACAGGTCACCTTCATCAGCATTGGAGGATAAGACTCCACAAGAGGTATGGACTGGTAAGAAACCCTGTCTTTCACATCTGAGGGTATTTGAATGTGATGCATATGTACATGTTCCAAAGAAGGAAAGAACCAAGTTGTATAGTAAATCTAAAAAGTGCATCTTTATTGGGTATAAGGATGGTTTAAAAGGTTATAAACTTTGGAACGCAGTAACAAGGAAGGTTATGTACAACCGAGATGTGGTGTTCAGAGAGGTGAAAGATGTTATTAAACATGAAGTCCAACCAAAGGAACCTAAGAAGATAGAGTTTGAGCTAAAGGAGGAAGAATCAGACACTACAACAGAGGAGGAATCAAAAGATGAAGATCCACAAACTCCGGCTGTGAGAAGATTAGTTCGAGAAAGAAGGCAGCTAGAAAGGTATAGTCCATCTGCTTTCTGTTCAAATTTTTCTTTGTCTGTTATTGATGATGATCCCAGAACTGTGAAGGAAGCAGTGGATTCACAGGATGGAAATCTCTGGAAAGAGGCCATGGTTGATGAAATGACATCTTTGCACAAAAATGAGGCTTGGGATCTGGTGGAGTTGTCGGCTGGAAGGAAACCCATTGGCACAAAATGGGTGTTAAAAAAGAAGACAAATGCAGAAGGAAATGTGGAGAAATACAAAGCTCAGTTGGTAGCAAAAGGTTATTCCTAGGTGTCGGGAATTGATTTTGGTGATATTTTTTCTCCTGTTGCCAAGGTAACTTCTATTAGATTACTTTTATCTATTGCTACTGCTTTTTATTTTGAGGTAGAACAGATGGATGTGAAGACAACATTTCTTCACGGGGATCGGGAAGAGGAGATCTACATGAAGCAACCTGAAGGCTTTGCGGTGAAGGGCAAGAAAGAACTGGTATGTAAGTTAAAGAAGTCTCTATATGGGTTAAAACAATCACCTGTTAGCTACCTATACCAATAGGTTTCATATTTCATGATTGGCACTGAAAAGGTCCAAATATGCTCTGCTTTGATGATTCAAAGATCACATATTTCCAAGAGAATACAATCTGTGCTTATAGCTTGGTATGGACTTAAATTTTGATGGATGGTCCAACAGTCTAATCTGGATCATGTCATGTTTTAAATTTTCAGTTGTAGAATAGAGAAAGAAGTCTGTCCAAACTGTTTAATCTTGGCAGACAAGTAGTTTAGGTAGAGAAGAAAGGCTCCCAACAGCTTAATCTGGGACCTTGGAAGAAATAAGGGTAGAAGTAGATAGAAAAAACAAAAGGAAAAACCAAAGAAAAGAAAAGGCAAGTAAGGGTCTGCAAGCCTAAGTGCACCCTCCAAGAAGAAACAAAAAATGCTAGGCAAAGTAGCGGGGTAAGTAGATGGGGTTGCAGAAATGGCATTCATTTCAGATTTAACCTTGATGGTCAAGATGAGAAAAGAAAAACAAAGAAGCATGTCTAACTTCCCAATTACCCCTTTCCCCACTCATTACTAACATCCCCTCATCAATTGAAATGCTTAGAAAAACTTGAGGTTTGATGGTGGTTTTATTCATTGAAAAGCCACATTTCTTGTCTAAAAATTCTTTTCATTTTGATCTACTCCCTAAACTGAGTAAGTTTCAAATAAACTTAGTGATTTTCCCCCTCATTCACATTTTCCCCCATATTAACTCTAACTCTATTATGTAAATCCCCTATGTCACCCTTTCCCTAGTATTATTAACACCATGGTGTATAAACCCCCAAGCACTCTATAAATATCCTCCTTTTAGCATTATAGCTAAATATGTCTGTCTAAGGGAGACTTTAGTCCACCTGGGACTATGCTCAACCCTGTCAAGGGATTACTCTAACCCCTGGTTAAGAGCAATAACCTCTCCATAAGCCCAAACCTCACCTCTGCTAAAAACCCTCCATAAACCCTTTTTCACAAATTAACCCCAAAAACCCACGAAAACCCACAATCCTAAAGTTTTCCGCCGAAGGTATTTAATTGAATATTTAAATAAACCGGCGGGACCCCCCAACCTGCACGATCCGTCGGAGGACCCGCCAACCGTCCGATCCCTGCCGCCCAAGATCTAACGGTGGGCGGTCATTTGCGCTCCCCGACCTGCCGACCTTTAGCGTCTGGGGAAAGTGGTTTTGGGTGCCGTACCCTAGACGCGTGGCAGGCAAGGGGGTTGTTCGGAACCCCCCTCCCCGATACCGCCTTTGCCCAAAGGTGGTGCGGGGAACCCGCTTACCGCCTCCCCGTTACCGCCCATCCGGCGCACGTCACCCTCACGCCATCCTGACGTCATGTTCCTTCCGCCCGCCCCCGCGCCCCGTGGCCCTCCACGCGGCCCTGCCGCCACATCCGCCTGCCACCTCGTCCAGGCACGCTGGCCTCCAGCTCAGCGTCCACGTCACCCGTACCCGGGCCCGCCGTGACGTCATGCTGACGTCATCGGCGGAAAGGCGCCAATTACTTATTTTTGCCAAATTGGTCGTTATAAACGCCCAAAATAGCCGTTTTGTGTCATTTTCAAGCGAATTGCAAAGAACTCTTGTCGCTGCCTCACCACCAACTCGCTTCCGGACCTCCAAATTCGAAATTTCGACCGTGCCAACTCATCAAATCAACTACCACAAAGCCTTCACGGTTCGGCCTGCAGGCTTGTCGAGCGTTTATCCAGGTATTCACCGTAAATCTCATGTTTTGCCCCATGCATGCCATTTCTCTGCTAATTCACCATTGAACACTTGTCAAAATCCTAAATTCAACTCTGTCTGCTACCTGAAAGTCAACTAAAGTAACCTACATTGCCTCTGCATTATAATTCGGCATTGAAACAGTCGACCCACGCACCTAGAACCATAAAATTGTCCTCAAGGTGCTCGGCATTGTTCCCTTTTGCCGAGTATAGGCCAGCTGCAAATTATCCAAAATAAATCCTGCACACCCTCTGCAAATCATTCCTAACAATTCACAACCCCTGTGAATTTACTAAAACCTGCAGAAACAAGCCGGCCTCTTTCACTGTGAAGAAGAGTTCAAGCATTGTCAACATTGAGGCTATTACTGAACTCTGAGGAGCCTTGCAAACCACTGCAATTACATTATTCACAATCAGATTATACAATGGCTGCCCCTGCACCCACAGCTCTCAATGTTACTCCTTTAAATGCACCAAACAAAGACCTGGAGGCCTTGCCTCTTGTTGACAGGGACTCCCTTATTGAAGACTTTGTGGGTAACAGGGACTTCATGCAGACCTTCAGGCAGTTGAGAGAAGACTATCTGAATGGCAAGGACACCTATGGGATATGGGAGTCAAACCTACCTTACTACTGCCTCCCCTCTGTCAATGTTTTCCCTCAGATTGTGCGCCTATGTGCTGAAAACTATGATGTGCAGCAGAGAGCCATTAAGTCTCCATCTGGGAGCATCCTCTTTCACATCAATCCTGAATCCATTAATAAAATGCTACACTTTGACCAGACTGAGCTGCTATTTCCATTTTCCATGAATTATCTGCTGGATGCTGCTGCCAAAATGACTAGTGAGGAGATTCAGAATGTCACCAGGACATTCATGAAACCTGAATGCCAGCCTGCAGGGCCACCTCCCTATATGGATGTCTCCTTTACAGAAACAGGCAGACTACTACTAGATATGATCTCTTATGTGCTGGGGTACAGAACCAGTGAGCATGTGGATGGAACAATGCTGGTTTTGTTATCTGTTTATAGTCCAGGCCAGCCCCCTGCCCGCAAGTTTAACTTTGCTAAGTTCATAGCTAACAAAATTCATGATCAGTTGAGCAAAGTGGACAGACAGGGTGTCTTCAAGTACTCCTCTTACATCTACCATCTTTTCATGTATTATCAGTCCCAGGTTTTTCCATGCTACATCAAAAAGCTGGATTATAGAGGGGAAAGAAGATCTGTCATCTTCTGGACATCTGTCTATCACCTGGTCCAAAATTCACCTTATTCCTATTGTGAGTTTATTGACCAGTTTGTATACCCTGTCTCCTGCTTGTTGATGAGGGCTCCTCCTCCCAGAATATCAACTGAAATACAGAAAGCTTTGCAGCTTTCCAAGAAGTCCAAAATAGGTGATTGGTACCTATATGAGGATCATACAGTCATCAGAGTGTATGGCTGTGAGCTTTGTCCATTCAGGCTCCCAAAATATGTGCCTATGAGGATATTTGCCCTTGAGTATTATAGGCAGCTGATTCAGTCTGACCTTACCCACTTCCACAGCTCCAAAAAGAAAGCCCACCTCAAGTTCAAACATCAGCTGGGCCCTTTCATCATGAATAAAAAGGAAGGTTGGGAAGAGGCTGACCAGATCCTCAAAGACAAATACCAGCTGTCATATAGTTTTCGGTGGGTCCCTTATGACCCTGAAGGCTTCATTTCTACTAGGAGAGTCAAGTACAGGCTAGTAGGCATTAAGCATTGCAGTTATCCCCATATTGAAAAATATGCCAACCAGCAGGAATGGCTACAGGATTCTATAGTTGACAAATTAACTGAAGAAGAAATGATGATAAAGAATGTCAAGGAATTAGAAAAGACTCTTGACCTAGACTCTGTGCAGCAGGTACCCTTCAAACGGCCTCATTCAGCAGGAGAAGGGACCTCGACCTCAAGGACTGCACCAGCCACACAAGCATCTTCTACAGCAGCACCAGGCTTAGACAAAGGAAAAGGAATAATGGGTGCTGAAGAGGAAGCAGTGAAAGAGAAGGTTGCCCCTTCAACTGAGCAGCAAACTGAACAGCAAAATGAGCTGCAGAGGGAGGAGCAAACAGAACAGCAGCAAGAGCAAAGTCCTCCTCCACAAACTGAGCCACTAATAGCACCAATTTTGCATACCCCAGCACATGAGGAGAGGGGTACTAAAAGAGACAGAGAAGAGTCCACTCCTATTAGTGGATCCTCCCATCAGCCAGAGACCAAAAGGCAAAGGGCTGACTCCCCAGAAGTTGAAGACATCACTGAGGAATTCCTTGACAGTTCAAGGAAAGACAGGGAAGTAAGCCAGCACACTGGTACTAGCTCATTCCAACAGGAGCAAGGCCTGCAACTTGGTTTGGAGGTGTCATCCTCTTCTCAGCAAAGCAAGAAGCCTAAAAGCACTAAGGCTTCTTTTAAGCAAATCAAGGCAGAGAATGATTTGCTAAGAGTGGAGGTGTACAAACAATTTATGAATGCTACACCAGCCCAGCAAGAAAGATTAATGTCTGTATATGACATTAAAGAAGAAAAAATGATATTAAGTCATTTCAGGCCTACAGTACCGCAGCCGAGATCAGCTGCAGATTTTGTGAAGACAAGGGTGGAGGTAAGGGCAAAGGACATCCACCCCATGGACCAAATTGAACTCCACAAACAGACTGGAGAAATGGTCTATGCAACCTTGGTGGAGAAGGCAACCATGGCCCATGAACTGAAGGAGTCACTCAAAAATACCAACACTCAGTTGGATTTTGAGAGAATGTCCTCCCTGGCCAAAGATAACAGAATAAAATCTTTGGAGGACATTATCATAGACCTAGGACATGATCCTAAGGATCCAAAGGGTGTAAGGGCCCTTATGAAGAAAAAGGAGGATGACCTCAATGCACTAAAGAAGAGGTTAAGACTGCTGCCCACAGAACACCCTCAGACAGCAGAGCTACAAAAGGAAAAGCAGGTTGATGAACAACTGGACCTCATCATGCAGCTGAATCAGAAGGTCCTCGATCTGGAGAAAGAGCTAGAAGGAGCACTACAAGATAAACAGGGAGAATCCACATCCCAAGCTCCTCCAACAACTTCAACAACAGCAACAACTACAGGGGCAGCAGTGGCCCCCACATCAAAAGCAGCAGGAACAACAACGGCCCCAGATGCCAGTGCAAGCATAGAAGAATTAACTAATGCCATCAAGGAAATGGAGCTCCAGGCAAATGAGATAAAGAAGGCCAAGGAAAAATTGGCAGAACTGGATGCCAAGTATGACAAATCAAAGGTAACTGTAGCAGAACAGGGCAGAGAAATAAAGGCCCTAAAGGAAAAAATAAAGGCCCTGGAGAAGGAGCTAAATCTGGAAAGTGCCATGGCCGACATAAAAAGAATTTTATGGGGTAAGATTGGCCAAACTATCACCAAACAATGGAAATCCATCAAAACAATCCATGAGCAAATGGATTTGATTGGCCAAGCACAGACAGAAATCCAGAGGGCCAAAACAGTGCTGGGAAACAGACCTGAGCAGGCAAACAGACTGATAGATTTTTTGAACGGGCAAGACAAAGAGGAGCTGGCAGCCATTGGCATCAACAACAGAACAGAGGCCATCCTCACAGCTAAAAAGGTGCTAACTCTCAGAAATTATGTGCAAACTGTGGAGAGAAAATGCTATGAAATACAGGCTGAGGTGGAGGAGTATAAACTCAAAATGGGGATGCTGCAAGCAAAGGGACTGCCCAGCCTACTAAGCAGCACAGGGAGATTGATCACCAGAGATCAATTTACCAACAGGATGGCTACTTATATTGAAAATAAAATCACCGCATCTGGCAGTACTCCTGAGCAAATAGGGCCTCCAACAGGACAAATCTTGTACACTAAACTTGAAGGCCTATTCTTCATTGAAAATGAGGCAAACCATCTGTTTGAAACTCCTCCTAACTTTTGGCAGTATACAGAGGCCGATGAGACCTTAATAAAAATTCGGAGACATCAAATGCCTAAGGAGGATTGGTGGCAGGCAATGCTCCAGATTTTGCCACGGTAGCTTCAGTCATTCGGCCACTGCCAGCTCCAGGTCACTAGAAGACAAACAGCAGAAAAGGGTTAGCATTTAAAAGCAGCTAAAAAGTGACTCATCACATAGACGATGACAGCTAGCCAAGTTTTGAACAGCGCATCTCCAACCGACTCTAACAGCCATAAAGTCCAAATATCTTCTGACTATTTTGACAGCTGAAGCATTAAGGAATTACTGCAGCATTCACTCCTTCAGCTACTGCATTCCGGAGATTAGCATATCATAAATGAGATATTAACTCATTCGTTGATATTTTTGATGTAAATTTTGTATATAAACTCCCCTGAGTAACTCATAAGGGGTTGGTAATTTTCTCTATGAGACAAATGTATTTGACACTTTCAGAATTATCTAATACAAAGGGCTGGAAGAGCTCAGTGATTTCCTGAAACATCTGATGTCATATTGATGCCATGCGTACTGGTGCAGAATTCCTTTGCTGTCTGATGGAATAATAAGTCTTTCTCAAACTCTGTTTTGTCTTCTTATGTTTATCAATACACACTCATGTTTTATTGAACTAGCAGTATAGTAAAAGAATAGTGCTAGACATGTTTTGATGACACCTAGTGCTCAATCTTCATTGTTGTATATGTTTTCTTCAGAATTAGCCATGAACATGAATTCTTAATCGCTCATGTTCCACTGATTCCATAAATATGAATGTTATTTAGAAATTCTTTACTGCTTCTAGATTAACATTTTCACTGTTTTCTCCATGATCATTTAAGTGAAAGATTCTTAATTGCCTTTCCTTACCTGAAACACATCACATCTAATTACAGTATCACATCATTATTTCTCAGACACTAAACTGGCTCTGCAGCATTACCACTGTATCAAAGCAGCATATCAAAGAACTAAAGGACCACTGACTCCATTGCCCAATGGACTAGAACACCCTGGAAAATGCATAAGTATCTTGACTAAAATTATCATCCAACAAAGACCTTAAACAAACCTGAACTCATAGCTAGCCTAAAATCATTTCAAAACAGAGACAAATCATAAAGAGAGAGCCCTCTCTGATTACAGTTTGGCTAGAAACTGCAATCCAAAGATTGGTTAGTGGTTACCCCGGCCGTATTCCCTTAGAGTCAAAGGGAACAACCTGGGTGTTAACATAAATGGCGACTCCACTGGGGACTTCTTAGGATTTTCCAATTTCTATACATCTCTCAAAGCTGCAAATCGAGCCTGAAATCAGTCAGGAGGCCTTCAAAACTGTTTCTGTATTACATAAACAGCTTTTAGGGAAGAGCTTTTTCAGTGAGTCTTCATCTCAGCTTTGAAATATATATAGCCATTCCAAAATCTTTATCCAGTCCTTGCAAGTATAAAAAACTTCCTATAAAATCCTAAAAAACAGTTAGAAGCTGGCTCCCAAGAAAAATCCACGGCATACCAGGGCAAATCCTGACCCTAATCCACCCATCATTGTTGATAATCCAAATACCATCCCTAGAAACATTAAGAGGCAGCAAAGGCAGGAGCAGCCTGCTGATTTAACCTCAGATTCAGATCATCCCAGCCTTATCTCTACCCCATGCAAGGTCCTTTTCCGGTCTACCCCTAGTTCCCCTAGTTCACCATCCACATCTCAGAGTCCTCCTCTCACATCTTCATCCACTGCACATATCCCCTTGACCAACACTCTAGGTTCACCCCTACTTATCACCCCAGTGATACCCACTGTTCCTATTATCCCAGCTACCCCTGTTAATCCTCTAAACCCTGTAAATATGGCTAACAGGTATGCACCCTTGCAAATACCAGCTAATGCTGCAGCTCTACCCCAAGATTACCAAACCAAAATCTCATATTTTGACTCCAATGGCCCTCTGACAGCTGTCCAACATGCTAAGAGGATGCAAGACCATTTTGAGACCTATGAAATAGATGATGACAGTGTCAGAATGAGGATGTTTGTTCAAAGCCTAACTGGGGATGTAAGAACTTGGTTTAGGTCCCTGAATGCAAATTCCATCACAACTCCTGATGAACTATATCAAGCCTTTACTAGTAGATGGGAGAAGAAGAAAGATCCTCTGCACATACTTGGGGAGTATGACACTATCAAAAGAGGTCCCCAAGAGACTGTTCTGGAGTATTGTGCAAGATTTAACAATGTATATAACGCGATTCCACAAAATTTAAGACCTCCTCCTGATTTAGCCTTGTACAAATTCCCTAATGGTTTTGACCCTGACATGGCCTATCAGTTGAAGGAAAGAGATCCTCAATCCCTTGCAGAAGCCCAAAGGGTTGCTGTCACAGTGGAAGCCAACCTAATTGCCAAAAGAAACAGGGCAAGGTTGGAAAAGAGGACTGCTTTCAAAGAGGAACCCTCTGCCTTTGATCAAAAGCTAGATGCAATTCTCACTGGAATGAAAAGATTGGGTGATAGAGTGGAATCGGTTGAAAGAAAATCATCATGGGAAGCACCACAAAACAACCCTCCTAGGAATCCAAATTTTAGGAGAACTCAAAACCCAAATGTTGGCAAGGCCAGTGCTGACCAAGACATAAGACCCCCTTTCCAAGAAAATTATGCAGAAACTTCCACATCAATAGAGCCCAATGAAGATCCTGAGATTAATTTAATGGGTCTAGATGGTGAAAGTCAAGTTTTCTTAACACAAGAAGATCATGAGGATGATGAAATCAAACTGTTCCAAACTAAATCAGGTGAATCCTTTGACTTCAAACAAGGCTATGATACTGCTGTCTATGAAGTCCATAAACAGTACAAGCTAAGGAGCAGAACTGTGAATGTAAATCAGCCTGAAAAGATAAAGGATAATCAGCAGCCTAAAAGAGCCATAGTCACAGAAACTAATGACAAAACAAATTCACCTGTAGAAGAAGTGATTATTGAAGAGATCACTGAACCACTGTCCTTAAAACAGCAGCCTGTGGCCACTTCACCTTCTCAGCCTAATTTGAATGTCACTCCCCAAGAGATGAGTAAAAGAGGCAAGTCCCAAAGCCAAGATAAAAATCAAGAAGAAGATTTAATGAACAAGGAAAGGACTGTTATCCATAACCCCAAGACCCAATCTGAAAAACCTTTTGACCTAGAAACAGAAATTGGCAAACTAAAGATAGCAATTCCTCTCTCAGAACTAGCCAAGCATGACATCTATAAACTACAGATCAAAAAGTCCCTTCAACTCACTAGCAACAAAGATGATGTCAATGTGCTGGATGACACCCCAGAATTATTGTTTGGCCCGAAAGTGGATGGAAAAACGGTAGCCACAGGGGTATTACCTTTTTATGTCAGCTTACACATTCATGATAAAATACTACATAATGCAATGTTTGACTCAGGTGCCTCTCACAATCTCATGCCAAAAGCAGTCATGGAGAGATTGAATCTAGACATAACAAGACCATACAAGGACCTGTTTTCCTTTGACTCCAGCCAAGTCAAGTGTTTAGGTCTCATAAAAGACTTATGTGTGTCTCTGGTTCAATACCCAAACAAAACAATCCTAATGGTTGTGGTAGTTGCTGATATCCCACCTAAGTATGGGATGTTGTTATCAAGATCATGGGGAGCTAAACTCCAAGGTTCCCTACAATTAGACATGTCATATGCCACCATCTCTGTTTTCGGGCAACCAAAAAGACTGTACAGAGAAACACTCATGAAATATATGGTCAGCAGTGAAGAAAAGCCTCAAAACTTTCCCATATATGCTGTCCATTCAGACATAGACTCATACATTCTCTTCAATGATAGCACAACTCCCTCAAAAGGTGAGGTTGATACCAAGATACTCATACCGGAGGAAGACTCAAATGGAAAAATTACCACCCATGAAACAACAGTCAATCAAACACTAGATACTGTTGTTGTTCTAAATATCAAGCATACCCAATCAAATGATGAAACTGTCCTAGAAGACAAGCTAGATGAAAAACCACAACTTCTACTCACATTGCCAGCCCATGAACAGATCATTAAATCTCCTTCCCAACAGGATATTCTATGGTTCCTTGAATTTGATGGCTCAGTCAACAAGTTAGGGGCAGGAGCTGGAGTTTGGGTACACAATAAAGAAAATAGTCATGCAGAAGGCAGAGCCTATAGATTGAACTTCAGATGTACTAATAACATGGCAGAATATGAAGCTCTTTTACTAGGCCTCAAGTTAGTAAAGTTCTTACAAGCTGTCAGGGTTTCAATCATGGGTGATTCAGATTTAGTTATTCAACAAGTGAAGGGAAACTTTGTCACCAACGACAAAAGACTAAGGACTTATAGGTCTGCTGTTGCTGAGGTACTAAACTTTTTCTCTGAATTCCAAATCACTAAAATTCTTAGAACCCACAATCTACATGCTCATAGTTTAGCCACCTTTGCAAGTACCTGCAAGCTGCCTTTTGAGCCCCATCATTGTTTTACAGCTGAGGTAAAACACAGACCCTCCATTCCAAACAATGTTAATGATTGGCAAGTATTTGAGGATGACAAGCAAATAAACCATTTTTTAACTCTGCAGCAAGAATTTGCAGGATTAAATATTGACACTGATACAGCAAGTCAATCACAAATACTTGATACAGCAAGTCAATCACAAATACCTGATACAGCAAGTCAATCACAAATACTTGCAAGAGCAAGTCCATCACAAATACAGTTTCAACAGATTACTCACCCAATATCACCTAGAACAGCAAAACAAATGCTAAATCCAACTATTTTCAACAAAGACAACATCCAGCAGATTCAATCAATCAGTTGTGAGGAAGTGGCCGATGCTGAAACTGAAATCATACAGCTGAAAGACAATTTTCTACCAACAGGCCTAACTCCACTAGAAGACATCTTTGACTCAAATGATATCCCCAGAAAACCAAAAATGCAGCCCTTAAATGCAGCCATTGAAGAATGCAACATAGGTACAATTGACAAACCCAAAATAATTAAATTGTCTGCTTCTTTACCTCCTGACCAAAAGCCTAAATACATCGACCTCTTTAAAGAGTTCCAGGATGTCTTTGCATGGAGTTATGAGGACCTAAAGTCCTATGACACCTCTGTTATCCAGCATACAATCCCTCTCAAACCTGATCAAAAACCCTTTAAACAAAAATTGAGGAGAATCAATCCTATGCTTCTCCCAGCAATGGAACAAGAGGTACAGAAAATGTTCAAGGCTGGCATCATAGCACCAATCAGATTCTCTGAATGGATCTCCAACTTAGTCCCTACAAGGAAGAAGACTGGTGAAATTAGGCTGTGTGTGGACTTAAGAAATCTGAACCAAGCATCCCTCAAAGACAACTATCCATTACCCAAGATGGATCACATTCTCCAAAGAGTGGTAGGGGCCTCAAGGATCTCATTACTGGATGGATTTTCAGGCTTCAATCAAATCCTGGTGCACCCTGATGATCAAGACAAAACAACATTCACTACCCCATGGGGAACTTTCAAATATGTAAAGATGCCTTTTGGATTGAAAAATGCAGGGGCAACTTTTCAAAGAGCAATGGATATTGCTTTTTCCAAAGAGATTCATGACTTCCTTGTCATTTACCTAGATGACCTTACACCTTTCTCAAAATCAGACCAAGAACATATAAAACATTTGAGACAGATCTTCCTAAAATGCAGAAAATATGGAATTTCCTTGAATCCCAAAAAATCCCTGTTTGGTTTAGAGGAAGGTAAGCTATTGGGCCATATCATTTCTAAAGATGGCATTAGAATTGACCCAGATAGGATACAGGCTATCCTACAAATGCCCCACCCAAGAAATGTCAAAGAGTTGCAAGGATTCTTGGGAAAAATCAATTTCTTGAGAAGGTTTATCCCAAACTTAGCAGAACTAATCAGATTATTAAATAACATGCTAAAAAAGGATTCAAAAGTCAAATGGACTGTTGAAGCCAATCAAGCCTTTGAAGGTATAAAACTGGCCCTTACCCAAACCCCAGTGCTGACCAATCCTCAGTTTGACAGAGAATTTATCATTTTCTCTTTTGCCTCCCAGCATACTATTGCTGCTGTTTTGTTGCAAAAAGATGACCAAGGAAATGAGAAGCCAATTGCTTTCTTTAGTAAAGCTCTTAGAGATGCACCCCTGAAGTATCAAATCATGGAAAAGCAAGCTTATGCTTTGGTCAAAGCCATTAAAGACTTTAGGATTTACATCCTATACTCCCATGTTATAGCTTATGTACCAAGTCCTATTGTCAAAGACATTCTCACCCAAGAAAATTTAGAGGGCAGAAGAGGAAAGTGGATTGCCAACATCTTGGAATTTGATATTGAGATAAAACCTACAAAACTAATAAAAGGGCAAGGCTTGGCCAAATTAATGATAGAAGCAAATTTCCAAGCCTTAGACATTAACCAGCTGGACAGTGAACCGGAGCTGGCGACTCCAAAGATCAATGTAGCCTTTGAACAATCCCCTTGGTACTCTGATATATGTTATGTATTTCAAAACCTGTGTGCTCTCCCAGGATTGTCCAGAACTAAATGTAGGTTCCTAAAAAATGAAAGCTTCTAAATTCTGTGTTATGGATGGAAATTTATTGTGGAAAAACCATGAAGGAATATTGCTAAACTGCCTAATTGAGAATGAAACTGACAATATCATAAAGGAATTTCATGCAGGTGACTGTGGTGGACACTTGTACTGGAAGTCCACTGTGGATAAAATACTAAGAGCTGGGTATTACTGGCCCACCATGTTCTCTGATGTCAAGAAATTCACCACCTCATGTCATAAATGTCAAGTGTTTGAGGGAAAGAGACAGTTGCTGCCACTTCCCTTAAGGCCTATTGCAACAGAGAGACCTTTTCAACAATGGGGCTTGGATTTCATTGGGGAAATTCATCCCTCATCTTCAGGCCAACATAGATGGATCTTAACAGCCACAGACTACTTCACTAAGTGGATTGAAGTTGTTCCATGCAGACAAGCAAATGATTCCACTATCATTCAGTTCTTGGAGAACAACATATTGGCTAGATTTGGCTGTCCTGACAAAATTATAACAGACAATGCTGCGGCTTTCAGATCCAAGAAGATGGTGAACTTCTGCCATAAATTTCACATCACCTTGGGCCATTCTACTGCATACTATCCCCAAGGAAATGGCCTTGCTGAGTCATCAAATAAAAGTCTGGTAAACATCATAAAGAAAGTGCTAGAAGAGAACAAAAAGAACTGGCATAAGAAGCTTGTGAACGCCCTATGGGCAGATAGACTAACAACCAAAAGATCAATTGGGACCAGCCCATATGAGTTGGTTTATGGATTAGAGGCCAAATTTCCTTCATCACTAGGAGTGCCTGTTATGAAACTTCTTCAAGAAAGCCAAGCTGAACCAAATGATATGCAAAGAAGAATCAATCAAATCATATGTTTACAGCAAACTAGAGACCAAGTTTTCAGCAGAGTTCAAGTTCTACAAAAAAAATTAAAGAAGGCTTTTGATAGAAGAACTAAGGCAAAAGATTTCAGCATTGGAGACAAAGTCCTCAAGTGGGATGCAAGAAGAGAGGATAAAGGAAAACATGGAAAATTTGATTCCCTTTGGAGAGGACCATATGCTGTCCAAGCAGTGCAAGGAAACAATACTTATTTCCTTAAAAGTCTAAATGAAACTGACTTGGATGAAGGTCCTGTGAATGGCAGGATGCTGAAGCACTATTTTGACTACCATCCATAAGTACAGCCTGAGTTTCCATTGTACATATCCAAATGTATATATTACTTTCTGTTAAAATGTAAAAATGCAGTTTCTCAAGTTTGATTAACTACCAGCACAAGGTGAATAGAATCAGAGGTCTACCAAGAAGAGAAGCACACAATTTTGGCATTCCAAAGCAGCAAACTGCAAGATTGGCAAGAGCAGTCAAGGAGCAAGGCAATCTGACCTGCTGTTCTTGGTCTTTCAAATGAAACACCATCCCCATGTGGAGCCACTGTTAGCTACCTATACCAATAGGTTTCATATTTCATGATTGGCACTGAAAAGGTCCAAATATGCTCTGCTTTGATGATTCAAAGATCACATATTTCCAAGAGAATACAATCTGTGCTTATAGCTTGGTATGGACTTAAATTTTGATGGATGGTCCAACAGTCTAATCTGGATCATGTCATGTTTTAAATTTTCAGTTGTAGAATAGAGAAAGAAGTCTGTCCAAACTGTTTAATCTTGGCAGACAAGTAGTTTAGGTAGAGAAGAAAGGCTCCCAACAGCTTAATCTGGGACCTTGGAAGAAATAAGGGTAGAAGTAGATAGAAAAAACAAAAGGAAAAGCCAAAGAAAAGAAAAGGCAAGTAAGGGTCTGCAAGCCTAAGTGCACCCTCCAAGAAGAAACAAAAAATGCTAGGCAAAGTAGCGGGGTAAGTAGATGGGGTTGCAGAAATGGTATTCATTTCAGATTTAACCTTGATGGTCAAGATGAGAAAAGAAAAACAAAGAAGCATGTCTAACTTCCCAATTACCCCTTTCCCCACTCATTACTAACATCCCCTCATCAATTGAAATGCTTAGAAAAACTTGAGGTTTGATGGTGGTTTTATTCATTGAAAAGCCACATTTCTTGTCTAAAAATTCTTTTCATTTTGATCTACTCCCTAAACTGAGTAAGTTTCAAATAAACTTAGTGATTTTCCCCCTCATTCACATTTTCCCCCATATTAACTCTAACTCTATTATGTAAATCCCCTATGTCACCCTTTCCCTAGTATTATTAACACCATGGTGTATAAACCCCCAAGCACTCTATAAATATCCTCCTTTTAGCATTATAGCTAAATATGTTTGTCTAAGGGAGACTTTAGACCACCTGGGACTATGCTCAACCCTATCAAGGGATTACTCTAACCCCTGGTTAAGAGCAATAACCTCTCCATAAGCCCAAACCTCACCTCTGCTAAAAACCCTCCATAAACCCTTTTTCACAAATTAACCCCAAAAACCCACGAAAACCCACAATCCTAAAGTTTTCCGCCGAAGGTATTTAATTGAATATTTAAATAAACCGGCGGGACCCCCCAACCTGCACGATCCGTCGGAGGACCCGCCAGCCGTCCGATCCCTGGCGCCCAAGATCTAACGGTGGGCGGTCATTTGCGCTCCCCGACCTGCCGACCTTTAGCGTCCGGGGAAAGTGGTTTTGGGCGCCGTACCCTGGACGCGTGGTAGGCGGGGGGGTTGTTCGGAACCCCCCTCCCCGATACCGCCTTTGCCCAAAGGTGGTGCGGGGAACCCGCTTACCGCCTCCCCGTTACTGCCCATCCGGCGCACATCACCCTCACGCCATCCTGACGTCATGTTCCTTCCGCCCGCCCCCGCGCCCCGTGGCCCTCCACGCGGCCCTGCCGCCACATCCGCCTGCCACCTCGTCCAGGCACGCTGGCCTCCAGCTCAGCGTCCACGTCACCCGTACCCGGGCCCGCCGTGACGTCATGCTGACGTCATCGGTGGAAAGGCGCCAATTACTTATTTTTGCCAAATTGGTCGTTATAAACGCCCAAAATAGCAGTTTTGTGTCATTTTCAAGCGAATTGCAAAGAACTCTTGTCGCTGCCTCACCACCAACTCGCTTCTGGACCTCCAAATTCGAAATTTCGACCGTGCCAACTCATCAAATCAACTACCACAAAGCCTTCACGGTTCGGCCCGCAGGCTTGCCGAGCGTTTATCCAGGTATTCACCGTAAATCTCATGTTTTGCCCCATGCATGCCATTTCTCTGCTAATTCACCATTGAACACTTGTCAAAATCCTAAATTCAACTCTGTCTGCTACCTGAAAGTCAACTAAAGTAACCTACATTGCCTCTGCATTATAATTCGGCATTGAAACAGTCGACCCACGCACCTAGAACCATAAAATTGTCCTCAAGGTGCTCGGCATTGTTCCCTTTTGCCGAGTACAGGCCAGCTGCAAATTAACCAAAATAAATCCTGCACACCCTCTGCAAATCATTCCTAACAATTCACAACCCCTGTGAATTTACTAAAACCTGCAGAAACAAGCCGGCCTCTTTCACTGTGAAGAAGAGTTCAAGCATTGTCAACATTGAGGCTATTACTGAACTCTGAGGAGCCTTGCAAACCACTGCAATTACATTATTCACAATCAGATTATACAATGGCTGCCCCTGCACCCACAGCTGTCAATGTTACTCCTTTAAATGCACCAAACAAAGACCTGGAGGCCTTGCCTCTTGTTGACAGGGACTCCCTTATTTAAGACTTTGTGGGTAACAGGTACTTCATGCAGACCTTCAAGCAGTTGAGAGAAGACTATTTGAATGGCAAGGACACCTATGGGATATGGGAGTCAAACCTACCTTACTACTGCCTCCCCTCTGTCAATGTTTTCCCTCAGATTGTGCGCCTATGTGCTGAAAACTATGATGTGCAGCAGAGAGCCATTAAGTCTCCATCTGGGAGCATCCTCTTTCACATCAATCCTGAATCCATTAATAAAATGCTCCACTTTGACCAGACTGAGCTGCTATTTCCCTTTTCCATGAATTATCTGCTGGATGCTACTGCCAAAATGACTAGTGAGGAGATTCAGAATGTCACCAGGACATTCATGAAACCTGAATGCCAGCCTGCAGGGCCACCTCCCTATATGGATGTCTCCTTTACAGAAACAGGCAGACTACTACTAGATATGATCTCTTATGTGCTGGGGTACAGAACCAGTGAGCATGTGGATGGAACAATGCTGGTTTTGTTATCTGTTTATAGTCCAGGCCAGCCCCCTGCCCGCAAGTTTAACTTTGCTAAGTTAATAGCTAACAAAATTCATGATCAGTTGAGCAAAGTGGACAGACAGGGTGTCTTCAAGTACTCCTCTTACATCTACCATCTTTTCATGTATTATCAGTCCCAGGTTTTTCCATGCTACATCAAAAAGCTGGATTATAGAGGGGAAAGAAGATCTGTCATCTTCTGGACATCTGTCTATCACCTGGTCCAAAATTCACCTTATTCCTATTGTGAGTTTATTGACCAGTTTGTATACCCTGTCTCCTGCTTGTTGATGAGGGCTCCTCCTTCCAGAATATCAACTGAAATACAGAAAGCTTTGTAGCTTTCCAAGAAGTCCAAAATAGGTGATTGGTACCTATATGAGGATCATACAGTCATCAGAGTGTATGGCTGTGAGCTTTGTCCATTCAGGCTCCCAAAATATGTGCCTATGAGGATATTTGCCCTTGAGTATTATAGGCAGCTGATTCAGTCTGACCTTACCCACTTCCACAGCTCCAAAAAGAAAGCCCACCTCAAGTTCAAACATCAGCTGGGCCCTTTCATCATGAATAAAAAGGAAGGTTGGGAAGAGGCTGACCAGATCCTCAAAGACAAATACCAGCTGTCATATAGTTTTCGGTGGGTCCCTTATGACCATGAAGGCTTCATTTCTACTAGGAGAGTCAAGTACAGGCTAGTAGGCATTAAGCATTGCAGTTATCCCCATATTGAAAAATATGCCAACCAGCAGGAATGGCTACAGGATTCTATAGTTGACAAATTAACTGAAGAAGAAATGATGATAAAGAATGTCAAGGAATTAGAAAAGACTCTTGACCTAGACTCTGTGCAGCAGGTACCCTTCAAACGGCCTCATTCAGCAGGAGAAGGGACCTCGACCTCAAGGACTGCACCAGCCACACAAGCATCTTCTACAGCAGCACCAGGCTTAGACAAAGGAAAAGGAATAATGGGTGCTGAAGAGGAAGCAGTGAAAGAGAAGGCTGCGCCTTCAACTAAGCAGCAAACTGAACAGCAAAATGAGCTGCAGAGGGAGGAGCAAACAGAACAGCAGCAAGAGCAAACTCCTCCTCCACAAACTGAGCCACTAATAGCACCAATTTTGCAGACCCCAGCACATGAGGAGAGGGGTACTAAAAGAGACAGAGAAGAGTCCACTCCTATTAGTGGATCCTCCCATCAGCCAGAGACCAAAAGGCAAAGGGCTGACTCCCCAGAAGTTGAAGACATCACTGAGGAATTCCTTGACAGTTCAAGGAAAGACAGGGAAGCAAGCCAGCACACTGGTACCAGCTCATTCCAACAGGAGCAAGGCCTGCAACTTGGTTTGGAGGTGTCATCCTCTTCTCAGCAAAGCAAGAAGCCTAAAAGCACTAAGGCTTCTTTTAAGCAAATCAAGGCAGAGAATGATTTGCTAAGAGTGGAGGTGTACAAACAATTTATGAATGCTACACCAGCCCAGCAAGAAAGATTAATGTCTGTATATGACATTAAAGAAGAAAAAATGATATTAAGTCATTTCAGGCCTACAGTACCGCAGCCGAGATCAGCTGCAGATTTTGTGAAGACAAGGGTGGAGGTAAGGGCAAAGGACATCCACCCCATGGACCAAATTGAACTCCACAAATAGACTGGAGAAATGGTCTATGCAACCTTGGTGGAGAAGGCAACCATGGCCCATGAACTGAAGGAGTCACTCAAAAATACCAACACTCAGTTGGATTTTGAGAGAATGTCCTCCCTGGCCAAAGATAACAGAATAAAATCTTTGGAGGACATTATCATAGACCTAGGACATGATCCTAAGGATCCAAAGGGTGTAAGGGCCCTTATGAAGAAAAAGGAGGATGACCTCAATGCACTAAAGAAGAGGTTAAGACTGCTGCCCACAGAACACCCTCAGACAGCAGAGCTACAAAAGGAAAAGCAGGTTGATGAACAACTGGACCTCATCATGCAGCTGAATCAGAAGGTCCTCGATCTGGAGAAAGAGATAGAAGGAGCACTACAAGATAAACAGGGAGAATCCACATCCCAAGCTCCTCCAACAACTTCAACAACAGCAACAACTACAGGGGCAGCAGTGGCCCCCACATCAAAAGCAACAGGAACAACAACGGCCCCAGATGCCAGTGCAAGCATAGAAGAATTAACTAATGCCATCAAGGAAATGGAGCTCCAGGCAAATGAGATAAAGAAGGCCAAGGAAAAATTGGCAGAACTGGATGCCAAGTATGACAAATCAAAGGTAACTGTAGCAGAACAGGGCAGAGAAATAAAGGCCCTAAAGGACAAAATAAAGGCCCTGGAGAAGGAGCTAAATCTGGAAAGTGCCATGGCCGACATAAAAAGAATTTTATGGGGTAAGATTGGCCAAACTATCACCAAACAATGGAAATCCATCAAAACAATCCATGAGCAAATGGATTTGATTGGCCAAGCACAGACAGAAATCCAGAGGGCCAAAACAGTGCTGGGAAACAGACCTGAGCAGGCAAACAGACTGATAGATTTTTTGAACGGGCAAGACAAAGAGGAGCTGGCAGCCATTGGCATCAACAACAGAACAGAGGCCATCCTCACAGCTAAAAAGGTGCTAACTCTCAGAAATTATGTGCAAACTGTGGAGAGAAAATGCTATGAAATACAGGCTGAGGTGGAGGAGTATAAACTCAAAATGGGGATGCTGCAAGCAAAGGGACTGCCCAGCCTACTAAGCAGCACAGGGAGATTGATCACCAGAGATCAATTTACCAACAGGATGGCTACTTATATTGAAAATCAAATCACTGCATCTGGCAGTACTCCTGAGCAAACAGGGCCTCCAACAGGACAGAGCTTGTACACTAAACTTGAAGGCCTATTCTTCATTGAAAATGAGGCAAACCATCTGTTTGAAACTCCTCCTAACTTTTGGCGGTATACAGAGGCCGATGAGACCTTAATAAAAATTCGGAGACATCAAATGCCTAAGGAGGATTGGTGGCAGGCAATGCTCCAGATTTTTCCACGGTAGCTTCAGTCATTCGGCCACTGCCAGCTCCAGGTCACTAGAAGACAAACAACAGAAAAGGGTTAGCATTTAAAAGCAGCTAAAAAGTGACTCATCACATAGACGATGACAGCTAGCCAAGTTTTGAACAGCGCATCTCCAACCGACTCTAACAGCCATAAAGTCCAAATATCTTCTGACTATTTTGACAGCTGAAGCATTAAGGAATTACTGCAGCATTCACTCCTTCAGCTACTGCATTCCGGAGATTAGCATATCATAAATGAGATATTAACTCATTTGTTGATATTTTTGATGTAAATTTTGTATATAAACTCCCCTGAGTAACTCATAAGGGGTTGGTAATTTTCTCTATGAGACAAATGTATTTGACACTTTCAGAATTATCTAATATAAAGGGCTGGAAGAGCTCAGTGATTTCCTGAAACATCTGATGTCATATTGATGCCACGCGTACTGGTGCAGAATTCCTTTGCTGTCTGATGGAATAATAAGTCTTTCTCAAACTCTGTTTTTTCTTCTTATGTTTATCAATACACACTCATGTTTTATTGAACTAGCAGTATAGTAAAAGAATAGTGCTGGACATGTTTTGATGACACCTAGTGCTCAATCTTCACTGTTGTATATGTTTTCTTCAGAATTAGCCATGAACATGAATTCTTAATCGCTCATGTTCCACTGATTCCATAAATATGAATGTTATTTAGAAATTCTTTACTGCTTCTAGATTAACATTTTCACTGTTTTCTCCATGATCATTTAAGTGAAAGATTCTTAATTGCCTTTCCTTACCTGAAACACATCACATCTAATTACAGTATCACATCATTATTTCTCAGACACTAAACTGGCTCTGCAGCATTACCATTGTATCAAAGCAGCATATCAAAGAACTAAAGGACCACTGACTCCATTGCCCAATGGACTAGAACACCCTGGAAAATGCATAAGTATCTTGACTAAAATTATCATCCAACAAAGACCTTAAACAAACCTGAACTCATAGCTAGCCTAAAATCATTTCAAAACAGAGACAAATCATAAAGAGAGAGCCCTCTCTGATTACAGTTTGGCTAGAAACTGAAATCCAAAGATTGGTTAGTGGTTACCCCGGCCGTATTCCCTTAGAATCAAAGGGAACAACCTGGGTGTTAACATCACCAACGATGTGGTATTAGAACTTTGATACATTTATATGGGGACTTGGCTTCACCAGAAGCAAAGCAAATCACTGTGTGTATTTTAAATTAATTGGTGACCGTGTTATTTATCTGGTCTTGTATGTGGATGATATGTTGTTGGTTAGAAATGACAAATAAGTTATCCAGGATTTGAAGACCCACTTGTCCTCTAAATTCGACATGAAAGATCTTGGTGCTGCAAACTATATTTTGGGCATGGAAATTAAAAGAGATCGGGCAAATAGGAAGCTCTGGTTAAACCAGAGGAAGTATGTCGAGACAATATTGCAGATGTTTAATATGCAGGATAGTAAACCGATGAAGGTTCCTATTCCTGTAGGTGTGAGGTTATCTGTTGAACAGTGTTCCAAGACATAAGAAGAGGAAGAGGACATGTCCCGTGTTCCATATGCAAGTGCAGTCGGTAGCTTGATGTATGCAATGGTCTGTACTAGACCAGACATTGCACATGCAGTGGGAGTATTGATCAGGTTTATGTCAAAACTAGGGAAGGAGCACTGGACAACAGTGAAGCGGGTTTTTAGGTATTTTCGTGGCACTAGTGATTATGGTTTGTGCTACCAAGGAAGACCAGGATTGGACAGAGTGTTGGATATTCATGGCTTTGTTGATGCAGACTGGGCTGGAGATCTAGATCAGAGAAGATCTATAAGTGGGTATGTGTTTAACCTATTTGGAGGTGTAGTCAGTTGGATGAGTAAGAAACAATCTGCAGTGGCATTGTCAACTACAGAGGCAGAATACATGGCAGCCACTCATGCAAGCAAGGAAGCAATTTGGTTGTAGAGATTGTGTTCAAGTATGGGGTTAGTACAGGAAGCTATAAAGATAAACTGTGACAACCAAAGTGCAATTTTCTTGGCAAAGAACCCCACATATCATTCAAAGACAAAGCACATTGATGTTCAGTATCACTTTGTGAGGGATATGATAGAAGACAAAAAGGTGTTGCTGGTAAAGGTGGATACTTTGAAGAATACTGTAGATGCATTGACAAAATCTGTGAGCTCTGAGAAGTTCTCTTGGTGTAGAGAGACAATGGGCATTTCAGGGATGGAAAAATGACTAAGCTCTCTTGTGGCCCCCTATGGAAAGAAAAAAACAAGTGGGAGAATGTTGGGTTGTGTTATATTCTTTCCACGTAGTTAACAGGGGGTTTGAGGGGCATCCGTAACCCCACTTTATGGGGTCCACGGCAGCGCCCCGGAAAATTTTGGTTTTTCACCCTATGTTAGGTTGGACAGACCCACCTATGGTTTTGTGCATGATTTTCGCACATGTTTTTTGGACGCGATGGTTTTCAGTCCATGGTATTGGACGCGATGGTTTTCGATCCATGGTATTGGATGCTTTAGCATGTATAAATATGTATTATAGCATTGAAAGGAATATAATTAAAAATCAATCTGGTAGTCCCGGTTTTGGGATCCAGGGGAAAATCTCTATGTATATGTGTTTTATGTGTTATGATCTCGCATTGTTTATTTTCTGTGTTTTAGAATTTGTATGCAGGTAATTTCTGTACAGGGTTAAAACCTACATCTTCAACATCCTTACCTCTATCACTAGAAATGTGCACTGCAAAGTACACACACCTTTTTCTATGACTACACTTTGCCTACATAGATGTAACCATTCTGAATAATGTATCTTTCTTCTTACCCTGTAAGATTCTTCGTTCTCCATTGTCATACATGCATTCAATGGCCTTGTCATAACAATCCACCTTGGTCCTATGAAGATACAAGAAGTCCATACCCAAAAGCATACTATACGATCCCAATGGAAACACATTAAAATGTGCTGATGTAGGCATACCATTGAACTCAAATGCACAAGCCATTACCCAATGATGAACTCTTTTCTTTGTACCTATAACCAACTACACTATCTAAGATTTTGCATGCACTTCCTTATTAAAACCACACTTATCCACCAGGCCAGGATTAACATAACTATAATTAAATCTAGGGTCAATCAAAATAAAAACAACTTGATCACAAAGCTTACCAGCCATCTAGATAATAGATGCCTAGTGATCTGCCTACCTATTATCTATGTTGGGTTGTGTTATATTCTTTCCATGACTAACCCACGTAGTTAACTGGGGGTTAGAGGGGGGGATGTCACAGGGGGTTTGACAGGTACCTATAACCCCACTCTATGGGGTCTAGGGCAGCGCCCCAAAATTTTTTGGTTTTGGACCCTATGTTAGGTTGGGTGGACCCACCTATGGTTTTGTGCATGATTTTCGCACATGGTTTTGGACGCGATGGTTTTCGGTCCATGGTTTTGGATGTGATGGTTTTTTGGTCCATGGTATTGGATGCTTCGGCATGTATAAATATGTATTATAACATTGAAAGGAATATAATGAAAAATCAAGCTGGTAGTTCCGGTTTTGGGATCCAGGTGAAATCTCTGTGTATATGTGTTTTATTTGTTATGCTCTCGCATTGTTTATTTTATGTGTTTTAGAATTCGTATGCAGGTAATTTTTGTATGGGGTTAAAACCTACATTTGGTATCAGAGTTGTTTTGGCTTCAAGGGGATGCCTTTGTTGCTGAGGGGTTCCATTCGGGCCTATGGTAGACCCTGTTCAATGGGAGATCTGCGAGATTGATTCTAGTGGTGAAAGAAGATGGCAAGTAGCGGAAATATAGAGATCAAGAAATTTAATGGTCAAAGTTTTGAGTTGTGGAAACTCAAGATGGAGGATCTGTTGGTGGATAAAGATCAGTGGATTGCGATAGATCTGGGTACTAAACCAACAGGAATGTCCGATGAAGAATGGAAGAAGTTGGATCGAAAGGCAAAGAGAAAAATACGATTGTGTGTCTCAGATTCAGTATTGCTGAATGTATCAGGGGAAGTTATGGCGAAGGCTTTGTGGGACAAGTTAGGGACATTGTACCAATCTAAGTCTTTGGTGAATAAACTGTTCCTGCGGAAAAAGTTGTATAACCTGAGGATGAAAGATGAAGACTCGATGACAGAGCATCTAAATGCATTTAATGTTGTGGTAAGTCAGTTATTATCTGTTGATATTAAAATTTCAGATGAAGATAAGTGCATCAGTTTGTTGTGTTCTCTACTATATTCATGGGATATTCTGGTTATTGCAATAGGTAGTAATGCAACTGCCTTGAAGTTTGATGAAATAGTCTCATCCTTGCCGATGGAGGAGATGAGATAGAAAAATATGGAGATCCAGAATGGTGATGCCTTGTCTGTACGAGGATAGTCCCAGAATAGAAATAAAAATAAGTCATCGAGTGGGAGATCTAAATCTAGAGGGAGATCTAAATCTCCAAGAAAACCTGTAAAGGTGGTGTGATGAAAATGCAGAAAGGAAGGGCCTACAAAAGGGACTGTAAATCTAAAGCTCCTAATAAAGGAAAGGGATCTGATGATGCTCCTTCTGCAGAGATGAAAACCACCTCAGATGAAGGTGGGGATGTGTACTTGGCTTCTTCAAGTACACATGTAGATCATGAGGCATGGTTGATTGACTCAGGTGCATCCTTTCACTTCACTCCCCATAGAGAGTGGTTCTGTGAGTATGAGAAATATGATGGTGGTGATGTCTTCTTGGGGGATGATAGGAAGGCTAGAATCGTTGGTCGCGGAAAAGTAAAGTTGAAGTTGCAAGGTGGAAGGGTTAAAACACTTCTGAGTGTTCTGCATATTCTTGCATTAGCTAGAAATCTAATTTCTGTAAGCAAGTTGGATGATGCGGATGTAAAAACAGTGTTCGAGAAGGATACCTTCAAAATGGTTCAGGGAGCACTGGTATTAATGAGGGAGATCAGATTGGAACTTTGTATAAGCTGCAAGGTAGCACTGTTATTGATGGGTGCAACAGTGTTGTGGTTCCTGAAAGTGGAGCAAAAAATCTAGTGGTCTATGGAGAGAAGACCATGCTGTGGCATCAAAGGCTTGAACATATTGGAGAGAAGGGCCTTTGAATACTTCATGGTAAAGGTATGGTAGAAGGTATGAGTAATAGCTCTCTGGATTTTGATTTCTATGAAAATTGTGTATATGGGAAGCAGAATCGGGTGAGTTTCCCCTCTGGTGGTAAGAGGGCAAAACATATAATAGAGCTTATGCACAGTGATGTGTTTGGACCTATGAAGGTTCCATCACTAGGTAAGTCTGTGTATTATGTATCATTTGTAGATGACTTCTCAAGGAATACATGGATATAATTCCTTAAGAAGAAATATGAAGTCTTTGATAGGTTTAAAGAATTTAAGGCTCTGGTGGAAAACTAGACAGAGAAGAAGATAAAGGTGCTGAGGACAGATAACGGTGGAGAGTTTTGCAATAAGGAATTTGAAGAATTCTGTAAGAAGTATGGTATAGCATGGAAAAAGACTACTCCATATAGGCCTCAGCAAAATGGAGTTGCAGAAAGAATGAACAAGACGTTGATGGAAAGGGCAAGAAGCATGCTCAGTGGTCCCGGGTTAGGACAGGAATTCTGGGCAGAGGTGGTGGAGATAGCATGTTACCTAGTCAACAGATCACCTTCATCAGCGTTGGAGGATAAGACTCCACAAGAGGCATGGACTGGTAAGAAACCCTCTCTTTCACATCTAAGGGTATTTAGATGTGATGCATATGTAAATATTCCAAAGGAGAAAAGAACCAAGTTGGATAGTAAATCTCGAAAGTGCATATTTATTGGGTATAAAGATGGTTTAAAGGGTTGTAAGCTTTGGAACCCAGTAACAAGGAAGGTTTTGTATAGCCAAGATGTGGTGTTTAGAGAGGTGAAATATGTTATTAAACATGAAGTCCAACCAAAGGAACCTAAGAAGATAGAGTTTAAGCTAAAGGAGGAAGAATTAGATTCTACAGTAGAGGAGGAATCAGAAGATGAAGAGCCACAAACTCTGGGTCTGAGAAGATCAGTTCGAGAAAGAAGGTAGCTAGAAAGGTATAGTCCATCTGCTTTTTGTTCAAATTTTTCTTTGTCTGTTATTGATGATGATCCCAGAACTGTGAAGGAAGCAGTGGATTCACAAGATGGAAATCTCTGGAAAGAGGCCATGGTTGATGAAATGACATCTTTGCACAAAAATGAGGCTTGGGATCTGGTGGAGTTTCCGGCTGGAAGGAAACTCATTGGCAACAAATGGGTGTTCAAAAAGAAGACAAATGCAGAAGGAAAAGTGGAGAAATATAAAGCTCGGTTGGTAGCAAAAGGTTATTCCCAGGTGTCGGGAATTGATTTTAGTGATATTTTTTCTCATGTTGCCAAGGTAACTTCTATTAGATTACTTTTATCTGTTGTTGCTGCTTTTGATTTTGACGTAGAACAAATGGATGTGAAGACGACATTTCTTCACGGGGATCGGGAAGAGGAGATATACATGAAGCAACCTGAAAGTTTTGTGGTGAAGGGTAAGAAAGAACTAGTGTGCAAGTTAAATAAGTCTCTGTATGGGTTAAAACAGTCACCAAGGATGTGGTCTCAGAAATTTGATACATTTATACGGGGACTTGGCTTCACCAAAAGCAAATTAGATCACTGTGTGTATTTAAATTAATTGGTGACCGTGTTATTTATCTGGTCTTGTATGTGGATGATATGTTGCTGGTTGGAAATGACAAAGAAATTATCCAAGATTTCAAGACCCATTTGTCCTCCAAATTCGACATGAAAGATCTTGGTGCTGCAAACTATATTTTTGGCATGGAAATTAAAAGAGATTGGACAAAGAGGAAGCTCTGGTTAAACTAGAGGAAGTATGTTGAGACAATATTTCAAAGGTTTAATATGCAAGATAGTAAACCGGTGAAGGTTCATATTCATGTAGGTGTGAGGTTATCCGTTGAACAGTGTCCCAAGACACAAGAAGAGGAAGAGGACATGTCCCGTGTTCCATATGCAAGTGTAGTCAGTAGCCTGATGTATGCAATGGTCTATACTAGACCAAACATTGCACATGCAGTGGGAGTATTGAGCAGGTTTATGTCAAAACCAGGGAAGGAGCATTGGACAATAGTGAAGCAGGTTCTCAGGTATTTGCGTGGCACTAGTAGTTATGGTATGTTCTACCAAGGAAGACCAGGATTGGACAGAGTGTTGGATATTCATGGCTTTGTTGATGCAGACTGAGCTAGAGATCTGGATTAGGGAAGATATACAAGTGGGTATGTGTTTAACCTATTTGGAGGTACAGTTAGTTGGATAAGTAAGAAACAATTTATAGTTGCACTATCAACTATAGAGGCAAAATACATGGCAGCCACTCATGCAAGCAAGGAAGCAGTTTGGTTGTAGAGATTGTGTTCAAGTATGGGGTTAGTATAGGAAGCTATAGGATAGACTGTGACAAACAAAGTGTAATTTTCTTGGCAAAGAACCCTGCATATCATTCAAAGACAAAGCACATTGATGTTCACTATCACTTTATGAGGGATATGATAGAATAAAAAAAGGTTTTGCTAGTAAAGGTGGACACTTTGAAGAATACTGTAGATGCATTGAAAAAATATATGAGCTCTGAGAAGTTCTCTTGGTGTAGAGAAACAATGGGCATTGCAGAGCTGGATAAATGACTAAGCTCTCTTATGGCCCCCTATGGAAAGAAAACAACAAGTGGGAGAATGTTGGGTTGTGTTAGATTCCTTCCATGACTAGCCCACGTAGTTAACCAGGGGTTAGAGTGGGGTAGGTTACAGGGGGTTTGAGGGGTACCCGTAACCCCACTCTATGGGGTCCAGGGCAACGCCCTAGAAAATTTTGGTTTTGGACCCTATGTTAGGTTGGGCAGACCCACCTATTGTTTTGTGCATGATTTTCGCACATGGTTTTGGATGCGATGGTTTTTTGGTCCTTGGTTTTGGACGCGATGGTTTTTCAATCCATGGTATTGGATGCTTCAACATGTATAAATATGTATTGCAACACTGAAAGGAATATAATGAAAAATCAAGCTGGTAGTCCCGGTTTTTGGATCTAGGGGAAATCTCTTTGTATATGTGTTTTATGTGTTATGCTCTCGGATTTTTTATTTTATGTGTTTTAGAATTTGTATGCAAGTAATTTATGTATGGGGTTAAAACCTACAATCCAATGTTGCTTAGATCCATGAAATGATTTTCCCAACATCCCCAACTATCTGTGCTTCTTATGTACTATAGATTTGAGGCCTACCACCCTGATTTTGTGGAAAATCCTTCTTGAGATGCTCCTTACCACATTTCTAGCACTGCAAATGTCTCCTACCATCACCTCTATTCTATTGTTCTCTAGGCTAACGTCCATTAAAATTCTTGTAAGGTACAACATTCTCTTTCTCACTTACATCCTGGGGTCTTGTTATTTTCAGCTTTCATTTACCTTGAGTCTTGTCTTTCCCTTTCCAACACTGCTGAGATTTTGTCTTACACTTTGCTTGCTCATAATAGTGCTTCAACTTCCAAATGACTTCTTCAAGTGGCTGAGGATCATCATACTCAAACCGATCTTTAAATGCTAATGGTGATCCACTAACAAATCTTTGAACTTTGGTTTTTGCATCTTTAAGATATGATACATACCTCAATAACTCCAGGAACTTTTTCATATACTCCTCATTTTTCACCGATCCGTTATTTAGCTCATAGAACTCCTTAACTTTACTATCGTAGCACCTCTATGACAAATATTTCTTCGTAAAAAGTCTCTTTAATTCATTCCAAACAACTCCTCTGCCTTGATGTCTCTCACAAACTTCACGTTTTCCCACCAAATGTCTTCTTTCCCTTTGAGGCTGAAGATATCTATTCTAGCCTTCATGTTCTCTGTGTAATCATGCAACTCAAAAAATTTCTTCATCTCGAGTAACCATGCCTCTGCATCTTCCAACTTATTCAAATCCCCATCAAATGTAGGTGGCTTTGTTTTCTTGAACTCCACTGGAAAATATCCCCTGTCACTCATCTTGTAAGGACGATAACGATGATGACCATGATACCTGTCACAACTCGAACTAGAATAGAACCTATGTCCATCACCTTTTCTATCCGGTGTGTCCAAGAACCTTCTATCCCTGACTGTGTCATCTCTATTCGACCAATGACCACCATAAGACCTGTTACCATATTCCCCATTCATCCTTTCCTCTTGTTCATGACTGATCCTAAGTGGTCCTTGTCTCTGCAGATTTGAAAGACTATGAAGGACGACTTCATTAAACTCTACTTGTTTCTCCTATGCCTAAATGATCGTGTGATTGTCTTCCTTGAAAATTCTTATTTCTACCTTCAAACTTCTCAAATTGTCTCATATATCAAGAGAGTACCTATCAACATGTTGGTCATTAGATCTATAGGGAGAATCTCATGAACTATAGTCTACCATCTTTGTTAGTCATGTTTGATCTTATTCCTACAAGTATACCATGTAAGCTAAACCAAAATATAAACATAACCAACATACCTCAGTATAGTTCAGGGGAGGATATCTTGTGTGCAAGAGAAACCAGATTAGCATGATAAATGTATATTCGTTCATAATCAATGTACCAATATCATCTCAATAATTATCCAGTTACCATGAATGACAATACCAACTGCATACCATGACCTCATGCATGACAACTATATCCATGAAAATGCATGCACACATCCACATGGACAACCGACATTCACAACAAATGCATATTCAACTAACATGCATTCACGAAAAACACATTCCAACAACAAAATCATCAACTTCTATGTGACAACACAATTGTAACAATGACCATCACCATACATACACATCAAACACATACAAAACCTACATGCTTGCATGACAACCATATTCCGCCCATCTAGTCCAAGGGGTGAACCATGCTCTGTTACCACTCTGTAACACGCTCCTCCCACATATACTAGATCTAACCGATCTACCAGGGTAAACATGTGACTAATAGTTACTATGATATGATTCAAATCCCCAAGTATAGTTAAGGAGGTGGAATCGACAAACCAAAACCAAATTAACCTTCCTTAGAAGCTATAGAAGCTATAGGACCCCCAGGGTCTAACCAACAGCTCCAGGTACCAAACCCCTAAGTTAACCTACTATCTGACTGAACTATACCCCTAGTAACACACATGAAAAACCCTCCATGCAATTGAGACCCTCCAATCACACACATGAAATGCCCTACATGCAATTCAGACTGTCCAATCACTCCCACAATAAGGCATCCATGCGACTGTAGCCTTTTTAGGTTGTTTTGTGCTAGCAACCTCGAATTCTGAGTAACATTTTCAGGGCTAGGACTCAGGCCTCTATCCAAAACTTGATGACACTTTTAGAAATAATAAATAATAATATGACAAGGCCTCTAATGCAAAACTTGAACAAGGACATGACCTAACAAGGCCTATCCATGACGGACATTCCCTCAAACACATCATTAACATGTAATCTATAGGTCATATAAACACATCTGATCATAGGGACTTCATGCTTATTTGAGAATCTTCAAGAAGGTCTAATGCCATTTCACAATAGTTATATTATCATCTATTAACTCATGCATTCATTAACATTTCATTTAAGAAGCAAAACAATATTATAGCCATAACTCAAGTCTTCTTAAACCATGCTTATAAGCAACATATAACCAACAAAATAACAATGATAGAAAACCATTAAAACCACATATTAACAAGTACATTCACACATGGAACAAAAGAGGAAAAGAGCTCTTATTTACATATTCAAAATGCAACCAAGTCAGGGACTTCCATGTACCACCCGACCATAGATTGGGCTGAAATAAATCTTTGTTTCAACCAATCACCCCTGTGCCATATTCTAAGCATGAATGTGGGACTTAAAACAATAAAACCAAGTCTTCCTTGGGCTTTACCATAATCCACCAAGGGATTCCTAGGCCCAAGCCCCCATCTATACAACCAAGCTTTATTGCAATCCCGCCAATTGATTCCTAGGTCCAAACAAGAAACATACACTACATAATTTACCATAATCCCACCACATACCGATCCAAGGATCACTAGGCCTATACATGCATGGATGTCTCTGGATCTCTCCAAGTAAACCATGAGGAATTTGTTTGTCTCCACCCTATAGGATTTACCGTATATCCCACGATTCATAGTTGAGGATTCCTAGGCCCAACAAGGGTATACACAATCTAACTTTATTGCAATCCCACCTTCACTAGTCCAGGGATTCCTAGGCCTTGTGTTTCCTCCTGAGACCATCCTACTCAGTTTCAAAATCATCCAGTAATCCAACTCAACCAAGTAAGAGAAACCCCATCACACCATGGCTATTCGGAAATGGTGAGGCAAGGTTGAAAATCACTATCACACCTAGAAAAACCCATGTCAATGAGAGCAAGAGAACCAAAAACACACATGCATGTACCATGCATGCCAAACAAGCAAGGAAGTCATACATACAACTCGATGCCTGCAAGTGATCTTGCTGTAGCCGCTTGATCCAACTCTTCCTTGTGTGATCTTGGCTTCCCTTTGCTTCCTTGTCCTTCCTTTTCCTTCCTTACTCTAATGCTAGAGTGCTCCAAGAATGTTCTAAGTGTCCAAGAGTATGAGAGATAGAGAATAGAGGGAGAGCTTCAAAACCGAATTGACAAAAGTTGTGTACTAATCCTTAGAAGGCCTTTTATCATTGAGGCCTCTAATTTCTTCAATTTTCCATTATTTTCCTTCATTTTCCTCCTCACATGAAACATGTGACTCTTCACCTTCCTTTCCTCCTAATTTTCTTTATTTTCATAAATAAAATGTCAATTAATTCCTCTTTTCCATTTCAAAGCCTTTGCCATTTCCTTTGCCAATTTCCTTGGCATATTAAACCAAATGAACACCCACACTAGGATGTTTTTCCCAACATTCATCTTGGAGTAAGTGTCCCATGACCTTGGTCTTATTTTTCCTTTATTAACTTTATAATTACATGAACTTTTGACCCAGGCCTGTTATAGTTCACAATAATTATTGAAACAATAAATAAGCTTGGAAACAATGTAGTGGGATGACACTTTATCATTAGATTAGTTGTTACATGGAAATGAAATTGGAGTTATGAGGTAAAGGGACATGTGGAGCGATAAAAATGTGTCTTTTTAACTCCTAATTACCTTCACATTAATTATCAACCCAGAGACGACTTTTTATTTCAAGAGTGTACTCAATCTGAGGCGGCTATTTACTCAAGAGTAATGTTTTGCAGTATAGTGCTTAAAAGCTACAAAAGTAAATGGTTGCATGTCTATAACTTAACTACTTCAAAAGGCTAAATCACACCAAGCATTGCATCAGTCGAAGGTTCGGTAGCAATAACCCATCCTTTTCATAACTGATGAGAAAAAATCCGAGGTCTGGGAGCTAGGTAGCAGATGCTGGGGCTCACTACAGCCTGAGATCGTCCTTTATGAATATAAATGAAACGACAAGTAAAGGAAATAACGATGAAATAGAATAGCACATCAGCCAAGGGTTTGGTGGCAATAACCTATTCCTTTCATAACTGATGGGAGCAGATCAGAGGTCTGGGAGCCAAATAGCAGAAGCTGACAGTCACTACAGCCTGAGTCTGTCCTTAAGAAATGGCAAGTAAATGAAACAACAAATCAACAATCTTGAAATAGACCAGCAATTGAAATGGAACAACAACTAAATATGAATGTACAACAATTCAAATCAAGCACGCAACACACTTATCATTAAAAGGGACAGTAATCCGAGCTTCGATACAATATGCATGAATCACAGTTATAAAGTAACAACAATTGTAACGGAACAACAATCCCGAATAAACAACAGTCACAATTTAAGAATACACCATACAGTTGTACCGATTTAGGAACATACAACGCGGTTAATCTGTAATCGAATGACAATCTGTAAGGAACAACAATGTTATATCAATTATCAACAGGAACAGCGATGCGATACAAAGTTAAAATGATAACATAGCATTCCTGTTGCAGATAACGATAGTATCCAATCAAGTATATCTAATAGCGCTGATATGTAAAACAGTAAAGTGCGTCAGATTACTGAACAGAGTAAAAGAAAGAAATCAAACCACACATGAAGCATAAAGATATAATACAGCAGCAGCGTACTCCACCAGAGGCTGGGCCTTTAGCCGCCAGTGGATGCTGCTGGGTTACTTCAGGATCAAAGATGAAATGACAACTAGATTTATATTAAAATATCAAAGCAGAGTTACAGTGGATTACAACAAGAAATCTCTCAATCTCTCAGCCATTATCCATTCTCTCTGCCATCCTCAATTCTGAATCTCTAATTCATCCCTAATTCCATCATTCGAATCCCTCCTCCATCTCTGATCTCTGTTTTCATTTAAATAGAGAGAGATCAGAGAGCAGTTACAATAGAGATAACTACAACATGATTTCTATTACAAAATTAGATTGTTTCCAACCAATTGATAAACAAGAAGATATATTTCCATCCATCTTTCAACAAGAGCAAGACGAATTTGGATTTGCAACTGAGATTTGGAGGACGGCCACACAACGAATCTGAGAAAATCGTGCTCAAAGAACCCTGTTTTTCTCTTAGTACAAGCCGAATTTGGGCAAAACATTCTTTGAAAAAGTTAATTCGATTCATTCTGGATAAAACCCATGTTCCAGATTTTCCAGATTCTTCTTCATTTGCCCAGAATCCCAACCGCAAAATTGTCACTTCTTATTCCAGCGAATTGCTGAGTTGGCACTTTTAATGATCAAATCTTCAATCTGGAAATTATCTTGGAGGCTAAAAATGGTGAATAATGTTACAACCAATTTATTAAAACTATCATTGATAAAATCATGCATAATCATCTCTTTATTAGAAATAAAGGAGAATAATAATATTTGTTCATAAGAGCATAAATCATCATAAAATGGATTTATATAATAAATTATAATAAATGACATGATAAAGAATAATAGAAATGGGTGGAATAAGTGTTCAAAAGTGATAATAATAATGGCATATTAATGGCACAACATACCCCCACACTCAATATGTTGCATGTCCTCATGCAACGAAAACTGAATATATTGCATGTCCTCATGCAACCCAAAGACAAAAACCCATGTGTTAACCAAGCAATAAAAAATATATTCATCTCAGCTCATGAAATGGATGGAACAAATGAATTCTTCCTTAATTAATGAATATTCACTTTTAGTATTCTTGATGAAGGCATAACAATTTTTACATTGACATTCAACTATATGTATATATGAAGTTGCAACAAAATATGATATAAGTAACAGCAAACTTCATTAACCATTTTCTCAAAAACTACAAACTAGCTTTTGTTGAAATTTGGCAAGTAAATTTATAATATATGAATTCCTTTATGATCCAAAAAATCAGATTGTTTTGATGCACGGATCATGAGATATAAACAAAATGGCTGTAGGTGAGAGTGCATGATTTCCGAAATTTTATGAACCAATTTATCTTGAAATTATCTAGGTATGTGTATTTTAATAGTATGTCTGTGTTTCCTAGAGATCACAAGAATTGAGTTGATAGTTTTAAAAATATTATGGAAATCAATTTCTACACTGAAATTGTATGCCTTAAATGAGAAAGAAAATAGAAAACATCCATCATGCGTAGCAATTCCTCCCCTCTTTGAAAAATTAGCATGCCCTCATGCGATGCTAGAAAACAAATAGAGGTGGTTGCTACTATTTGTTGAATTCTGTGCTTGGTGTAAAATAACATGGAATAAGGGAGGTGTTGAGAATGAATAAGAATAGCAATGGATGATAAAGAATATGAATGACATGGTCATAAGAAATAAATGAATGAAAGCAACACTCACCCAAACTGAAAGATGATATGTCGGTGAAAAATGGGAAGTGGTACAGATGTGGAGTGAAGGATGATAAATAATGCTCAAAATGGATTTTTATGAAATTCTCCTAAATTTGTAATAAATCAGAAAATTATGTGATTTTACCTCAAGTTTTACCTCCAAAGATGTGGAATGACATATATGGACTGGCAGTTGTTGAAGCTGATGTAGGCAGAGTTGGCACTGAAAGTGATGCAAAAGGTGGAATCCAGGTAAGCACATCATGTCTGAAGAATTGTTCACGTTCACGAGTTGCTCGAGCCTCTTTTGTTATGTGCAATAGTGTGGTCATGCTATGAATAGAATTATGCCCATACTTGTTGTTTTCCTGCAAACAAATCACTATTTTGCATACAATGTTCTTGAACCCATAGTGTAAGCAATAGATAAGATGCATGCAAAAATTTCAATCAGAAAAACTTATGTATACATGCAATACTAATATTTTGGCAAATCAACAAGTGATGGTAGAGTGCAGTAATCATATAGCATGCAATCCCATAATGCATACATTCCCCCCTCCAATTGGAAAATGAATTCCATGACCATAAAGCATATGAGAGGTGTTGTGCTGATGGCAAGGCAAGGGAATGAACAATACAACAGTAGAGTACACATATCAATGATAGGACGATGAGAGTTATGGTTATAATGAGAGCAGAGTGTGTAAAGATAGTTATGAATAAGAGATAGGACACTTTGAATTGATGATAAGTGATGAAAAAGAGAAAAAGAACAACAATATGCCAATAAGATGCTTTACTGATAGTATGCTAGCTGAAAATGATGTGATTGATCATAAAACAATTTCTCATGCATAAAGGTTCAAAACAGGGAAAAAGTTAAGGAAATAACTTCTCTAATAAAAAGAAAAATAAGAAAAGGGTATTATAATAATAATTGACGATAAGATATAACTTCAATACCATAAGCAGAGCCGCTGCTGCCAGCAGGCGTCCATAGCCTCGGCAAGGTTGCTTTTTAACCCATATGAGCCAGGATCCTCAATTTATAAATGGAGAGTTACAGTGTTGTTCTATAGAAGAGATCAGTGTGCTAGCATGGTAACCAGATAATCACACTGCCATTCACTGGGATGTAGCAAAAGTGATCAGGCCAGCTCGTGATGAAACCTCCTGTTCCAAGGATAATTTGGCTATCCAATGGATCATAACTCTGGTGTGGTGGCCATAATGGGAATGCCACTTTCTTACAACCTTATGAACATGGTAGGCTGGCTCGTAATGAGACCCCCTATCCTCCATCTGAGAACAAAATTTTGTTGTTATTACATATTTTTATGATAAAAAGAGGGAGGCTCAGTACTCCTTAAGAGCAGGGATGGTGGAAGAAGTTGAACATGCCAATAGAAAAAAAAAATATACCCATAATCTCATTTATTACAGACAGAGAAGATTATAACCAGGGAGGATGGAACCAACATGGTATTAAGATGATCAATCAGTATCATGTACAGCAGAAAACAATGCAGTAAAGTAATATATAAATAATTGTGTCCCTTTTGAAAAGAATCTATCATCAAGGAGCTATCCTGTTAAAGATCATAACGTGAATGATATTAACTCGCTTCAAAAGAATCCATAATTCTTGTCCTCATAAAAGTAGTGTACTTCATGCCATAAAATGGAATCAGTTAAAATATGGTTGAGATGAATTAGGAATAATCCCACAAGAGGAAGGAAGGGTTGCTCTCAAAAATAATCCCAAAGTGTTGCTCTTTTGAAGGAACAGCAAAAACACTCAAAAAGAAAGTGGTGTTCCTTGTAGGGAACAACAAAGAAAATGCATGTGAAAAAGTGTTGTTCCTTAAGAGGAACAAAAAAAAAAAAAATGCGAAAATGTTGTTCCTTTGAAAAGGAACAATAAAAATGTGAAAGTGTTGTTCCTTCGGAAAGGAACAACAAAAATGTGAAAGTGCAGAAATGATGTTCCATTCGGAAAGGAACAACAAAAAGTAAAAGTGCAGAAGTGTTGTTCCATTCGGAAATGAACAACAAAAAAGTGAAAGTGTAGAAGTGTTGTTCCATTTGGAAAGGAACAACAAAAAGTAAAAGTGCAGAAGTGTTGTTCCATTCGGAAAGGAACAACAAAAAGTGAAAGTGCAGAAGTGTTGTTCCATTCGGAAAGGAACAACAAAACGTGAAAGTGCAGAAGTGTTTTTCCATTCGGAAAGGAACAGCAAAAAGTGAAAGTGCAGAAGTGTTGTTCCATTCGGAAAGGAACAATAAAACGTGAAAGTGCAGAAGTGTTGTTCCATTCGGAAAGGAACAGCAAAAAGTGAAAAAGGAACAGCAAAATGAGTCGTGGAAAAGGAACGACAAAATGAACCGTGAAAAAGGAACAATAATTTGAATTGCTGACCAAAAAGGTGTTGTTCCTTTGGAAAAGGAACAGTAAAACGAAATTGTTGTCCCTTTGAAAAAGGAACAGCATAAACGACAAAAGTGCACACAAACGCTATCCCTTCAGAAAAGGAACAGCAAAATGCACAAGCATGAAATGCAAGCACACAAAGAATGAATTAGCTGTTCACTGTATTGATGCTGAGGATGGGTCACAGTTTGAATGAAGCAACACCTGAAACACAAAATATAAGAAATATCAGAAAAGAAACAACGTTTTATTTAAAAACAATATGTAAATAACTAAATTAAGTTACAACAGCTATGATGTTATGTCAAAAAAAATGATCTCTTTGAAAAATGTTTTGGCAGCAGTGATAAGACATGAATCTTCAAATTGAAATCAATTCTTCATTTGTTCTATTATGAATCCGTTGGGTAATGAGTTGGATGAAATTCCTTTGTTTTATTAAAATTTGTTTCAAGAATCACTCGTCCATAAATTGACCTTCTTTTTCTCCTAGGACCTGCAAAAAACAAGTGTCTACTTGCAATAAAACATTAAATCATAGAGAAAGAGAGGTGATCAAGCTCCCCTAATCCAAGAATTATGCAAAAAACAACAAGTAGTTACCCTGTATAACAAATCCATTGAGAAAATAACAAAGTAAAATTTATCTGTCACTTGGGGGAGAGTAGTGGCCAATCATGCTAACCTGCAGTGTTTTAATCACAACTTCTTTGTTTTTTGTTGAAATTGAGTGATTCCAAAGCAAAATGAGAGATAATTCAAAGGGTTATATTTATTAGAAACAGGTTTTAAAAATTCAATGCTATGATATGTCAAATTTGTTTAGAACAACCTGCTTAATAGAGTCATTTTCGATTACCCAATCTAGACCAACGATTGATATTTCAAGCATAGATTCTTCGTTTGATGTTGGATTCAAATGATTCAAATTGGAAATGAAAGTATATTCATTTATTTATCTCCAAAATAAACAGGTTTTGAAGAAAATAAGAATTGATAGGTCAAATACTGTAAGAAACAGTCAGAAAGACATAGTTTTAAGGGTGCTGATTTACGATAGACAGTCAGTATTTTGATCATAACTTCCCCATAAGATATCAAAAATGAGTGATTCCAATTTCATTGTAAACTAGATTCATAGGGGAATATACCATAGTAACAAGTTTTAAAAATTCGAACATTTATGCCTCCAAAAACTGACTGTCCCAACTCTGTTCCTGAGTTGCCCACTAGACACCCTGTCAATGTTTTGTTTCTAACTTTTTCGTTTCAAATCCAAATTGAGTGGTTCAAATTGGGTTAGAAAGTAGACATCAAGGGCCACCTAGGGTAGAAACATGTTTTAAAAATATTCACTTTTGGTCCCTCAAAACATGACTGTCCCGACTATTTTTCCAGAAATCTCATCAAGCCCGAAAGCCAAAAAATGATATTCAACCATTTTTTCATATTGATGATAAAAATGAATATAAGTGTTTGTAGAACTATTATTTCCATTATAAGTCATTTACATACACAAATGAATTTAAAAAAATTATCACCGATGTTGATTTCCGTAGCATGTTGCAACAAAAAACAACTAGCTTTACAAAAATAAAAATGAAAAAGATGTGTTTGTTTTATTTGTTTATTTATTTTATTTTCTCCACTATCCTACTCTTCTTTGAGAATCGAATATGTTTATGTATAAGAGTATTTCCAGTGGAACCATTTTAGAATTAAGGCTTTACGTATGCACATACCCAAATTTGAAAAATGCATGTTGATAAAAATTAGGGTACGAGAAGCCAACTTCCCTTGAAAAGATGGTATCAAAAATTGTTGAAGTATGGAGTGATGATGCAAACACGTGATGGAGTGAAACCAATCTTCAATATATCCGTTACTTTCTTGATTTCCCATCATACCATGAAGTTCTTGAGCTTTTAAAATGGTTTGTTGGTGCAACCTAAAGAAACCTCATTTTCTTCCATAGCTTCTACAATTTTTGAATTTGAAACATTCTTAATCTCATTGTAAGTTTTATCTAATGGCACATGTGAGATAGAATGGGTGGGAAGGTTGGGTAAATTTGGCAGTCCAACACTGTAAGCATGTTGTACTGGTTTATTATGGTGAGGGTGTGGAATTAGTTGAGCAGGAAATTCAAAAGTAGAAATGTTGGGCAGTTTCTTACCATAATAGAAGATGTTCTTAATGTGTTTCTTCGAAGCTCCTTCTTCCAATGTTCCTGTCAATTAGTTAGTGAAATGGGTGGTGCTTACATCACCACTTGAGTGAAACCTTGGGATTCATTTTTCAAAATTTCTATTTTTCCTAGTCAAACAAAAATTCAAACAACTATTTCTACCCAACAAAAATTAACAAATCTGCCGAAAAGCGGGCGAGGGAGTAGGGCTGTTACATGCTCCGTATGCAGGTTCTTACCTTCCATTTTTAATACCCAATTCTCTCCTAGCAGGCACTCATCAGATTCACACTACTCTTTAGAAATGGATACACTCTCCCCGGCAACGGCGCCAAAATGTGGAGCGATAAAAAGGTGTCTTTTTAACTCCTAATTACCTTCACATTAATTATCAACCCAGAGACGACTTTTTATTTCAAGAGTGTACTCAGTCTGAGGCGGCTATTTACTCAAGAGTAATGTTTTGCAGTATAGTGCTTAAAAGTTACAAAAGTAAATGGCTGCATGTCTATAACTTAACTACTTCAAAAGGCTAAATCACACCAAGCATTGCATCAGTCGAAGGTTCGGTAGCAATAACCCATCCTTTTCATAACTGGTGAGAACAAATCCGAGGTCTGGGAGCTAGGTAGCAGATGCTAGGGCTCACTACAACCTGAGATCGTCCTTGATGAATATAAATGAAGCGGCAAGTAAAGGAAATAACAATGAAATAGAATAGCACATCAGCCAAGGGTTTGGTGGCAATAACCTATCCCTTTCATAACTGATGGGAGCAGATCAGAGGTCTGGGAGCCAAATAGCAGAAGCTGACACTCACTACAGCCTGAGTCTATCCTTAAGAAATGGCAAGTAAATGAAACAACAAATCAGCAATCTTGAAATAGACCAGCAATTGAAATGGAACAGCAACTAAATATGAATGTACAACAATTCAAATCAAGCACGCAACACACTTATCATTAAAAGGGACAGTAATCCGAGCTTCGATACAATATGCATGAATCACAGTTATAAAGTAACAGCAATTGTAACGGAACAACAATCCCGAATAAACAACAGTCACAATTTAAGAATACACCATACAGTTGTACCGATTTAGGAACATACATCGCGGTTAATCTGTAATCGAATGACAATCTGTAAGGAACAGCATTGTTATATCAATTATCAACAGGAACAACAATGCGATACAAAGTTAAAATGATAACATAGCATTCCTATTGCAGATAACGATAGTATCCAATCAAGTATATCTAATAGCGCCGATATGTAAAACAGTAAAGTGCGTCAGATTACTGAACAGAGTAAAAGAAAGAAATCAAACCACACATGAAGCATAAAGATATAATACAGCAGCAGCGTACTCCACCAGAGGCTGGGCCCTTAGCCGCCAGTGGATGCTGTTGGGTTACTTCAGGATCAAAGATGAAATGGCAACTAGATTTATATTAAAATATCAAAGCAGAGTTACAGTGGATTACAACAAGAAATCTCTCAATCTCTCATCCATTATCCATTCTCTCTGCCATCCTCAATTCTGAATCTCTAATCCATCCCCAATTCCATCATTCGAATCCCTCCTCCATCTTTGATCTCTGTTTTCATTTAAATAGAGAGAGATCAGAGAGCAGTTACAATAGAGATAACTACAACATGATTTCTATTACAAAATTAGATTGTTTCCAACCAATTGATAAACAAGAAGATATATTTCCATCCATCTTTCAACAAGAGCAAGATGAATTTGGATTTACAGTTGAGATTTGGAGGACGGCCACACAACGAATCTGAGAAAATCGTGCTCAAAGAACCCTGCTTTTCTCTTAGTACAAGCCGAATTTGGGCAAACCATTCTTTAATAAAGTTAATTCGATCCATTCTAGATAAAACCCATGTTCCAGATTTTCCAGATTCTTCTTCATTTGCCCAGAATCCCAACCGCAAAACTGTCACTTCTTATTCCAGCGAATTGCTGAGTTGGCACTTTTAATGATCAAATCTTCAATCTGGAAATTATCTTGGAGGTTAAAAATGGTGAATAATGTTACAACCAATTTATTAAAACTATCATTGATAAAATCCTGCATAATCATCTTTTTATTAGAAATAAAGGAGAATAATAATATTTGTTCATAAGAGCATCAATCATCATAAAATGGATTTATATAATAAATTATAATAAATGACATGATGAAGAATAGTAGAAATGGGTGGAATAAGTGTTCAAAAGTGATAATAATAATGGCATATTAACGGCCCAACAGGACCTTGGTAAGACATTTACCCTATTGTCTTATCACATCCATGCCAACAACCACAACTTTGAGGAACATGCATTTATCTAGGCTTTATGGGAAATGATATATGGGAGTTTTCAAGCATATTATATCCAAAGCAATGCTATTTTGAAGAAATTGGCTATAGGAAATTAGTTCTTTTAGTACCCAGGGAAAAGTTAACATAAATTACTACAAATAAAGTGTACATCCCATCCTCACAAGGAAAGCTTTCAAAGCTTGTCAGAAGGTTGACTTGCAAAGTGAAGAGTTATTGCGATCAATTTTCTGACTATTTCAAAAGGCCAGGTGAATATGTCAAGGATTTAAAGATAACTCAATGCAGGAATGAGGGAAATGCACTTATAAATGCAATCCATAACCTTGATTTGAATAGTTTATGGTGGTGATGAAGTGCACCACTCAGTGAGAAATCTTGAATCATAGAATTCAAAGTGCTCAATTTTGGGTTTTTGGCAAGGCACTTACCAACCAAAAGGAATTTTTTTTTGAGATAGTTTTTAATATCAACTTTAATTATTTATGAGATTATAGATGGGTGTAATAATAACTTGTACTAATTCCTTCATTCTATTGTTTATAAGTATGATTGTGATCATTGCAAACTAGAAAGTCTGGAAATATGAAGCATAGTGGAGATGAGGATTGAGGGGCTCTAGAAAAGAGCCATCAATTTGGCATAAGTTCATTACTCTTGTTACAATCCTAAAGATGCAAATGGGAGCCTGAGGTTACCAGGAAATGATAGTACCTACAACTATTGGTAATTATGATTATACATGTATCTAAATGCAATAAGGATAATGCATAAATAATGGGGAGGGGAACGTAATACCCCCAAATAAGATCCCCTTAATGGTAATATGCGTGTACATGTGACACCTAAGTTAGTGAGTCAGAATCCCACTGAGGCATGCATGCCTCTATATGTATGTATGTATGTCAATGTATTATGCGTGGGCACACACACTTATGAGTTTAAGGCCTGAGCACATGTGTGATGATCTAGCCAGTGGGCCTAGATGACTTGTCATTTTGTTGTGAACCAAGGGATAGAAGAGTGTGGGGGACATATAATCCACAACAAAAGCGTATCATGATATGCAATTATATCATAATATAATAATATATAATATTATAATATAATGTAAATGGGACACCTAGTCTATAAAGGGTGTTTCCCCTATTCAATCTATAATGAGAATAGAGGCACAAGAGTTCATGTATAAGAGCCTGTAAGGGTACCTGGAAGAGTTGTAAGGGAAGTAAAACTCTTGGAGTCACAAGACTCTTGAACATCCTTGGTTGGTCAAGATAGAGGGCTGATGGGGGATGCGAGCCTGTTGGACGAAGGTTGTCATGTTTGGTACCTTGGTTGTGTGAAGCCCTGTAAGGGTACTTGGAAGACCCATAAGAGCAGTGGAATTGATGGAGCCTGGGACTCTAGAACATCCATGGCTAGTTGAGATAAAGGGTTGATGGGGGATATGAGCCTGCTAGTTGGATGTTGTCAGATTTGGTACCTTGGATATGTGAAGTTCTGTAAGCGTATGTAGCAGATACATATTAAGGGTAGCGAAACTCTTAGAGCCAATGAACTTTGGAACATCCATAAACAAATAAGATAAGGGCCAATAGGGGATGTGAGCCTACTAGTTGAAGGTTGTCGGGCTTGGTACCTTGGCCCCGTTAGGTACGAGGCACGTACCTCGCTCAAGAAGCTGACACTAAGTGGAGTAATGTCCCCAACTCGAGGGTGATAGATTTATGAGAAAACTATAACAACACATTCTATTGTTTGGAGGAAAGTCTAAGGTCCATATCTAGCTGGAAAGTTTAAGAGATAAGTATTTATAACTTGTTATGTGCTCGTTCATCAATTATTATGACATGTTTTAATGTGTCGTCAAATGATTTTGGGTTATTATGGTTTTACTATGCATGTGAAGTGTTATGGTCACATTGTGTAACTATTTTTCGATTATGTCTTAGTAATGTTGGAAATTCATGTGAGTGGCATCTCCCAATGGAAGGCCCAGGGATGTCACAAATGGGGCTAGATATTGGTGAGCTTAATTGAAAAATGCAAGTTTTCTAGTTGTTTCTGGTTTTCCAAGATCACACAAAGCACATGGTAAAGAGCATACATAATCAATAAAACAATTTTCTTTGTGTCTAACTTTCCAAGATTGCATAGAGCATACGTAGTCTAAAAAGAGTAGAAAAATAAGAATATAAATAAAAAATTGTAATATGAACTTTGTGAAAAAAAAAAATTAAAAATGTTATATTTGATTTGTATACCTGAAATCAATGAAATATGATGTATATTTTGGAAACAAACTCCTTTTTATATGAAACAGAAAATGTTCTTAGCTGAAAACAACATTCTAGATGCAATGGAATAATATGTTTAGGCTAAAATGGTACAAAAGTACCAAATGTTAGAAATGTAGCAAATCAGGCTTCAATATCTCGATTACCAACATGAGAAGTTATTGAAACAAGCTATGACACCATGGTCAAGTAAACAATATATTCCATACAAGATGAATACCTTCAATAAATGCTCACACAACCATATCAAATATCACAATGCTAGTATTATTACGTTGTTAAAACCCTATGATAGTGAAATAGTCAACAACCCTAGCCAACACGACCACTTAAGGAGATTTTATTTATGAAAGAAAAACATATTTCACATAAGAGAGTTCTCACAATTGATCATTCACCATGTCCTTCCATGCAATTTAAATAGAGATCATGGACCAATTGAGTGTTAAGAAACACATCAATAGTCATTACTATCAAGGAGAATATGAGTTTTCATCTCACTTTATGTCTAGAACATATCAACAAAGTCATTTACCTTTTTAATAATATATTGTTGAGATAATTTTTCTTTAGCATGAAGAGTCAATTTCATAATGAAAAATGGAAAATTTTCCCAAATTCCTCTAAGTCATTTCCTTTTTTTTTGGCATTGGCTTTGTATTGGTTAGGATTTTTTTCTTTATCATTACATACTATATCACCTATAAAAAATTTCCTTGGTAATAGACATTATATCACCTAGACAATATTTTCCTTCGAAATTCACATTGTATCATTCACAATTCTTATCTTTGGAAATATATTATTTATTACTAACATTTATTTTTTATTTTTATTTTTGGCCATATAGTCTTTGTTGTTGATAACTTCTATGTTTGGTGATGCATTCTTTATCACTGATAATTTTTATCTTCAATAGCAAAAGCCATGACATGTAATTTTCCAAACCTTTTACTTATCCATTTTCCAAAACAATTTGGGCTCATGACTAGCATGTAACCCATGAACCTTCCATCCTAGTCCATGTTCGACCCCTTTAGATGCATAAATTCCCCTCCTTTCTTAATAATTTGAATACCAAAAATGAATTTGGGGGAGTTCAAATCCACATATTCTTATTGGGAAAACACAATTTTAAGCTAAATTTATCCAGGTTGGAATCGTGGAAAACACTTGCATGCCTAAAGTTGCAATCTAATGCTCTAATACTACATGTGAAATACCCCTCCTACTAAAAATCAAATAAAATTGTCACATAAACAATAGGTCTATATTTTCTCATGCATTTAAAAACAATTTAAAGTGAGGGCCTGCACATCATCAAGCAAACAAGACAACATTCAAGTAAAATGTTTACACAATGTAATTAACATAATAAAATATAACATATAACTTATCATTTAATAGAGGAAGTGACTAACTGCATAAGAGAGACATTCCTCCCAACCATAGGTTCATTGTTCCATTTTTCTCAATATCAAGGCACTGTCAAGATGGAACTATGAATCCAAAAAAACGTTTAGTTCTCATGGTTTTTCAATATACACATATAGTATCACAAAACCAAAGTTTACTCCAATGACAATACTGATCCACCAACTCTCTTTCCCTTCAATCTACACAACCTAGGGAATGGGATCCCATTCTCCCCCATGTAGTCCCTCAAGTTATCCCACTTCCCTTCAATGCTTCAATCCATGGTTGACTACAAAATCTCATAATTTGGGTTTCGATGAATTCTTAGCTATTTCAAGAGTGCTCACATTATCCCTCTCAAGGAACTTAAGCCATTTCCTCAAAAGGAAACATGTAAAGGCAATCAATCTAACACTCACTAGCTGACACCCTAATTCTCAACATCAATTGACCCCCCACAGGGTTGTCTTCATACACAACATGTCCTATGCTCTTTTTCAACACCCAAATCACCTCTTATTTTCTATTTGCAACTTGTAAAAACTATTTGAAATCTCCACTGGAATTTCCTTTTTACTTCCATCATGCATTGTTTGACTCTTATGCATTTTCCAAGAAAGATTGTACACTTCCCATGTTGTCATAGATAAGGAAGATGACTTTCCCACCTACCTCTTACATGCAAACACTCAACCTAGAGTTTCTTATTCAAGGAATGATATTCAATAAGTCAAAGAGGCATTATAATGAAGAATAAGAAATTAATCTTGGCATTTGATAAGCCCTGTGGTAATTTCCTCATTGGAACCCTTTTAGTAGTTTATTTTATTAATAATTTGGATGTACAAAATTTAAGTAGCTAGGCCCTTGATTATATTCATCAATATCTCTGACAAACTAGGTCACCATCCTAACCATATTTGCACAATTACATTACAATTTACAAGGATTAAAAGCGGGGTTAAATAAATCATAGACACCCATAAACCCTATGGAAGGGCCAAAGGTTCATACAAGAGTTATATCCAACTTAAAATGTTTTATACTATATTATTTACAATTCAAAAATGGTCCATATAATTTACCTTAATTTTAAATCAACTTAACTTCATTGTGTTCTCTTTTTTATATAATTAAAAAGTTCTCTACATAATTAGCACTGATTTAAGTATGTCTCCTTGAGATTCTCTTTAGATTATTACCACATACTTTCTCTATAGCTTACTATTGTTATTTCAAGCCATGGTTTTCTTTAACTCATTTCTAGCATTTTTTTTCCCTAGATAGTAGTACCTTTTCTAGTGCTTTGCACATTCAAATATTCATAAATTTGGCAATTAATTTAGAGATTAGCAATAAAAATAATTATTTAAACCTACCATAACAAGATAAGCTTAGTATTTGATCCTTTTGGACACTTGGTAGATCCAGAGTTCAGATGGATCCAACTTGACTTAATTATTAGTTGTAATTAATTATAATTATTAATTTTATGTTTTATATTTTATTTTATTTTGATCAAGTTAAAATGTAAAACATTATGACATTTCAATGGCGTAGGATTTTAGAACAATTATCTATATATATATATATATATATATATATATATATATATATTCAATAATGAAAAAAGTAAAAATAACAATTATCTATATATATATATATATATATATATTCAATAATGAAAAAAGTAAAAATATTTAAGTATAACCGCAAAACCCTAATGAGATTTCTAGAACAATCATATATATATATATATTCCATAATAAAAAAAATAAAAATATTAAGTATAAAAACAAAACCCTAATGATATAAATAGAAGTGGCGAAGGAAGAGGAACACAGTGAACTCTGTGTTACTCTTAAGAGAAAGATGCAAAGATTGATGATATCCTTAGAAGGGAACCCAACTCTGAGAAGGAATGGTTGGATAAAGCAAGGGAACCCACCTGTGGGAAGGAATGGTTGTGCGAAGCTAGATGAATTACTTCTTCTAACATTCAAGGCCGAGGAAGAAAATATCAGCGGTGGCTGGTTGCTACATCTCTTCCTCTTCTCTAAATATAAAGTAAGTTATGTAAACAAAATTGATTTGCAAAGTGATTGATTGTCAAAATATGTCATTTTGACAAATTCTAAAAAAAAAATATTTAGATGACTTCTTAGATCTATGTATCATTAGATCAACTCTTAGATTTGCTCTTAGATATATGCTTAAATAAGGAATACAATGAAACTCATTTGCTCTTAGATTGGTGGTTAGATTAGATATACAATGAATTCATAGTGTCAATCCACATTTTAGTCAAATTTGGATTCCCTTAAATTCCCTTACCTACATGTTAGATTTTGGATTCATTTTCCTTAAAACAGCAATAACCGTCAACACCTCCCAATAAAAACTAAACCCTACACAAACCCACTTCATCGGTTTGAAAAAAACTGTTATTAACTCCACTAAATCTATGCATTATTATATCAGACACAAGTAAAAACTCATTAAATAATGAAATGGATTTCATAGTAAACCTCTGTCTCCTTCTATCCATTCCCACACACTATATTGAATCTGAATCCCCTGTAATGACTCTGCAAAGTGGGAACAACATTCACAGGTTTGTTTGTTGGTGCTCATTATCACATTTCTTTCTGTTTTTCCTTCTTGAATAGCTTTGATATGGAAATGAAGGTTGTGCATACACTGACTGAGAATCTTGATTGGGATATAAGGGTTTTACAATCTCGAACCCATCCAATTACGCGTGTTTATTGGTGGCAGCATTTTGGTGAATAACCCATTCCAACTTACTAGTTGTCATCACGTGAAACAATATTTTGAATTTTTTCCTTGGATAAAATCAATTTTACATTGAGAACTTCCGAATACCGATCTGAATAGCTTTTTTTTACCCTTCTTGAATAGCTTTGATATGTAATCTGAATCCCTGTAATGACGGTGCAAAGTGGGAATACCATTGACAGGTGCTGATCATCACATTGTTTTCATTTTCCTTCTTGAATTGCTTTGCTCTGAAATGGAAATTTCCTATGCACTCATTGGGAATCCCTGTTGACCATCCCTGATCATAAGGGGTCAGCCTTTGCATATCATTCAGCGATCTTTGTTGCAGTTGAATGGGTAAGCCTTTGCATATCATACCGCGATCTGTGTCAGTAGGGTTAAAATGTCAGCCTTTAGTTTTAGCTTATTTTTTTAAACAATTTATAAAAACTTAAATACAAGAAAATGAAATATAAAAAAAAATAAAAGATCCCTATCTTTATGAATAAGTGGAAATGAAACATATTGAAAAAATCAGACTTTTTTTTAACTAATTAGGGAACTGAAACTAACGTAAAGTTATCAAGAAATCTAACCCCATATGAAAGTTATCCAGAAATCTAAGCCCATATGATCAAAAGGCTTATCCCAAATTAAAGAAAAGTTCCCGCAGTAAAAATAGGTATAATTCAAAAGATTTTTTTTTTAACTCTTAAAAAATCCTGGGACATAGTTTTCCAACTCCCCTTGCAAAGTTCAAGATCCTCCATTTCAATAGAGGGAAACTAGAAGCAAAGTACAGTAAGATAAACGTAAGGTTTCGTGATACAATTTTTAGTCAAAAGTTTAAGGTGATAGATGTGAAATTGGTGATGATGCACTTTGTTGTTGTTGATTATAGCTGGGGTGGTTTTATTTTTCCGGTTGATATTGATATTGATATTTAGTAGCTCTAAGAAGATAATTAGTTGGAAGGTTTGGTATTGAAAACTTAAATTTTTGCATATGATATAAGTAATAGTTTATTGTTTGTAGGTAACACAAGAGTGGCCAGCTGGTGTGAAATTTGAACCCACTGATGAAGAGCTAGTAAAATATTTATGAGCAAAATTTGGAACTGGAAATACACAGCATCACCCATTCATTGGCGAATTCATTTTGACATTGGAAGAAGAAAATGGATTTGCTCTACACAGCCTGAGAATTTACCAAGTTATTGTTAGCCACTTCTCAATTAATATTGTTTTTTTTGGGGAATGTGAATTATAAGCTATTTTGTAAATTGAGATAGTTATTTGGAATTAGATGGTGCTATCCCATCATCTATTACAAATATTATGTCATGGGAAAAGAGTAGCAGCAATCAACAATGGTGGGACTGGTAAAATGAAGATGATGAAGATCCAAGTATTAGCCAAGAAGTGAGAATCTCAAACTTTTGAGCAAATAGTGCGACTGGTAGAAATGGAAATGATGGTAGAAATGGAAATGATGATGATCCAAGCATCAACCAAAGGAGGTGAGAACTTCAACTCAGGTACTTTTTCAACAAATAAATTTGTCAGGTTATCACACTTTACAGACAACTTCCAAGCATGCTAGTTGTGAACTCTGAAAGGATTCAGAACTAATAGTCCTAAGTGATCCAGAGGAAGAAAATGTGGGATGATGTAAACATTGGTTAATCTATTGTTTCAAAGTGTATAATACGGTATACCATTGAATTCTCATTGTCACGAAGGTTTCCAGGAGGCATCACAGTTTCATTCACCCTCATTCTCTTGGACTTTTTTTATGAAGTTATTTCACTCCAGCATAGCATCAACTTTCCACTTGGTTATATTGTTGGTGAGTTCAATTTGTCAAATTGGTTACCGCACCCTCAGAATGCAGCATTTCATTTCAGGTAGCTCACAATGTGCATCTGCAGTACATCAAACTCCTGTTGGCTTCAAATTCCTGTAGTACATCAAACTCCTGTAGGAGAACACAAAGGTGGGACCAACAACAGGGACCAACAAGTGGTGATTTGAGTAGATGTCCTTATACAGTTCCTTCTTCCACCCTGCCTGCACAAGCATCTGTTCAAGCCCATTATGCAACTTGGTTTTAAGGAACCTGTTGCAGGCGCAGGGAGTCTGCACCTGGGGAGATGGACTTCACTCATTACCTACAGGAATTTGGACCTTTCTGTGGATTGGGTGGCAGCATTCAGCATCAACTTTGCCTCTGGTCTGGCATGCCCCTCTGGTTGTTATTTTATGATTTACATGGAAAAATTACTTTTCTTATGGTGTTTGTGTGCAAGAGATAACCGCTTTTTAATGAACAGCAAGTGGTGAATGTTAGCTTTTTGTTGGTTAAAAATGTAATGACAATCGATGCTGCAATGCAAGCGCTGCAGGGACCACAGTTTTGAATTTTTTCTCCACAAAAGGATGATGTTTTACATGTCTCTATGAACACACTGTGTACATGCATGGCTCAAGTTGCCTTGCTTAACTTCATAATGGAAGCATGTTTTTATCATGGCAAATAAATTAATGGAAGCATAAATAAATTCTTTATAGACTGAAGGCCAAATAAATTACTGGCAGAGACTTGTTAATCATGAAAAGTTTATTATCAAACCAGTGCATAAGTCTTTTCCTGGAAGCAAGACTAAACTAAATTCATTAAAATTCCATTCATTAAAATTCCTTGTACACTATTATTCAATTTTATCTGAAGACAAAGGTTCACTGAATTTGATCTAATGAGCAACTGCATAAAACCACTAAATGAAACACAAATCCAAATGAGAAACATATTTTTGGAAACCCTCGTCAATGATCTCATCTTTTATGAATTCTATATCTGTAGAGTTGATAGTGCAAGTAATCGAGAGGTTCAGTTTAGGCCTGCTATTCTGGCTATTCATCACCGTGGGACCCCAGGAGGGCTCGGAATATTCTTGTAATTATGCTGATTTTCATGAAAACACTTCTAACATAATTTTATCACTAATTATGCAAGTGGTTATCCTGTAATCCATACTTTAAATAAGTCACTATTGAGGATATGTTTTTAACAAGTGGCAATCAATTTACAAACCAAGAGAAGTTTTAAATTATTTTAAATGGATATTATATCTGGCCAATAAAGAATCATTAATCCAAAATAAAAGATAAATAAATAAAATATCTCATCGAATGTATGTAACCCTTTACAGAGATATAAGATGATATGAATACAGTTTGTTTGATGGTAATACTTCAATCAGAATAGGCTTTGTGTTTAAGTATTCAAAGTTAGTGTTTAATAAGTCTAATAATGATGGAATATTTCACTCATGCAAATACTGCAAATATTTCCAATATAATGCTAAGCATAAATTTGTGTTGTGTTTGAGAATAAGTTATTAGTCGGTGGATTGTGATGATTTTTCGTAATTTAATACATTAACTTATTGAGTTTTTATAATTTCATTAATATATATACATATTAATTTGTACAGTATTAAGGAAAAAATTTAGTATAAGTTTTGTTGTGTAAATGATGTGGAGTGTCCATTGTATCCTCACTTTTACAACTAGCAATATTATTTTTTTGGAATCATGTGAGCTTATTGAAAGAGTTGGTGGGCATTACATCTTAGTATGTTTAAAATAAGACCAACAAGGTCCAAATTCTTCGCTCAAGGCCCCCACTTCTCCTTAGAGCGGTGTACCTTGCAACAAATCTATTCTAGACATTAGCCCCCGCATTCTGATCTTGGAGGAAGGTGTCCCCTAGCTGGAAGGTCAAGAGCCCTCTACCGATCGGTCCCCGCAAGGACAGAGGTAGTGGAAGCTGGTAAAAGGTACGAGGCTTCAAAATTTCATGTTAGAGAATAGATTTCCTATTCGAACAGGGTTTTGATCCTTTTGTAGCAGACTCTGGTTGGAAGGATGTTCTATATTTCTTTCTCTAAGGAAAGTATCCCAAAATGGGTAGAGTTAGCCTATAAATCCATTTTCGGGTATGCCCCTAGGATCAATCTTTTGGCGAACGTTTGGCTTACATTTCACTTCCTACGGGAAGAAGACTTAAGCCATGGGTGCTTGGCAGAGACTTTCTTTGGACCCAAAGATGGTATATTAGTTTTAACCCATCTAGTAAGAAACCCTGACTAAAATAATTAAGGGTTAAACTGCCATATTTCTCGCTCAACATGTGGTCAAGAAATATCTTCATTAGTGTAACATACACTTTGGGGAAATTTATTTTCTTTGACAACAAATTACTAGTGGAGTTTGATAAAAGGGTTGCTTGGATTCTCGTGGAGATGAAAATTGAGGACTGACTCCTTGAAGAACTGAATATTTCTTGTGGAGATCATCTTTATGTTCAGGCTCTAGACTATTGGAAAGTTTGTCTCAGTTGTCACCAGACTAGCCACCTGAAGAAGGACTGTCGGAGGCTGCACAGGTTTCGTGTCACTGAAGAGAAGGGCAATAATCACATGGAACTGACGGATTCCCTATCTTCTTTTGTGGGTCTGTCAGACTCAGAGCAACATGTAATCACAAAAAATCTTCCTCAACTCCTTTCTTAGAAAATATTTCTAGGTCTATTGGACACAATTCGGGTTGGTCAGCTCCTTACTATCTAAATCCTGAGCCAATAGAGGTGTTGTCGAACACGGGGTTCCTTACAGCATTCATAGTAGGAACTGATCTCCACAGACGCTTTCTCGCTCCAGGTAGCCCCCTTTCAAGATTCTTTAATTTTGGATTTATCTCTAGAAGATATGCTTATGTTGGATGATATCTTTATTTCGTCTGCTTCCTCTGGTATTTCAATCTCTTTGGATGTTAGTTTGTTAAAGAATTATGTTTCGGGACTCAATTCTACTATCAATGGCATTGCAACTCCCTTTCTCGAGCAGGGTTCTTGATCCAGATCGATCTAAAATATTGAAATGGATCTTGTGGGGGAGGCCCCCAAGATCTAAAGAATTACAATGCTAGAAAGAAATTGACAGAACACACAGTAAATAAAATCACAAATAAACTTTTTATTAAAACCGATAATAACTATAAAGGCTACATTGTGGTGGACCCTCCTGTCCTTTTACAAAATGCGACTTGTTAATTATAGTATTTTTCAATTACAATACCACGGGTCAATTCCATGGGTGAATAAATACCATGGGTGGATGTCACAATACCACGGGTCAATTCCATGGGTGAATGAATACCATCGCTGTATGTCACAATACCATGGGTCAATTCCATGGGTGAATTAATACCATGGGTGGATGTCATAATACCATGGGAAAATACCATGGGTGAATGAATACCATGGGTGGATGTCACTTACAATACCATGGTAGGATAAATACCATGAGTGGATGCCACTTACAATACGATGGGTAAATTCCATGGGTGAATGAATACCATGGGTTGATGCCATTTTCCATCTAGATCAGTTCTTGTCCTCTGGCCTCCCAAACCGCTTTTCGACTCCCCTCCCCCCTAAACATGTTCCTCCTCTGATTCATGCCATTTTCCATTTAGATCAGTTCTTGTCCTTTGGCCTCCCAAACCGCTTTTCGACTCCCCTCCCCCTGAAACATGTTCCTCCTTTGATTCATTGTGTTGTAGCATACAAAACCCCCATTAGTTTTTATTTTTAATAAAATATAGGGTCTTTTTAATTTTTTTTTCTAAGTTATTGAATTTCTCTTAAAAATAAGATTGTTTATCATTTTTTTTTATTTTTAATAAAATATAGGATCTCTTTAATCTTTTTCTAAGTTATTGAATTTCTCTTAAAAATAAGATTGTTTATCATTTTTTTTGGTTGATTGGTCATTCTATGAATAAAAGGGCTAAAGGACTAGGCCAACTACCTTTTCCATTCAATTAAGCCTTTGAAAAACATTAAAACCACTTAGTTTTAAAAGAGAACCTGGAATGTCGAGATCCTGTAACTCCAAATGAATTGAAATTTAAAATATTTAAGGGATCCAGGATTATCGAAAATAATGCCCATTACCTGTTGACTTGTTTAAACATCCTCCTGCAGATCTGTTTTGCCCAACTCCCAATTTAACCTGGAATCCCAGAAAACCAGAAGCCCGGAGGTAATTCATAATTTCAATTTGTAGAACATCTAGGATTTGAGATTTGGTATCCACATCATCCTTTTGGAGTTGGCCCACATATGCGCATAATTGTTCAAAATTTTAATGTTTTAGTTAGATGACCCAAGGTTGGCATCCCCAAAGCACGAAAATTTTAGGGGTTAACATTCGCAAATGGGCTAATTTTCCATGTTTCTTTCCAAAAAAAAGATTCACTAATTTCCATTTTTTTCTAAAATGATTCGCCCAAATTTTATAGTACACCGTTATTTTACCTTGAAAATCTCTGAAATATATATCGATCACCAAAATTTTTACAATTTGCATATTAGGCAGTAGTAAGATTCACCAAGATTTCTAAACTTTAAAATAAACTTCCACCCTTAAATTTTTCCTTGCCTAAAAATCTTACGATAATTCAATTTATAAAAGTACCGGAAATCTGGTATATGACATGGTATATGACCTGGTTACCTGACATGGCCTTCTCACGGGGCCTCCTACTTTTGCCCATCCAATCCATTAAATTGGTAATTAAAATACCTAATTGATACATTAATAATCAAAAATCTAATTTTATTTTAACTTTGTTTTACCCTCATTTTTCGTTATTGCTCATTATCTGCGTGAGAAACCATTTTTCTAGCCGTAGTCTTTAACGCGACTTTTTGAAAGCTTTTCCGGCGATTTTTTCCGGTGAAAATCCGGCAGTAATTTATTGAAATCCAAGTTTGATAACTAGTTTCTGCACAATGAAAGCGTCCCAGGGGTTTTTGAGGGTGCTGAATCCGAATATGCAGTTAAAAAACCATTTTAACTGCAACAAATCATGATTTCATCTCAATTTCTTCCACCGGATTCCGTCACCGGAATCTCAAAAAGTCGCATTATAGACAACTCCATTTTTCTATGCTAAACTTCTATTTTATTATTATAGGCAAATTTGAGCGGCAATACCAGGGAAGAAATGAAGAACGCTAAAACAAAGAAGAAGACTCCTAAGCCCAAGCCGGTTGGCCCATACAGAGAAAGAATAGATGACAAATCGCCAGAGGCAGGATTGTTCTCCGACACGGTCTGCACTATGGATTCCGATAATTCATCATGGGAAAAAATGTATCAATATTGCAAGGATGAGGAGCCACAAGTCACGGTAAAGACACCAACAATAGTTGATGATATTCCTTCTTCCGAGCCCACTGTCCAGGACGCGATGAATTCATTCCTGCACAAAATTGTTGCTAGGCCAAGGCTTATGCCATATACTGATATGATAAGATGGGTGATTGAAGATGTTACATTCACAAAATGAAAGTTTATTACTAATAAGCCCACGGTTATTGGTTCATTTGCAGTCTAAGACCTCTAGGTTATGTGCAAGCTTCCAAAGTCGCAATATCATTTCAATATGAAATATGTAGAGAAGTTTATAAAAAAGCATGAGGTACGAGCATCCTTAATGAAAGATTGGAGACATAATCCTAACAATCATAAAATCGAGGTTGATGGTAAGTATGCCATTGCTTCTCTCACATCCCCTTTTGGTTAAACTGTTGTTATGTTATGTAGGATTTTTTCATTGCCAAATGTTTCAAAATTCCCAGACGATTGGATTCCCTTAATTGATGGCACCTCAGAGGGTGACATTTTTCACTGGGCTACTATCTTATCACACAATTTAGCCAAAGATATTCTTGGTTTCCACACGTCCTGCATTGTTTCTGAATATAAAATCCCCCCTTTCTATATGTCTTCTTACATCATGGACTGACTATGCTTTTCGTTGGATTTTCCCTCCATGGGATGGAAAGGGAATATATCTAACCCTTTACCCATTTATGTCTATCAAAATGCCCTATGGGAAACCAACTATTTTGCACACTTTTACCAAATTTTCCGCAGAGTAATGATTCCTATTTATGAGTTGGTACATGAGAATAAACCACCAAGAATGTCCCAAGAGGCTATGGATAATACGAGAAAGATGGGAACCTGGTTTGGTGAAGAATTGTTTACCTATATTTGGGTTTCTGGGAGTTATGTTGCACCACATGTTTTTCCTCTTTATATTCAAGATAAGTTTCTTTGCAGGAAGTGGCCTTATCAACTGGTTTGCCATGGAATAAATAAAGATTTGAAAGATAATAATAAGAGGGTCTGGCCTCAATATCCATTATCATTTTGTATATTTTCCGTGACAAATTATCAACATGCAGAATTAGTGATACCCCACATAGAAGAGCTCAAATTGGCTATTATGCCTTTCCAAGTATATGACCCTAACAACGAAGTAAAGCAAGTGGCTGCCTTGGCCAGTATAAAGAGATATATCCATGAGGATAATAAATTTGATGATATCTTTTCCGAAGCCTCTTCTCCAAAATCAATTTTACAAAAGGTGATGAAATAATTATCAGCTGAAGAACGTGAAGAGTTCTATGCTTTCAGAGCTGCCAGACTAGAAACATTTCCAGCGGATGCACTAGAATTTCCTACACAAGAGCCTATCCAGGTCAGTAATCCAATTATATCTACTCAACAGTTTGCATTAACATCTACACAACAAGAGGTTTCTATACAACATCAACAAGCAAGAACACCAAGTTCTACAGAACCTAAAAGTACAATGTCTACATTGCCTAAGATGGAGAAATTATGGGATGAATTTGATTAGAATTTAAAGGATAAGTAGAATGTTGAAAAATAAGAGGTTGTAGATTTAACAGTTGAGACAGTTTCTCAAAAGACTACAACTAAGAATGACCTTGTTTCTATCCAGAAAACTCCTAAGCGTAAAGAGAAAATTAAGAAAGAATCTAGAGATATGGAAGTGATTCCAGTTCATCCCACTTCTGAAGTTTTCCTTAACATTGAGGAAATTCCTCCCCTGGACATTTTCTATAGTCCAGAACAAAAGGCAGCTGTGAGAAGAGGAAGAAAGAAAAAAATATTGAGGACTCACAAAGCTTAGTTACTAGAAAAACTTCTCAGGTCACATCTGTTGAAGTTCTTTGGCAAGGATCCTTTGTTGATTCCCCTGATGAGTTAGATAAATTGAGTTTATTTACAGGTGCCTATGCTTCAGCCAAAATTGAGAAAGTATTTGAAGTACAGGACCAAGTCAGGGAAAAGGATGAAAACATTGCTAATATGCAGCAGAGTTTCTGCAAAGAAAAAGAAAACTCAAAGTTCAGTGGTGAGCGGAGTTAAAGTCAAAAGATAATATCCTCACAGAGCTGCAAAATCAGTTGGCTTCATTAAAAATTCAGAATTTAGAACAAGTTAATGCAAAGGACAACCAAATTTATGAATCCCAGAGACAAGTAAAACAATTGCAAGCTAGTTCATTTTAGTTGGACAAGTTCAAGCATGAGGCTCTTGAACTTAACATTCAACTCAAGGAGAAAAAAATATTATTATTTGAAGAGCTTAGTCTAATGGAGATTCAATGCAAATTTGGTTATACTTTGACAGATGAATTAGTAGACATCATTTCTTCTTATGATGAAATGAGGAAGAAGCTCAAAAGTTTGTTAAAATAGCAGAACAACGAGAAAGGTAAAACATCACATGGGCCAAAGATTGTTGAAAGACAAACTAAGATTATTCTTAAGGGTTGGAAATTGAGAAGTCAAGCGATTAAGGAGTCTCTCAATGATGCATGGGATCTTTCCAGCCCCATTGTGGAAATAGTAAATGACTCATTACTCGAAGCCCATCTTATTTCAAAATGCCCTGAAAATTCCTTGCCATAAATGCAAATATTACAAGAGTAGTGGGATGAAAAGCAGAGTGATATTACCAAGCAAACCGAGCAGCTGAAAAAGTTAAACCTAGATGATAACTGGTGATATGTGTTAAAGCCTCATAGCCATTGGTTGCTATTAAAAGCACTTATAAACACCACCACTCAAATTATGCCATAATTCAAAGAAGTTATCTTTAGTTTTCAAATCCTAATTGAAGCCCTAGATTCCTCAATAAGTGGCATTGCTAATCGAAGTCTATGAGCATTGGCAAAGCATAATTGGATCAAGTTCAACAACCTCGGTTTAGTTACAACAAATTTATTTTGATGCGTATTTAGTTAAGCATTCTCAAAGAATTTTTTTATCTCCTATTTTTGTGAAAACTTTTGTAAATACCCCTTTCATGCATTTATACTTATCTTTATTAAAGTGAAGCTTCTATTGCACTACTATACTTATCTTTATTTTTAATATATATATACTTATCTTTATTTTTAATATATATATGAACCATTACAATTCTGAAGATGAATAGATTGCCATCAGATCTGGATCTGGTACTTTTATCTTATCTGTGCGTTTTCTGTCTTTAAGGAATTGTTATATATATTTGAATATTGTTTTATGTATACTTTCATATTAATTTGGTAACTTATCACTTTTGAATGTGTCATGATTATTTCTTTTAATTGTATTTTTTTTTAAATTTATCATATGTGGAAAGCTTAATATTGTTTTGATTAACTATTTAATAAAAGACATAACTTTAATCGTTATTTTGATATTTTGTTGTAACAATCCTTATTATTATGAAACGATATTATCATTTTAGCACATGTGATTCATATACCTGGGTACTATAGATAAGTTAAAATATTAGTTTTTTTTTTTCATAATTAAGTTTCGCATATCACTTTTGTAATCATTTTTATCAGCCATATATATTTTAAACGGGTAATGGAAACCCATTTGAACCAATCAGAACCACCAATTTCAATGGAAATAGGTCTAATTGGGACCTTGATAGGGTGGATTCCTTAAATTTTGATGATATCAATGTTGGCCATCAACATTTTCGGTGAAGGAGGGTCATCAGAGTATGAATGGAAAGAAGATCACATACTAAATCAAGTGGTCTCTACAAAAATCAACTTTAACTTCTAGATCCCATTCTAAATCAACACCTAATAGATTTGAAGTTGCTGAGCCTTCTTCTAAATCACCTAGCCCAATTAGAAGATCACCTAATGAACCTTCTATTAACACTCCCCTTCCTGGTCAGCCATTAGAGTCCACTAAGCTCCAAACTATCATACCGAAATTTGAAGGAATTTCAATTTATGCTGAACAAGTTGATCATCTTGAAACCTCTGAAGGAAGTGCTACATATTCGCTAACATCTTCTAGAGTCCTTACTAGAGCATAGAGTGAAAAACTAGGGGTCAAACCATTTGAATTCCTAGTACAAACCCATCATAGGAAAAAACATATCTTTGGTGTTGACCTCACCCATATTTATTTTAAACGGGTAACTGGAAACCCATTTGAACCAGTCAGAACCACCAATTTCAATGGAAATAGGTCTAATTGGGACGTTGACCTAGTGGATTCCCTAAATGTTGTTTATGTCAATTTTGGCCATCAACATTTTTGGTGCTAGAAGGAGGGCCATCAGGCTATGAATGGAAATAAGATCACATACTAAATCAAGTGGTCTCTGCAAAAATCAACTTTAACTTCCTGATCCCATTCTAAATCACCACCTAATAGATATGAAGTTGCAGAGCCTTCTTCTAAATCACCTAGCCTAGTTAGAAGATCACCTAGTGAACCTTTTGTTAACACTCCCCTTCCTGGTCGGCCATCAGAATCCACTGAGCTCCGAACCATCATACAAAAATTTGAAGAAATTTCAATTTATGTTGAATAAGTTGACCATATTGAACCCTTTGAAGGAAGTGTTACATCTTCAGTAATATCTTCTAGATTCCTTACTAGAGCATAGAGCGAAAAACTTGGGGTCAAACTATTTGAATTACCTGTACAAGCCCTGTTGGCTTGTTGGGGATTGACCCAGGTTCAGAAGTGATTTAGCCAAAAAAATCTTGAAACTACCAGCCCTTTCGGCAATAGTACGCAATGCGCAGACTGAGGTCTTACCCGAGGTAGAATGGGAGGGTACTAGAACCAGGTTTCCACATCCTAGGGATGTCTTGATGAAGTTTAGGAAGTTCGCGAACCCAACCTGCACGCTTGCGCTGCTCCACGCAGTCGTTTGTCCTTCGCAACTTGTGCAATTGCTTCCGTGTAGCTCTGTAAAGAGCGTGAAGAGGTGTTGTCTAGATCCTTTATCCTTACTGTGCTATTATTACAGATCTTAACTTAATTATGTGGGCCCAATATTCTCATTAATCATTCAACATTCATAACAAGTGCACGCAATCATAAAACTATAAGGAGATGCATAACAGGAACATAGACACAGAATATTCCAGAATCAACTTATCTTTTATTAATTCTCTGTCCAAGTACAATCCCAACTCTGCCCTGCGCACTCAGCTGCAGGGGTCCGCGCACACAGCTACGGAGCCTCTACCTATCACTATGACCCAATACCTTCAGATCTACATCTAGCTTCTAATCATGCCTTCGCATCTCACTATTACTTTTCAAAAACTTAGACTCCCTTTACACTTAAAGACTCGCTCTATTTATACAATCCCATGGTCCGCGGACCATGGGTAGGTTGACACACTTTACATTAAATTACATTATTTTAGGGTGGAAAACCCTAGACTCTTGCGCTCTGTGCCCACATTTTGTGGGGTATTTACATTACATTGACCAAAACTCAGGCTTTAAGCCCAAAAAACTTGCTATGGGGGGATCGGCTGCCCAACAGCCCCCCAACACAATCATCGCAACTCGTCCTAAGTCACTCGGCTGGTGCAGTGATCTTCGCGCGGAGTCCATCCAGTAGCTTCTGCGCTTTGCCTAAGTCTGCAACACATTCTTCCGCTGTCCACTGTACCAGTTGTGCGCGTATCTCCGATGCGTCATTGTTAGGGCCACCTCCTTGCCTTAACGCATAAATGCCCTACATCTATGCTAGCTTTCCCTCGATCTTGGCAGTGACCGTGAATGCTTCACCGAGCTAAGGCTGGATGCGCGCTTTAAGCACTACTTCTTTCTGATGCGCGACATCCACCTGTTCCTTTAGAGCCTGGGCCTCCTTCATTTTGGCCAGTCGCTGAGTAAGGGTGACCATCTGCGCAGTCCCCCGGACATTGTCATATGGTTGTTGCAACTGTCATGCTTCTGTCTCTAGACGCTGTATAGTTGGATCTTCCTGCATTGAGGTTAGCATGAAGAGTGACTGATCCAACAAGCCCATGCAATCATGTACGATGTGCTCTATTGCTTCCAACCCCGATTGAATTGCGCGGTGGCGCTGCTCTCTGACTTCCGGGGGTGTAGAGGGTTGCGCCTGCAACTGCAGCTCAACGATTTGCAGGTTCAGCTCCAACTCAACCTTTGTCATTTCTTCGCGGGCTTCATGGACTCCAGCCGCCAATCTATGGACGCGCTCTACTACTGGTAGCTCTATCGGCACGACCAACTCTAGAATGCTCCGACATGCATCTTCTACGACTTGCTCCAATCCGCTAGCTTGCACAACCAATGCATCCCTCTGGATGTTGAGTGGGTCCATGTTGATTTTCTGCTCATGTAGGACTTGGATCACTCGGCCTTCCCGGGCACGGAGTTCGGCAATGACCCCATCCTGCAGCTAGTACAGTAGTTCGTGCGGCAGGGCGACCAAGTTCAAGCCGATGCCTTTCATACTACTCATCACGACCTCCAAATTCGTCAAGTTCATACCCAATTGATAGCGCAACAACTAAATTCTCAAAATGCCAAGGGTTGTTCAGTGGAGAGCCACCTGTGATTTATAGGCCTGCCGGAATTCAAATTCGATCGTTCTCCCCTCCTTCAGCTCATTAATGCAAGATTGTCAGCAGATCGTTCCAAATCTAGCTCTGACTCCATGTCTTAATTTCCCGCCGCCCATTCCTTGTTGTCTTAAATGGGATATCTTGTCATGAATAGTGACTCCAACAGTCACTTCCCAGTCTACTCGTGCGGCAGCGCAACCCTCCATGCGCGGGCGCGACCCTGGTGGCCTGCTGACCCTGCACGTAGTCCCCCTATCACGCCGCTCCCATACAGACTCTTTTATAGTCCCACGCCCTCTTCCAACTGCTTGGAGTGTTGAGACTATGCTTTCTACAGATAGTCAGGTGGTCACACCACCCGTGCGAGGATTTCCTGCACCTTCCAGCCTAGTCCACGGGCACCCCTCAATTACCCTCGCGTCAGTCAGTGCTTCACGTTCTTCCTTATACGGTGCACTCCCTTGGTTCCTTTGTCTAGTGAGGTGCAGCCACAACCATGGTATCAGAGCCATAAATCCTTCTAATGCAGTAGTATGGCTACCTCCCTCTTGTCCTATCGTACTTAGTTCCTTGGCGCAACCTGCATTTGTGATTTCGGTTTTCAGTTTGTTGATTTCTTTGTCCAAGATCCTGCTTTTCTCCCTCAGCTGTACTCGATTTTCTTCGAGTTCGCGAATTTTCAAGTGCCCTCGCCGAATGGTGTCCTGTAACTGCATATAGTCAACTTCACGTGGTGGCATAATTCCTTCATCTTGGTTCCTACAAATTGTTCCAATTATGTGAGGATTCCTTCCTCCCAAACCTATGGTCTCTATTCTGCCTGTGATCTTTAGGATCGTCTCTACGCTCAGATTCTAGTACAAGGCCCTAGAGGCCCATCGAACTACTAGTACGTACCGGTCCCAATCAGTCAGTTTGGCCTGGTGAACCTTGTTCAGGATCCCGCATACCTTCTTGAATTTTCTATGTGGAACGTTTGTGGTGCGTGTTGCTTTTCCTACTACTGCAACTAGTTCTGATTGTCGATCCTTAGTCTAGGGTGTGCTGGCATGGACTGCACAGCCCAAGTTTGTACCCATCAACACAGGTGAGCATGCAAGCTTCTCCATCTTGGCTAGCCGGCTCTCATTCGTTGCTAGGGGCTTCCAAACCGTAAGTGCATCCACCTCCTACATTCACGCTAGTTTACCATGGTCTCCTGATGTGTGCTCCACCATCGTGCAGGTGTTGCGCACAACGCCCATTCCAGTGCACCGCACCGCTACTGTTCCAGTACTGCACTTTCAAATTTGTCAAGGAATTCATCCACCACTGTTACTCCATCATATGTTGGCAGTTCCCTTGGCTCTATCATCACACAACGCATTGATCTAATCATCATGTTGCAATGCAGCGTTGTCACTTCGTGCAATCAGTTTTGCTAGTGTTCTACTTCTTCATCTGAATCCGAAGTACAGGAGTTGTCGCGTTCCCACGAGATTCTCCCATCTGTGGTTGGGTTCACCCGATCCTGGTCTTGCACCATTATCTGGTAAATACCATCTAGCTCATCATTGCTTTCATCGTCGCGCACTAGTAAAGTGTAGCGTGCTCCTTCGACTGGATCTAGCGGAACTACTACGCGTAGGGACTTTTTCTCGAATATCATCTTCCGCTTCTTCAAGTTAATGACTGCATTCATATCATTGGCCCAGTTTACTCCTAGAAATGCGGGATAAGGGTTGATATCATCGAAAATCTCTATTACTTCAAATTCCATTTCTGTGCTCACGCCTTCGATATCGACTGTTACCCCTTGCCACCTCCCCCTGGGAAAGATATTCTGTTGGTTCGCCATTCATAACTGAATAGGGGACCACTGCAACATGGGCCTGCCCATGTGTTCCCATGTTTGCTTTGGTAACACATTCGCATCTGAACCCAAGTCTAGGATTACCTGATCCATTTCATACTCACCAATCTGCGTCATCAATCTCATCTCCCTTCTAGTGCGCAATGTATGCTTCCCCAATTTCTAGACTACGCGCGATTCTCCTGACCCTGCTCACATGGTGATCAATTCCTGTATTCCCTCTATTGCCTTATTGTTTCACAACAGCTTCATGCATGTCTCCAGAAAGGTAGTAAGCATAGACAGATCCATCCCTGGCTCTGGTTGATCCTTACTACCTGAAGTAGAGGCCTCCGCGAAGCTCTTCTTAACTTCCATGAACGTCTCCTTTGCGCGTTCTAGGTCAAACTCAGGTTCCTTTGTAGGAGCCTTGCGAACCCATGTATCTTCCTCAGGCTGCTTCCCCTTATCCTCCCCTATGGTCGCACCGCTTCTGAGCATCATGTTCACATTTGGGTCTTATTCACGCGGTTTAGACCTCATCATTTGGATATTCTAAGTTGGAGGAGGCTGGAGTACCCCTTTCTCGCACATCTATGCGATCAAATTAGGACTACTGCTTCATGATCAAACTGGGCACAATATGAGCAGGATATTCTTGTGAGGTTGGTACAATCACGGGCGTAGTGCCCTGTCTCTCCGCAATTGTAACAAAATAATTGTCTGTGACCCCTTCTTGGTCCCATTCCTCCTCATCCTTGACCTTGCCCTTGAAATCCAGCACGTTCCATCCCCGCAGCTGGGTCGAGGTCTCGTGTTTCTATCTGCATTCTATAGGCTGGTGTCCACTCCATCATTAACTCATAGCTGTGACAAGTACAATCGTCGTTGTCTACTGACCTGCAAAAGTTACAAAACAACTGTTGGGGAGTCTGTGTATACTTTTGCAACAAATGACAATTATCCGTCGTGTGTTTTCCTCTTATCTGACAGATCACACACCATAACATGGGTGTCGCACTTGGCCCTGCCTGTGCCTCCGGTCTCAATGGCATTGGCCCCCCTCCTGCCAAGTAGTTCGTGAATACTAGACAGTGGTCCTTGTCATGGCCCTCGCCTTTGCATTTTATGCACCACACCTCTGCACTCGCCTCTGGCCGCGGTGCCCTATCTTGCTTCAAGCTCTGCATCTCCAGGTAGAGATTCTATAGTTGCGCATGGATTTGTTGAACTCCCAGCCCTGGATCTTGTATTGGTGTCTCATGCAATCTCATCGCCATTTCCATGCTTCGGCCTGAGTAGAAAATTTCTGTTGTGATAGCATTGTCCTCAGGTGCAGTGTCAGAGATGCCACAAACCATGCGCGATGTTGTGCATCTGTGAGCATCATATTAGCCTCGTGGACCATACTCTTCAGTCGCTGGTCCAGATATTAGGGGGTTTCGCCTGGAAGCATCACGATCTCCTTAAACCTGATGATGGACTGTGTCTCTGATTTCGGCCGGCTAAATTCTCTATGCAACACATTCTAGATCTTTGCTATTCTGGCATTTGGGTGATCATTAGAGTGCTTGATATACCATGTCAACGCGCGATCCTGTATCATGCTCACCAATGTAGCCTTCTTAATGTTGTCATCTGTGACCCCTTGCACTTCCCACACTACTCTTACCACGAACCAAAACTGGTCTGGATCCTCATTCCCTACTCCTCTGAATACAGGTAGCTTGATCGTGCTCGCCATGCTGAACTACGGGGTTGGTGGAGGTGGAGTGGGTGGAGATGGAGGTGAAGGAGGTGAAGTGGGTGATGGTGTGGGTGGGGATGGTAACTGCGGAATGCGCTATCTTATCAAACTGACCGCACTTCTCGGAGAGGCATGAGCGAGCTCCTCCTCGCTCTCTTGCGAAGGTGAAATTAAGGGACTGTTTCCTAATTTCCCTCTACTTTTGTAGATCCTTCCGCTCCGCATCGTTCCAAACATTAATGTATTCGCATAACCCGCTTTTCACATAATAACATCTTAATTCAGGTATTCAGAGATTTAATGTACTTACTTCGTGGCCCCTTGAGAAAACATCATTCTGCTTCATTGTAGCTTACGGTCGTGTCTATCGCAAACTCAGTGATAAATCCACCTATTATCGGGTTGAGCCAATGTTCCACAGCTCACGCGATCTTATCTTCCGATGCCTATAGTTTCACACTAATTTCGGAGTCTACACTATCGGTTGGTCGAGTTTACACCTTCCCTGACTATCGGCTAGCTTCGCGATCCACTCATACAGTTCAGAAGGAAAAGATACGAAGAATATCTCGTGTATTTCTGTATACATGTAGCAATCCAGCCACCTTTTCTCAGATACCTGCGGAGTTCTGTTTTCTTGTGTCACGAACTTGTGAATCTTTTTATCCAACCACTCTTCAATTTCCTTCTTCATTGGGTTCTAGTGTTTCGACATTAGACATCCCTTAGGTAGATCCTGGTCTCAGCAACGGAACCATTTTTTGGATTGTTGGGGCCTGACCTAGGTTCAAAATTGATTTAACCAAACAAATCTCGAAAATACCGGCCCTTTTGGCAACAGTTCGTGGTGCGCAGACTGAAGTCTCACCTGAGGTAGTATGGGAGGGTGCTGGAACCAGGTTTCGCACCCTAGGGATGTCTTGATGAAGTCTGGGAAGTTCACGAGCATGCTTGCGCTGCTCCGCGCAGCCATCTGTCCTTCGCAACTTGTGCAATTGCTTATGCGCAACTCTATAAAGAGCGCAAGGAGGTGTTATCTATATCCTTTATACTTACTATGCTATTATTACAGATCTTAACTTAATTATGTGGGCCCAATATTCTCATTAATCATTCAACATTCATAACAAGTGCGTGAAATCATAAAACTATAAAGAGATGCATAACAGGAACATAGACATAGAATATTCCAGAATCAACTTATCTTTTATTAATTCTCTGTCCAAGTACAATCCTAACTCTGCCCTGCACACTCAGCTGCAGGGGTTTGCGCACATAGTTGTGGACTCTATTAGGCCTCCACGCACTCAGCTATAGAGCCTCTACCTATCACTAAGACTCAATACCTTCAGATCTACCTCTAGCTTCTAATCATGCCTTCGTATCTCACTATTACTTTTCAAAAACATAGACTCCCTTTACACTTACAACCTCGCTCTACTTATACAATCCCATGGTCCGCGGACCATGGGTAGGCCGACACACTTTACATTTAATTACATTATTTTAGGGTGGACAACCCTAGACTCTCACTCTCTGCGCTCACATTTTGCGGGGTATTTACATTACATTAACCAAAACTAAGGGCTTTAAGCCCCAAAAACCTGCTATGGGGGGGTCCACTGCCCAACAAACCCATCGTAGGAAAAAACATATCTCTGGTGGTGACCCCTTTACTAGTGAGAATATTTCATCTTCCCCACCACCCACACCTAACATTCCTTCAGTTTCATCTAAACCCATGCCATTTTCTTCATTTCCATCCTCTTATCATCCTTTATATGCTCATATTCATTCATCTACAGCCCCATCTTCATCTACATATTCATTTTCTACCCAACTAACATGCACTACTAGTAGTAGTTCCATTGGGGCATCATCTTCTGCAAGTACTTCAACTGTCCCTTCATCAAGTTCATCCATTTTTGGGTCTACCTCATCTACTACTAGTCATATCATCGATCCAAAAATGGAAAATAGACCTTGGAATAACCAAAAAGCAGTAGTAATGAACCCCTCCTTACATCCCCTTCCCAAACACCTAGAGATATGGTTGCCAAAATATAACCCAGATGATGGACTTCCTGTTAGGAATCATGATTGTCGTTAGACCAAAACCTATGGGTGTTAGTTAACGATTGCATCGCCAGAGATAAGGATCCACGAGAGGGAGTTAGTCCATGTTGCGAAACACATAGGGAGCATTGATTTATCCAATGTCCAATAATCTCACCCCTAACACGAGCCGAGTGTGTATCGAACTCGTGACCTATGCTCTGATACCACTTATTGGGAATCACAGTTGTTGTTAGACAAAAAACCGTAGGTGTCAGTCAACGATCACATTTCTAGAGATAAGTATTCATGAGAGGCGACTAGTCCATGTCATAAAACACACATGGAATGTTGATTTATCCAATATCCAACACTTCCTACTGAAGAAAATATTCAAAATTTTATGTTAGCTATCAATCTGAATGGAGTGTAAAAGGAAGATGTAGTATGTAGGTTTTTTCCTTACACATTTGAAGGATCAACTAGATCTTGGTATTTTTCTCTACCCGTTGGATCAATAAACAATTGGGATATGTTTGAAGAGAAATTTATTAAGAAATATGGAGAAGACAAAAAAAAAAACTACATTGATTAATGACTTATCCAATCTTAAGATTTCTCCCAATGAAAATATTAAAGAATTTAATTCCAGATTCAATAAAATTTTGAACAAAATTCCAACTACATACAGACGAGGTGTAGAAGTCCAAGTAGATTGGTATATTAGTGCCTTACCTTAAAAAATTGTTATGTTCGTTGATAGAGAGCATAAAAAAACACTCATGGATAACATGAAAGAAGCTCTAGTGGTTGAAAACAGGTTGTTAGCTCTTGAAAAGAACGTTACAATACAAATATTGCATAGAAGGTCACCTTCAAAGAGGAAACAAAGAAGAAAACTATTAAAGACCCATTTGATATGGAAGGATTACAAAAAGTCCTCAAAACTATGTCAAACGAGATGGGAGAGTTGAAAATCAAGTTGTTGAAAGTTCATCTAACTAACGATATTTTAGACCGATCAGAAGGACGTAGCTAGCTACACCACTTGCTCAATCTCCTTCACAAATATCAGCTGTTGAAGATGAAGAAGAAGAAGTTGAAGAAGAAACTCTTGAAATTGAGGAAGAAAATGAAGAAGAAGAAATTGTTGAAGCACATGAACTTTGGGACTTTACTCTTCCTACATCTGATGAAGAAAATGAAGAAAAGAAAGTTACTACCAGAAGTAAGAATGTGGCAGATACATCTTCAAAAGGTCAAAAATCTACAACTGTCACTTCAACTGAAAAAGGTATGCCCAAGAAATCCTTTGCCCAAAATTCTAATACTCCAAAAGCATCTATTTCAAATTCTTCTCCATCCAAAACGTTATTGGAATCTAATAACATTGAGTATAATATTGTAGAAGATATGAAGAAAACTAAGGAAAATATTACACTCTATGAAGTTAGTAAACTTAAACAACAACATAAATTATTTCTTAATGCTTTAAATGTAGACCCCACATCTCCTTTTTCATATACAATTGTTACTACTAAAAATTTAAAGAGTAAATCTCAAAGAAAACCTCCTTCGTCATCTGATAAAATTGATTCAAAAAACATTATTATGATAGGAGACAAATCAAGTTCACACATTCCTCCTTTCCTATTAACCTTTGAAATTGATCTGAAAATCACTCGTGAGTGGTCTCAGTTAAATAATTAGTGAATGAAGGTACTACAAACTCATGTGCTAGTGTGTGTCCATGTTATCTTAGGCAATAGATTGATCAGATTGCAAAACACACAAACACTAGAAAATGGAAAACAGTAAGAGAAACACAGTAAGCAAATGCAAGGACACAACAAATTAATAAGGAGTTTACCCAATCCTCCTGGGCTATGTCTCCGGTCCAGCTTTCAGTGGTGGCCTTCTTTATTGTGTCTTTAAAATAAAGCTTTTACAATGAGGACCTCGATTTGAGTCTCCTGAAACAGATGATGCTTAGCAGGGTGGTTCTTGGATTCCCCAAGCCACTGGAGTTCACAGACTCTTCCTTACCAAGTCTTGACCTCAACTGGTCTGAATGGGATGAGTCCAATTTGGTACTTAGTTCCTGACAGACATCCTCACAAGGATTGCTTGAACCTATCAAGCCTTCTGTCTGCTTGATGCTACCTTAGTTTTGTAGGTCAGCTCGGCTCTTTGTTCTCTGCTTCACTTTCTGTTCGATTTCTCTGGCTCACTGTCTCCTTCGCCATTTCGTTCACTATCCTCTCTCTTGTTCTTTGTTCTGTTCATGGCTTAAAGCTAATCCATCTCATGATTGTTCACTTCCTCTTCCACCTCTTCAGGTCGCTTGCTACTATTCGCTTGGAATTCCTTGCCTCTGCGTCTTCGCCACTGTGTAACGTCTCACAAGGAAGTGGTCACTTGTCTTTCATGAACTGCACCAGCTCTTCCTCAAATTCTTCGATATTTCGGTTACTCTGTGTAATGATTCATCTGCAAAATCAATAGTCCATTTGGACTTCAAACTTTTATATGCCGTAGCTTAATTCTCCCTCCGAATTCAGTTTTCCATCGGGCGCAATCTCCGCCGTTAGATATGGAGCCCCCAGATCCTATGGTGTTCGCTCTTATCGCACGGTTGACTTGCTTGGATGTTAACCTGCAATGAGAGCGGTTTTCTCTCTCATCTGCCGGACATGCGTCATCCAACGTGTAGAATCGCTGGGTCCTCTGAAAATTCCGCTTACTACCCAAAACGCCTCTGATATTCCACCGGTTTTGGAGCGCGGGATCCGCCTGTCATTTCAACGCTTTTCCCATGGTTTTCAGCTTTCCTTGTGACCGAGTGCTTAGGGATATTCCTTCTCGAGGGGTTTTGCCTTTGTTTTCTAATCCGAACTTCCTAATTGCTAGTTTGCGTCCTGCGCGGTCTCCATGGGCCTCGGTCAGCGCGCTTTGACCAAGGTCCTCGTCGTTCTTTGCTGGCTACAAACTGCCACTATCCAGAGGTCATTCTTGATAGCTCTTTGTTCACAAGTTTGTGAAGTCTGTCATCATTTGATATAGTCATAGAACTCTGATAATTTTCCATGGATCCAATTCGGATCATGGCCTTCCCACTGAAAAAGCTTTTGGACCACCAAAAGTTGGTTTTCAAGCATTGACTAAGTGAGGGTACAATTGTCTCACTTGTCCAATCTCTATCCACTTTTCACTACTCGACTTTGAACCCTTGAGCCAACTCTGAGGTACTCAACATCTCCCCTACGCGTCGTTCTCACCTTCCTATCTAGAATTGTGTCTTCCTGCAATTCATTAAGATATTCAGGTAACAAGTCATCAATAGAAGGCAATTGAATTTGCTCTTCAGGATCCTCAATTAGTGAAGGTTCAAACAATCTCAAGCTATCTGCATTTACGACTGAGTAGATGTGCATGTACGCTGGTAGATCAAGGCGAAAAGCATTCTCACTGATTTTCTCAAGTATCTTGAAAGGTCCATACCTGATAGGCTTTAGCTTTTTACCTTCACTTTGCATCCTATCCTTGCTGATGTACAGCCAGACTTGGTCACCAACTTGGAAACTATGCTCCATCCGATGCTTTTCATGCCTTGCCTTGTATTTAGCTTGGCTCTTTTCCAACTATTCTTGTACTGCCTGGTGGATCTCTTGGATATGTTCAATGAACCTAGTTGCCTTGTCCACATCACTATGTCATTCAACTGTTGTGTCCTTACCAAAGACAAAATCCAAAGGAGACCTTGGTGTGAAACCGAAACAGGTCTCAAAAGGAGATATCTGTGTAGAAGAATGTTTTTCTCGGTTTTAAGCATGCTGCACATAACACAAATGTTCATCCCAAAGCTTAGGATGTTTGCTGCAATATCCCCTGAGTAACTGGATCACTGTCTTGTTGACTACTTTTGTTTGGCCATCAGTTTGTGGATGAAAAGCTATGCTTTTCTTCAGTTTGGTGTCCATCAGTTCCCACATACTTGACCAAAACTTCCCCACAAATCAGGTGTCTCGATAAGATACAATGGAAGTGGGTAATCCAAAATGAACCCATACATGTTGAAAGAATAGTTTTGCAGTTTGTTCAACTATAATCTGTTTATTACAAGGTATCAAAATACACATTTTGCTGAACCTATCCACAACAACATACAGATAATCACGACCTTTCCTAGATTTAGGCAGTCCTCCAAAAAAATCCATGGAAACAATTTCCCAAGAGTGAGAAGGAACTGGCAATGGAGTGTACAAGCCTAGTTTTCTATTTATGGGCTTGCTTTTAGCACACATAGTACACCCTCTTACATATATACAAATTGTCTCGTTCGTTTTTGGCCAATAACAAAATCTTTGTAGTTGTGCAACTGTTTTACTTACCCCAAAGTGACCTGATATTAAAGAAGTGTGTGCTTCTCGAATTATCTTTACTCTTTCAGTTTGTGGAATGCATAGCTTCCCACAATGATATAGGAGTCGGTCCTTTACATGATAATCCAATTCTTCTACTCGTTTGCCTTGACTTAAAGTTGCATATACATCTTTAAAGTCTATATCTTGAGCATATTGTTCAATGTAGCTCTCATGTAACACAAAATTATGCTTAAGTATAGTAGATGCATTTATAATTGGTCTAGATAACATATCTGCAACTTTATTGTGTATGCCCTTTTTATATCTGATGACTAAATGAAACTGTTGTAGAAAACCCATCCACCTATAGTGTCTTGATTGCTGCAACTTAGTTTGGGAGTGTAGATATTGAAATGGTTGATGATCAGTATGTATAACTGTCTCTTTGCCCATTAAGTAATGTTTCCACTTTTTCACACTCTGTACTAATGCATACAGTTCTTTATCATATGTAGGATAGTTAACTACTGCAGAATTAAATGTCTTAGAATGATAACATATGGGTTTACCGTGCTGTGTCAACACTGCTCCCATGGCATAGTCACTAGCATCCGTTTGGATCTCAAATGGTCTTTGAATATTAGGTAGTGGTAGTACATGTGCTATACTAATATTTTCTTTCAAGGTGTTGAAGGCTTTCTACTGTTTGCCTCCCCACTGAAACACCTTGTTCAATCCTGTTAAAGCATGTAAGGGAGCTGCAATTAAGGAAAAGTTAGAAATGAACTTCCTCCAATATTGTGCTGCTCCTAAGAAGCTTCTAACTTCTGTAGTAGATTTGGGTTTAGGCCAGTTCACAATGACTGCCACCTTAGAGGGATCTATCTTCAATTCACCACCCCCTACTATATATCCCAAATAATTCAAAGATGTTTTGCCAAATTCACATTTTGAGAGTTTAACATATAGTTTTTCTCTTTTTAAAACATCTAGTATCTGCTTAACATGCTTTAAATGTTCTTCCCATGTTTTGCTAAATATCAGAATGTCATCCAGATACACAATAACAAAATCATCAAGAAAAGGTCTAAGTATATCATTCATTATTCTCATGAAAGTAGCAGGAGCATTAGTTAAGCCAAAAGGCATAACAAACCATTCATACAATCCCTGATTTGTTTTGAAAGCAATCTTCCATGCATCTTGTTCTGCAACTCTAACCTGGTGATTCCACTATGCAAGTCTAACTTGGAAAAATAAACAACTTCTTTCAATTGATCTAATAGATCATCTATGCGAGGAAGGGCATAACGATTTTTGATGGTTATCTTATTCAGTGCTCGGTAATCAATGCACATTATCCACGAGCCATCTTTCTTTCTCACCAAAACGATTGGTGACCCACATGGTGATGTGTTAGGTCTGATGAACCCCTTCTCGAGCAACTTCTGCACCTGCCTCTTGATTTATGCGTTCTCTAAAGCGAACAACCTGTACATTCCAATGTTAGGCAATGGAGCATCTTGCTACAAAATAATATCATGCACTATTTCCTTTTTGGGTGGAAGACCTTTAGGTTCTTGAAACAAGATATCATACTCTGAAACAACCTTTTCTAAGTCAGCTTGCTGTTTAGCATTACAACCTTCAAATACATTGGTTTTATCAGGTTTCTTTTCCTTTATAACCATCAGTAAGAATTGTTTGCATGAATTTATCATTCATTTCATCTACCCTGAGTTTATGAGAGTATAATTATTCTTGAGCTTATGAGCTCTTACAAAGTATTTAATTCCATCTTTAACAAGTAGATACTTGTTCTCAGCTCTATAGAAAATAGCTTTTCTGTCATACAAGTAAGGGCTTCCTAAAATGATTCCACATATATCTAAAGTAATTATGTCTAACTCAACCTCATCTACAAATGCTAACCCAAAAGAAAACTTGAGTTTGCATTGTTTAGTCACTTGTAGTTGTGCTTTATCATTTGACCATCCTAATGGGTATGGTTTCTTGTGAGGTGTAGTCACTAAGCCCAACTTCTTTACAATTGCTTCAGAAATTAAATTTACTTGTGAGCCACTATCAAACAAAGTATCAATATTTTGATGTTTGGAAATAACTCGAATATGGAAAAGCTCATGTAGTTTTCTCTCATTTTCTTCATCAATAGTAGATTGTGAAGAATTACTAGTAGATGCTTCAGAATTCTTACCTTTGTAGAAATTTTGAATAATATGACACATATTCACAGAGATTATCCTGATTATACACTTATAAGCGGAACATGCATAATACATAACCTCCTCTACATTGATCATCAATTTACAGAAGCAGAAACATTCACAGGCGTACATAGAAGCATCAATCACACATATCAACACAATATTTTCCTGGGGAAAGCATCTCGCTAAAAACCCCAACTATCTATATATTATAGTGATTGAATAATGTAACAATACATAGTACAATACTCCTCACAAGTACTCAGTACTATCTCCACATGCTACACACAATACAACTCAGATCTGATCTCCAAATCTCCCTCGCTGCTTGCCTGCCTCCACAGCTCAATACTTGCTCAAGAATTGATGAGAATGGTTTACCAAACTCGTATTTGATCTGCAAATAATCACTCACATTGTGTTGGACGTGAGCACATGCTACAATTCTTGGTATTGGCCAATTCATTGGCATACTCAATCCCTCTGATTGTGCAAATCATCATGCACAACTATAGTCACAATTGATAGTAATCTGATCCTCTAACACCTATCCCTGCTGAACTGAACATGCACTGAGTTAACTGATGTATTCTATAGTTGCATTATGAGTTAATAACTTGTGAATTAATTAATAACTAATTCACCCAAATCATCTCTAGTCTATTGATCAGTTAGACTAAATACAACTAGTTTAACAAAGTTAAACTGAACACAACTCCATCAACTGCACCTCCAGTCCACTAAAAGCAACTCACTTGAGTTCTAACTGAAGTCCTGCATGTAAATATTAGTCATCCCATAGGTAACCATGTATTTCCTTCTGGGATCTGCATGTACCACATCCATAGCTCATCCTGAAGTGCTCCAAGAGAATAAGATCAAGTTTATAGTCCAAATATTATTATGAGACAATAATATTTGACTTTTCTATTTTTGACAGCCAGTCTAAAAATAGAATTTGATCACTCATACTATGATCACTCATACTGTGGTCACCCATACTGTGGTCACCCATACTGTGATCATCCCTACTGTGGTCACTCCTGCTGTGATCATCCCTGCTGGTTTCCAAATATAGAACTTGTGCCATAATTTGCCTGCAGGCCCACTTAGTGAAGGTGACTCCTTTCCACTAAGCTCCATCATCTTGTTGCATTCTCAACAAGCATTTCTTGTTGCACACTTTTCAACACTCCCTCTCAACAAGAAAGGCTTCCTCTCAAACCCAATCCTGTAACTTTAGAATGTTCTCCATGCAACACATCTGGCTGGTCCACTTGCTCTGTCATCAAAGTATCTGACTTCTATTGCCTCTATCGACTGAAAACTCTGCATCTCTGTGCTCTTCAATATCTGACTGCTCTAGCCTCTGTCACTTTGATCTCTAACTGCATCTGTGCTGTTGCTAGTTCTATCTCCCAGCATTACATCCGCACTACACCTCCCAACTGACCTCCCTGTTGGGCTAGAAACACCCTTTGACGCTGAAGCTCTACCTGCTGTTGACAAGTTCTCCCTCTCTGACATCTGCGCTACTGCAACATCTCCATGCATCTCACACCATTGCACACTTCTCTGTGCCACCTAGCACTGTGCAAAACTGTTAATTTTTGGTATGTTCTATGCTAGAGCAATTTATTTAAATTTTCACAGTTAGCAATCACATCAGCATTACGATAAACTGCAGATAGAACATAAATATAATACGCAGAAGACAAGCCAAGACAAGAGGACACAAGATATGGCGCAAGCCAGGGACAAACCCCACAATGTGTGGGGAAACCCTTTGATCAAATCTTCTTTTATCTTCAAAGTTTAGCAGAGAGAGAGAGAGAGAGAGAGAGAGAGAGAGAGAGAGTACAATTACAACAGAAGTCAACACTTTGACTTATCTAGATCTAGCATAGATCATTTCGTATAACGATGAGATCAGTTGAAGACATTCTGCTTCAACTGATTCTCAAGGTGACTCCTTCACCTATCATCGTGCTGCATTTGGTCTTATAGTTGCACCACGGCACACTGCACCATGCTATACTAATCATGATTATCATCATGCTTCCCATGTCCATGATCTTATCCATCATCATGCTTCATGCTTCCCATGCTGCCCATGCATCATATCAAGCTTCATGCTGCCCATGCTGCCTATGCATCATATCAAGCTTCATGCTGCCCATGCCTACATTCATCATGATGCTGTCCATGGTTCATGCAACATTGTGCTATCCATGATGCAAATATCATTTACCTTTGACAACGGATTGTGTTTATGTCTGCGCGTATAGTATCCATGCTGTGCGTATACCATGACGCTCATGATGCTCTACATATACATAACAGCGTATATGTCAATGTCAGCGTATACCATGATGCTCGGCATATACATAACAACGTATATGTTAATGTCTGCGTATGCCATGATGCTCTGCACATACATAACCTATGTTAATGTCTGCGTATACATAACAACGTATTCCCTGCATACACATTTCCATGACTGCGTTATTACTGTATACATGATAGCGTTGAATTTCCCTGTGTATACATGACATCATTGAATTTCCATAACTGCGTTATGACATCGTATAACCTCATCATGTACAACGTGTAATCCATCGTGGACAGCGTGAGAACTATATATATAATCTCCAGCGTATCTTCCTGGTAGAATATATAATCTCCAGCGTATCTCCAACATGAGAACTATATATAATCTCCAGCGTAACTTCCAGCGTGAGAACTATATATAATCTCCAGCGTATCTTCCTGGTAGAATATATAATCTCTAGCGTATCTCCAGCGTGAGAACTCTATATAATCTCCAACGCAACTTCCAGCGTGAGAACTATATATAATCTCCAGCGTATCTCCAGCGTAACTTCCAGCGTGAGAACTATATATAATCTCCAGCGTATCTCTAGCGTGAGAACTATATATAATCTCCAGCGTATAATATCCCTGTCTTCCTTTGCCTGCGGATCTTTATGACCTGCGTATGTGTCTTCATTGTCAGTAGAGACTGCGTTTATTCCTTTCCTTACTGCGGCTAGGCTCCACTACAGCGTATAAGCTAGGGCTGCGTATAAGTGTGAACATTGACTATGGATAGCATGATCATTGACGCGTGAATATCTCTCATGACAGCATGAAACCAGCGTATCCACTATGAACAATGTATGCCAACATATAGGTTTGCATGCGTGACTGTAATTTAGGGCCTTTCCTTTGGCTGCATATGAGGCCTCCTTTACTGTGGCCAGATCTTTGCAACTAGGGCAACGCACAACAACTAGGGCAGCACTTTGAAGACCAGCGTATCACCCATGGTGTCTCTCTCCAAAAACCCAAGACGTGGAGAGGAGATCACACATGAAGAGGGATATCTCTAATGACTCCAAATCCTCTCTTATTTATACTAGAAATGTAGAGGTTGAATAGACACGTCGGTGGGGCTTCTAGAGCCTACATAAGAGCTGGTCGGCTTGATAATAATTACATAAACAAAATAAATTCATATCTCCATAAATACTTATCGGAATCGGATGATCTTTGGATCAATCCTACACCTCTCAACGAGAGGGATCCAATAAAAATATCAGTTGCCATAAATAAGCCGACCCACATGGAGTTTGGCCCTAGTTGCCAATTTAACAAAAACATGTGTGCCTCTCGCATTGCTGCAACCTGCTAGCTATGCGCTGTCCTGGGAACCCCTGCACTGTCGCTCTCTCTCCCCACTCCATCCACATCTGTCTCTACCCAATCAATCAGTTCTTGCTACTACACATCAGGGCTCCCGTAGCAAGGTCTCATCCAAGAGGTTGGGTACCTCAAGGATCCTACCCCTCCTCCTTGGGACGATCAATCCACATCACCCCACCTCCTACCTAGAGGTATGGCTGCATGCGATCCCTCAGCCCACCTGGCTCGAAGTTTCCACCTACTGGAGGTCTCTGGATGAGTAGATGTCTCTACTCGATCTCATCTCAGCTTCCCTTGTTGTGGCTGCTCCACAACCTCCTGAAGCTGCTGCACCAATCGTGGCTCCTCCACAATCGTCTGAGACTTCTTCTGGCTTTGCATGTTGAGAGGTAATATACGCTCCCTCTCAACCACCAAGTCTCCGTCAGTTGCCTCGCTGCTCAAGGCTTCGCATGCATCTTGAACCTCAAGAACATATAGGTTCTTGACCCGTGAACCAATCTCATGACAATGAAAGCATCTCACCTTCGACTTGTCAACCTTCTTCCCATCACTGGAAGAACAAGATTCGGAAAGAGAAACCTTCTCCTTCCCCTTCTTCTCCTTACTCGCTAAGGCACAGTTCTCCTCATCGTGCATAGATGAAGAACTGTCTCTGTTGCTCTGTCTAATCTCCTCCTGCACAAGATCTGACCAAAGTCTCTCCCATCCTAGCAGTTTCTCCCTTCCATTCACCGAGTCCTGTAGCTATGCCAACTCTTAGGAAGGTCAAGGAGTGCTAGACTCACCATCCTCAACCGACAGTCACCCCCACACTTCCCAACTCATCCTAGCATTGGGTGAACTTCGTGAGATACTTGGGCATACTGTGTCCATTCTCACACAGAATGTTTCTGAGTTTTATCTCTTGCTTTGGAATTAAATTCGAATTCCACCAGCTCAAAACTCAACCGCTTCCAATCTAGAATTTGTGAGAACAAAGTATTTCTTGTACAGAGATTGACTGTTTGGGCATTCACCGGATATCTCACCTTCCAAAAGAAGGATGAATCTAGAGGCTACCTGGTCCGATTACAGACTCTGCCTGAAGAAATAAAATGTAAACACTTTCTGAATAATAGATCTGATGATCAATCCTCGCTTGATATCCTGTAAAAATCTCCTCTACAAATCAAGCAGCTCCGATACCATGTAGAAATTTTGAATAATATGACACATATTCACAGAGATTATCCTGATTATACACTTATAAGCGGAACATGCATAATACATAACCTCCTCTACGTTGATCATCAATTTACAGAAGCAGAAACATTCACAGGCGTATATAGAAGCATCAATCAAACATATCAACACAGTATTTTCCCGGGGAAGTCATCTCGCTAAAAACCCCAACTATCTGTATATTATAGTGATTGAATCATGTAACAATACATAGTACAATACTCCTTACAAGTACTCAGTACTATCTCCACATGCTACACACAATACAGCTCAGATCTGATCTCCAAATCTCCCCCGCTGCTTGCTTGCCTCCACAGCTCAATACTTGCTCAAGAATTGATGAGAATGGTTTACCAAACTCGTATTTGACTTGCAAATAATCACTCACACTGTGTTGGACGTGAGCACAGGCTACAATTCTTGGTATTGGCCAATTCATTGGCATACTCAATCCCTCTGATTGTGAAAATTATCATGCACAACTATAGTCACAACTGATAGCAATTTGATCCTCTAACACCTGTCCCTGCTGAACTGAACATGCACTGACATGCAACTGAGTTAACTGATGTATTCTATAGTTGCATTATGAGTTAATAACTTGTGAATTAATTAATAACTAATTCACCCAACTCATCTCTAGTCTATTGATCAGTTAGACTAAATACATCTAGTTTAACAAAGTTAAACTGAACACAACTCCATCAACTGCACCTCCAGTCCACTAAACTCAACTCACTTGAGTTCTAACTGAAGTCCTGCATGCAAATATTAGTCATCCCATAGGTAACCACGTATTTCCTTCTGGGATCTGCATGTACCACATCCGTAGCTCATCCTAAAGTGCTCTAAGAGAATAAGATCAAGTTTATAGTCCAAATATTATTATGAGACAATAATATTTGACTTTTCTATTTTTGATAGCCAGTCTAAAAATAGACTTTGATCACTCATACTGTGATCACTCATACTGTGGTCACCCATACTGTGGTCACCCATACTGTGATCATCCCTGCTGTGGTCACTCTTGTTGTGATCATCCCTGCTGGGATCCAAAAATAGAACTTGCGCCATAATTTGCCTGCGGGCCCACTTAGTGAAGGCGACTCCTTCCCACTAAGCTCCATCATCTTGTTGCATTCTCAACAAGAATTTCTTGTTGCACAATTTTCAACAACCTTTTATACCTGGGGCTATAATGGTTGTTTCATCTCCTGAGTCTAACCCCAAATATTTCTGAATAGCTGTAGTAGTCTTCTTCTTCTTGCCCTCGAACTTCTTAGGTCTCAGCTTCGGATGCAGAATCCAATAGTGCTCATCATCATGCCCATCCTTCTTATAGTGGGTGCATGAAGAATTTCTCTTCTATGCAGTGTTAACCTTCCTTGCTTTCCATTTATGCTTTCTTTTCTCCTTATTCTTGCTTGTAGTGGGTTGGGATGATCCCCCAACTTCTGGACTTCCATTCTTTCCTCTAGCTTCTAGATGAGTAGCTCGTACAGATACCTCATCTATACTAGTGGGATTAAACATGAGGATAGTGTGCCTCATGTAGCTGTGTAGACCACCGATGTACTTCAATAGAGTCTCAGGTGAGTCTAATGAGATTCCTAGAATCAATGCTCTCTTTCTAAATTCTTGGGTGTATCCCTGTACACTTTTCCCTTTCAACTGTCGAAGAGTTTGCCAACTCATCATGGCTTGCTGCATGTAGGCCAATGGATAGAACTGCTTTTTGACTGCAGAAACAAATTCATTTCAGAAAGAGATAGTCTTACCTTGTCTCTTCATGTCAACTTGGGTCCTGCCTTCCCACCAAACCAAGGAAGTGCCTCCAAGGTGTAGGCTTTCCAGCTGAATCTTGCTCTTGTCTGAATCGATACTTTGTACTCTGCAATAAACATCAATTTGTCTAATCCAATTGTCCAACTTTTCTGCATTCAACTCTCCATCATATATAGGTAAATCAAATTTAACATCTAGTTTAATCATAGATGCCTTCTTTTTATGTTCAGGGCTATTAGGAGTTGTGAGAAAGCTTTCCTCTTTCCCTTTGCCTTTTGAGTGGTCATGGAAGTGAGACTCTTCTTCTCCTTTATCTTTTTTGGAGCTTGATGAGTCTTCATCTTTATGTTTTCTAAAGTCGTTATACATTTCCTCTACCATGGACCTTATGGCTAGGAAAATATCTATGAATTGAGGGTATGGCCCCATAGAACCTTCCTCTGACATTGTCTTTCGAGGATAGACTCTCCCAATTTCAAGATTAGTTTTGACCAACTCTCCTTCTCCTAATTTTAGTTTTGATCTAGTTAGCATTCAACAGCTAAATCCAACACAAGCTTGTCTAACCTTAACAGCCTAAAGCTCTGATACCACTTGATCTGAAAATCACTCGTGAGTGATCTCAGTTAAATAATTAATGAATGAAGGTATTACAGACTCATGTGCTGGTGTGTCTCCATGTTATCTTAGGCAACAAATCGATCAGATTGCAAAATACACAGACACTGGAAAATGGAAAACAGTAAGAGAAACACAGTAAGCAAATGAAAGGACACAACAAATTAATAAGGAGTTCACCCAATCCTCCTGGGTTACGTCTCCGGTCCAGCTTTCAGTGGTGGCCTTCTTTATTGTGTCTTTAAAACAGAGTTTTTACAATGAGGACCTCTATTTGAGTCTCTTGAAACAGATGATGCTTAGCAGGGTAGTTCTTGGATTCCCCAAGCCACTAGAGTGCATAGACTCTTCCTTACCAAGTCTTGACCTCAACTAGTATGAATGGGATGAGTCCAATTTGGTACTCAGTTCCTGACAGATATTCTCACAGGGATTTCTTGAACCTCTCAAGCCTTCTGTCTTCTCGATGCTGCCTTAGCTCCACAGGTCAGCTCGACTCTCTGTTCTCTACTTCACTTTCTGTTCGGTTTATCTGGCTCACTGTCTCCTTTGCTGTTTCATTCACTGTCCTCTCTCTTGTTCTCTGTTCTGCTCATGGCTTAAAGCCAATCCATCTCATTACTGTTCGTTTCCTCTTCCTCCTCTTTAGGTCGCCTGATGCTATTCACTTGGAATTCCCTACCTCTTCATCTTCGCCACTATGTAACGTCTCACAAGGAAGTGGCCACTTGTCCTTTCACGAACTGCGCCAGCTCTTCCTCAAACAGTTCGGTATTTTGGTTACTCTATGTAATGATTCATTCGCCAACTCAGCGGTCCAATCGGACTTCAAACTTTTATATGCTACAGCTTAATTCTCCCTCCGAATTTGGTTTTCCATCTGGCGCAATCTCTGCCGTTAGATTTGGAGCCCCCAGATCCTACAGTGTTCGGTCTTATCGCACGGTTTGACTTGCTCGGATGTTAGCCTACGATGAGAGTGGTTTTCTCTCTCACCCGCCGGACATGGGTCATCCAACGTATGGAATCGTTGGGTCCTCTAACAATTCTGCTTACCACCCAAAACTCCTCCGATATTCCGCTGGTTTTGGAGCACGGGATCCGCCTGTCATTTCAACACTTTTCCCATGGTTTTCGGCTTTCCTTGTGACCGAGCTCTCGGGGCTATTCCTTCTCGAGGGGTTTTTCCCAACGACAGAAATGGCATCCATTTTTTGATCCGGACTTCCTAACTGCTAGTTTGCATCCTGCGCAGTCTCCATGGGCCTCGGTCAGTGCGCTTTGACCGAGGCCCTCATCGTTCCTTGCTGGCTACAAACTGCCACTGTCCAAATGTCCTTCCTGATAGATCTTTTTGCACAAGTTTTTGAAGTCTTTCATGATTTGATACAGTCATAGAACTCTGATAATTTTCCATGGATCCAATTTAGATCAGAAATTTTTAATATTTTTTTTCATAATTTGCTAGTTGACTTTGGGGTTTCTTCCAACATTATGTCATACTGAGTGTGCTTGAAATTGAATGTTCAACCTCAAAAGTCAACGAATCCAATTGTTCAATTAGATACAATAAAGGTAAAATTGTTAGGGGAAATGAATGAAGTGTTAATATGATTGTCATCTAATCCTAAAGTTTTCCAAATTATTGACATTCTTGTTGCTGATATACCAAAAGTTTACGGTCTTATTTTGAGTAGAGATTGGTCAGAAAAGCTAAATGGATATTTTTCAACTGATTGGTCTCACCTCTGGCTTCCATATAGTGGAAAACCAAATCAAATCAAGATATATAGGGAAAAACACTTAAAATACATTGTCACTAATCTAGAAGAAGATAATGAACCTATGGTTTTCACAAACAATATTATGGGTAATTACTCTACTGATGCTTTCTTAGGAAAATTTCTAGCCTAGGGTTCTCCTTTTTCCCTTGAATCTGTTTTTTCTCAAATTGAAATTTTTTCCCATACAGATTCATTTCATTGTATAAACATTAGTAATTATTTTCTTAATACTCTTGCAGGTAATTTATTTTGGACTTTGTATTTTGATGGGTCTAAATCCAATGATGGTGCAGGAGTTGGTTGTATTCTGATCAGTCCTAAAAATGAGAGAACCATGCTCACTTGCAGATTAGAATTTGAATGCACCAACAATGTAGCAGAATACGAGGCACTTGTTCAAGGAATTAAAAAAGAAATTAGTCTAGATGTTAAATTCTTTAAAGTATATGGTGATTATGAGATTTTTATCAAACAAGTCAGAAATAATATTCATTGTGTCTCAAATCATCTAAAACATTACCAAACGTTGATCCAGGATTTGACATATCATTTTCTAATTTTTAACATTTCTCCTATTCCCAGATTACAAAATGCTAGTGCTGATCTGTTAGCTAATGTTGCATCTAAATTAATTTCACCTGAGGATTTTGGTCCTAGTCATTTTTCTGTTGAGTTGATTTTTAGGCTTTCCATTACAGAAAATATCCCCAATTAGAGAGTTTTTAATGATAATGCTGATATTTTGAGTTTTCTGACATCTAAAGCAACATACGGGGATCAAATCATAAATGAAGACATGCATGATAAAGAACTTAATAGGTCTTCTGAGGAAGATAAAATAAAGAATGCATTGCCAAAATATGTGGTCAAGTTGGAGGATCTCTATGATTTGAAGGATAGATTTAAACGTCCTACCAACTGTAAGGTTCAAAGGTCAAATTTAAAATTTGAAGTTATTAATTTGCGAACTGAAGAGAAACCTCAGAATGTCAATCTTGGTCTTGTAATTTCTCCAGATGAGACGCTTGGCTTCATCCATTTTCTTAGAAGATATAGGGATATTTTTGCTTGGAGTTATGAGGACTTGAGAACATAAGACACACCCATAAGTCATCATACTATCCCTATGCTTCCTAATGTTAAGCTTGTACAACAAAAGCTTAGAAAGATTCATCCAAATCCTGAGCCTTCCATCAAAACTGAATTAAACGAATTACTTAAAGCCAAGATCATCTTCCCTGTCAGACACTTAAAATAGGTTTCGAATCGGGTGCCAGTAAGAAAGAAAAATGGTGATATTAGGACTTGCATAGATTTTAAAAACTTGAATAAATACTCTAATAAAGATAATTTCCCTCTGCCTCTTATGAAGCAAATTCTACAATCATTAGCAGGATCTGAACTAATGTCATTTTTAGATGGTTTTTTAGGTTATAATCAAAATTTGGTACATCCCGATGATAGGTTGAAAACAAAATTTAGAACCAAATGGGGTACTTATACTTGTCAAAAGATACATTTTGGTCTAATCATTGCAGGAGCTACCTTCCAGAGAGCCATGGATTTAGCATTCAAAGGTCTTGTCAACAAATATGTAGTAATCTAACTTGACAATATAACTATTTATTCTAAAAAATGAGGTAGTCAATTGCATGACCTTAAATATATCTTTGACAGAGGCATACAATATGGTATCTCTTTGAACTTGAAAAGCTCATTTTTCACCTTAACTAAGGGAAAATTATTGGGATTCATTGTTTCTAAGGAGGGTATTACTATTGATCATGATGGGATCAAATCCATTTTTGAAATTTCACTACCCCATAATAAAAAATCCATGTAGTCATTCCGTAGTTAAATTAACTTTGTAAAGTGTTTTGTCCCTGACTTTTCCCAAGTTATTGTGCCTTTGCAAAATATGATTAGGAAAACCACTATTTATAAATGGGGAACAACAGAAAGAAATGCCTTTGGAACCATTAGGGAAGGAATTGTTCAAGCTCCTTCCTTGTTTTCACTTGACTATTCCAAAGATTTTATTTTGTATACTTTTTCATTTGATCATTCTTATGCAATTGTCCTAACAAAAAATAATGAAGAAGGGGCAGAAGTTCCCATTGCATTTGATAGTTCAGCACTACAAGGTGATGAATTAAATTATTCACAAGTTGAGAAACAAGCCTTTGCTATCTTCAAATCTATTAAACATTTTAGATCATCTTTGCTCAAGTCACATACCAAAGTGATTGTACCTTTCTCAACAATTAGACACTTGCTAATACAAAAGGAACTTGGTGAGAAGAGAGAAAATTGGGTCATAGAATTACAGGAATATGACTTGGAGATTAAACCAACTAAGATTGTTTGTGGTCAAGGTTTGTGTAAACAAGCTACTATTTGTAATGATTCTTCATTGGAAAACATTTCAGGTGAACTCAATCAATTACAAGAGGCATGTTTGATTAATTCAGAATCACAATATGCTAATATTATATTCTATCTAACTCATGAATATGCACCAATTGAACTTGATCTGAAGAAGAAAAGATATTTAAGATTAAAAGTGAATCAATACCAATTAGTGAATAATGTTTTATTTAGAAGAAATTATGACTCTATTATGCTTAGATGCCTTGAAAAGACTGAAGCTGATAAATTTTTGCAGGAAATACATGATGGCCCAGTTGGAGGGAACTTTGGAGGAGATACCACTGCACATAAAATCCATCATGTTGGATACTATTGTCCTACATTGTTCAAAGTCTCACATGCTTATTCAAGAAGGTGTAAAACATGCCAAACAACTTCAAGTGGAGAGAGAAAGGACACCTTACCATTACAACCAGTCAACATTGAAAAACCATTTGAGCAATGGGGACTAGATGTTGTAGGTGAGATTGTTTCACTCTTCAAAGCAACATAGGTATATTCTTACCACAACCAACTATTTCACAAAATGGGTGGAGGCCATACAATTAAAAGTTTTCAGTTTTGATCAAGTCATTTATTTTATTCAAAAACATATCATTACCAGGTTTGGCCTCCCAAACACATTAATTTTTGATAATGCACCTTATTTCTCTGGTAATTTATTGACTGAATTTGCATTAAAAAGAGGTTTCAAAATTAAGTATTCTGCCAACTACTATCCCCAGGGAAATGGGTTGGCAGAGTCAAAAAATAAAAATCTCATAAGAATCATAAAATGAACCATAGATGATAATGAATGAAAATGGAACATAGCTCTAGTTTATGCTATTTGGGCTGATAGAATCACTTATAAAGCATCATCGGGAGCTTCCCCCCTATATCCTAGTTTATGGGAAATAAGCAATTCTTCCCTCTGACATAGCACTACCTTCCCTAGCTTTAGTTCAAGCAATTGAAGAACAACCTTGTTCATCATTAAAACTAAGGTCATATCAAATACTAAAGTTAGAAGAAGAAAGGGAGAAAGAAAACCAGAATTATGCCAAACACCAATAAATTGTTAAAACTTGGTTTAATAGTGGTCCAGTTGGTAATACAACCTTTCAGGTTGGAGATTTAGTATTGAAATGGGATAAAGCTCATGAAGAGAAAGACAAGCATATTATATTTCAAAATTTATTGCTTGGCCCATTTTAGATCACTGAACAAATTGGCCCATCAACCTTTATGTTATAGGATATACAAGGAAGGAGAGATTCCCTCCCTGTAAATGGGATAATTTTGAAAACATAATTTTCATGAAGAAGACTTCATGACTTTTGTACATATGTAAATATTCATATGTATATACGGCATGTATAGTTTAATAAGTGAATGCTATGCTATTGGTTTTGTAACTAGACTATATTTAGTTCTCTATAATTTCATGAAATTTTATCCATAAAATGAACCATCAATATAATGATACAACAATACTTTTGTTCAAATTTCTCATACAATAGAGTCCCTGGTTATTTTGGTTCTTTTGTCATCATTTTTGAACTACCTTCATCCTCAGGTTTATAATTAGAAAAATATACTTATTAACAATGGTCTTATATCTACCAACATCTGAAATAAAAATTTAGTCAAGTATGAGTTAGCAATACATAACCTTTCCACCATCCCATCTCTTAAGGAGTGGATTTGCCTCCCCATCCAATAGTTTAAATTTTTTTAGAGTGTAATTCAAAAATATAAATTAAATTGAAATATATGAGGTCTCATTACGTGCCAACCTACCATGATCATAGGTTCCAAAAGTAGTGACATTACCATATCTAGTCACCAAGCCAAGGTAATGGCTTCTAGACATATGAAAAAAAGAAAAGAGGTCTCATCACAAGCCGACTTGTTCACTCTTGTTAAAACTTGTGAATGACATTGTTAATATCTGGTCACTAAGCCAGGACAATGGATTTCAATTGTGCTCAAAGTATATAATAATAATGTTCAAAGTCGCTCTAAAAAATCTCTCTTATGGATGGGATACTAGCATTTCCAGGGTTAAAAGGTAACCTTGATGAGGCTATGGATGCCTTCTTATGGTAGTGGTTCTACCTATGGTATTGAGGTTTATCTTAAAATGCTAAATTCTGCTAACTATTTTGTTTTCATAGGACTAAATAGATTCCAAATATTTTCCGTAATCTATTACATGTTTTTGTATCAAAATACTGACAAATAATGAGGAAAACTATTATTTGTTCATGAATAATTGTCATTATTGTGGTTGTGTGTATCAGGGACACTTATATCAAGAAATTTTAATACTAGTATTGTTGTATCATTCAATTTTATTTCTTTCATGTTTAAAATTTTATATCTTTTTCCAGATATAATTGTTTCTCTGAGTGCATTGCCAATTGTTGTAGCATACAAAACCCCCCCATTAGTTTTTATTTTTAATAAAAAATAAGGTCCCTTTAATTTTTTTCTACGTTATTATTTTCTCTTAGAAATAATATTATTTATCAAATATTTTCTTGATTGATCATTCGATGAATAAAAGGGCTAAAGGACTAGACCAACCACCTTTTATAATCAATTTAACCTTTGAAAAATATGGAAACCATTTAGTTTTAAAAGAAATCACGAAATATCAAAATCCCATAAATCCAAATGAATTGATGTTTAAAATATTTACAGGATCTAGGTTATCGAAAATCGCGCCCATTACTAGCTGGCCCGTACAAAGAAAGCATAGATGACAATCACGAGAGGCGAGATTTTTCTATGACACAATTTGCACTATGGATTCTGACAATTCATCATGGGAAAACATGTATCAATATTTCGAGGATGAGGAGCCACAAGTCATGGTAAAGATGCCAACAATAGCTAATGATATTCATTCTTCCAAGCCCACTTTCCAAGGTGCAACAAATTTAATCCTGCATAGAATTGTTGCTAAGCCAAGGCTTATGCCATATACCAATATGATGAGATGGGTGGTTGAAGATTTTATAGTCATAGAAAGAAAACTTATTACCAGGAAGGGCATGTTTATTGGTCCATTTGCGGTTGAATACCTACAAGTTATGTAGCTTACAAAGTCATATTATCATTTCAATAGGAAATATGCAAAGGATTTTATCAAAAAAATGAGGTACCGACATCCTTAATAAAAGATTGGAGACAAAATCCTAACAATCATAACATCTAGTTGGCTGATGGTAAGTACGGCATTGCTTCTCTCGCATCCCCTTTTAGTCAAATTGCTACTATGTTATGTGGGATTTTTGCATTTCCAAACGTTTCAAAATTCCCAGATGATTGAATTCCCTTAATTGATGGCACCTCAGAGGGTGACATTTTTGACTGGGCTACTATCTTATTAGATAATTTAGCCAAACATATTCTTGCTTTCCACACGTCCCGCATTGTTTCTGAAAATAAAAATCCCCTTTCTATATGTCCACTTACATCATGGATTGCCTATGTTTTTCGTTGGATTTTCCCTCCATGGGATGGAAATGGACTATATCTAACCATTTACCCATTCATGTTTACCATAATTCGCTATGGGAAACTGACTATTTTGCACACTTTTACCAAATTTTCCACAGAGTAATGATTCCTATTTATGAGTTGGTATATGAGAATAAACCACCAAGAATGTCCCAAGAGGCTATGAATAATCTGAGAAATATTGGAACTTGGTTTTGTGAAGAATTGTTTACCTATATTTTTGTTTGTGGAAGTTATGTTACACCACATGTTAAATTGCCTCTTTATATTCTAGATAAGTTGCTTTGCAGGGAAGTGGCCTATCAATTGGTTAGCCATGGAATAACGAAAGCTCTCAAAGATAGTAATAATATGGTGTGGCCTAAATTTCCATTATCATTTGGTAACTTTTCCCTATCAAATTATCAACATGCAAAACTAGAGATACCACCCATAGAAGAGCTCAAATTCACTATTATGCCTTTCCAGGAATATGACCATAATAAAGAAGTAAATCAAGTGGATTCCCTAGCCAGTATAAGGAGATATATTCATGAGGTTAATAAATTTTATGATATCATTTCGTAGGCATCTTCTACAAATTCAATTATGCAAAAGTTGGTGTAAGAATTATTAGTTGAAGAACATGAATAGTTCTATGCTTTCAGAGATGCCAGACTAGAAACATTTCCAATGGACGCACTAGAGTTTCCTACACAGGAGCCCATCTAGGTCAATAATCCGATTATATGTCAGGTGTGGAGCCTGATTATCTTTTGTATTCAAAGATTTTAGCCGGATGTATACCCCAGGAAGACTGTACACCCCTTCACGTGGGGGGGCTAATCCCCCTGACTAGGGGGTCTGGGGGCAGCGTCCCCGAAGCTAAAAATAGATGTAAAATTGCCTTGTAAAAGTCTAGTAATTTCTAGTCAATCTGGGTCGTTCATTAGGCAGATGATCTGACGGTAGAAGTTATGTTTAATTTAGAGTTTTTTGCCCTAGAAGGCAACCCCTCACTATATATGAGGGAATTGTATTTCATCTATTCATATCTGTATTTTGAGTGAGGAAGAGAGAGGAGATTGAGAGTGAAGAGGGTGTTACAGTAGATCTACTGTAGGTTATATCTCTTCAGTTTGTTGGATAATATAATAAAAGAAGGACTATCTGTTTCTCCGTGGATGTAGCCCAAACTGGGTGAACCACATATATCTGTGTCTCCCTTGTTTTATGCATTTTCTGTGTTTATATTTCTGCAATATTTTATGTGTTCCATTGCTCCGTAATATATAATTTTCTTACAACTGGTATTAGAGCCGAAGGTCTATTTGGCTGATAAAATCGCAGGAGAGAAGGGTTATTGGTTCGAGTGGGAGCAATGGCGGAAGATCGTAGGTTTAGGGTTGAAAAATTCAACAGCCAAAACTACCAGCTGTGGAAGATGCAGATGGAAGATTATTTTTATTAGAGAGATTTGCACCTACCATTGAGCGGAAAGAAAAAGAAGCCAACGAGTATGATAGACACAGAATGGGATATTCTAGATAGAAAGGCACTTGGAACAATACGGTTGTGCCTAGCGGCGTCGGTAGCGTTTAATATTTCAAAGGAAATGACAACACAGGGTTTAATGTCAGCCTTGGCCAAACAATATGAAAAACCCTCGGCCTAAAATAAGGTATTTCTTATGAAGCGTTTATCTAATATGAATATGTTAGAAGGTGGATCTGTTGCAGACCATTTAAATGCTTTTAATACAGTTACAAGTTAGTTAAGTTCTGTAGGGGTAAATTTTGATGATGAAGTCAGGGCTCTGTTATTTTTGTGCTCATTGCTAGAAAGTTAGAATGGTTTAGTTATGGCCATTAGTAACTCTGTTTTTGGATCTAGTACTTTAAAGTTTGATGATGTTGTCGGTGCAATCCTTAGCGAGGAAATGCGACAGAAAAGCTCCGGTGAGACATCAGGTAATGCTTTGACTGTAGAGACTAGCGGAAGAAAAATGGAAAGAGGAAAGAGCTTTAGATATCGTAGTAAGTCAAGAAAAGGAAGATCCAAGTCCAGATCGGGGATAGTGTGATGGAAATGTAGGCAGAAAGGACACCTGAAGAAAGATTGCAAGTCTTGGAAGGGAAAAGAAGGAGACGCGCAGCAAGAAGCTATTCATGAAGCGAATGTAACAGGTGATGTGTTGCAAGATGCCTTGATTCTTTCATTAGAAAATATTATTGATGCCTGGGTGGTAGATTCAAGGGCCTCATTCCATGCCACACTTGATAAGAAACATTTTCATGATTATGTTCAAGGAGATTTTGGACAAGTTCGATTGGGTGATGATAAACCCTGTAAAATCGTTGGAATGGGTACAGTTTTCATAAAACAGCAAAAAGGAAATCAGTGGCTATTGAAGAAAGTAAGGCATGTTCTAGATCTGAAGAAAAATCTGATTTCAACAGGGCACTTAGGCGGTGAAGGTTGTGTGACAACTTTCACAGATAAAGCTTGGAAGGTCACCAAAGGAGCCCTGGTAATAGCGAAAGGAGAAAAGGTTGGTACATTTTATTTATGCAATGGTATTTCTAATTCTGTTAATGCTTTAACCTCTATAGGAGAAGATACGACATTGTGGCATCATAGGCTCAGGCACATGAGTGAGAAGTGGATGCAGATTCTCACTCAAGAAATTTGTTACCAGGTTTGAAGCATGTTGATTTAAAATTCTGTGAGAATTGTGTTTATGAAAAACAGAAGAGAGTCAGATTCCTTAGAGTTGGGAAATAAAAGAAAAGTGAAAAATTAGAGCTTGTGCATATAGATGTATGGGGACCTGCTCAGGTATCATCTCTTGGTGGTTCTTGTTATTATGTTACTTTTATTGATGATGCAACCAGAAAAACCTGGATTTATTGTATTTGAAATAAATCTGATGTATTTGATACTTTCAAGAAATGGAAAGCTTTGGTTGAAAATGAGACAGGGAAAAGGTTGAAGTGTCTCAGATCAGATAATGGAGGTGAATATTGTAGCAAAGAGTTTGATAGGTACTGTTTAGAGAATGGAATTCGTAGAGAGAAGATAGTGCCAGGAATGCCACAAGAAAATGGTGTGTCAGAAAGGATGAACAGGACAATCATGGAGCGTGCAAGGTGCATGAGATTGCCTGCAAGATTGCCTTTACAATTTTGGGCAGATGCTATAGATACTACTGTTTATCTAATAAACAGAGGGCCTTTAAGTTCCTTGGGTGGTGGTATTCTAGAGGAGGCATGGACAGGTAAAAAGGTAAACTACTCATTTTCAAAGAATTTTGGTTGTGAAGCCTTTGTCCACATTAACAAAGAAAATAGAACAAAGCTTGAGGCAAAATCAAAGAAATGTACCTTTATTGGATATGGTGTTAATGATTTTGGTTATCGCTTATATGATTATGAAAATCACAAAATCATTAGGAGCAGAGATGTAATATTCAATGAAAAGGTCTTGTATAAGAATCAGTGGCAGGAAAAGAAACAAGAAAAAGAAAATAGAGAATACACAATGCTTGAAGATATCACAGGAAAAGTGATGGTGCCTGAAAATCATAATGATCAATAGCTAGAACAACAACCACAGTAGCAACAAGCACTTCAAACACCTGAAAGTGGTGTTAGAAGATCTATCAGGATAAGTAGACCCCCTAAACAATACTTTCCTTCATTATATTATGTATTGTTGACTGATTCTGGTGAACCAGAATGTTATGAAGAAGCAGTGCAGGTAGAAACCAGGAAGAAGTGGGAGCAAGCCCTAAAAGAAGAGATGGACTCCTTAGCACATAACTAGACTTGGGACTTAGTCAGGTTGCCTGCATAAAACAAAACATTGCAGAATAAATGGGTTTACAGGCTGAAGGAAGAAGATGGAGGAAAACAGAGGTACAAAGCTAGACTTGTGGTGAAGGGGTTTGCAAAGAAGAAGGGTATTGATTTTGATGAAATATTTTCTCCTGTTGTTAAAATGACTTCAATCAGAACTATTTTAAGTCTAGTAGCAACTGAAGATTTTCATTTTGAGTAGTTAGATGTAAAGACAGCCTTTCTCCATGGGGATTTGGAGGAAGAGATATATATGTGGTAGCCACAAGGATATGAGATAAAAGGGAAGGAGAAACTAGTGTGCAGGTTAAAGAAGAGCTTGTATGGCTTAAAACAGGCTCCAAGGTAGTGGTATCTAAAATTTGATAGGTTTATGTCTGAACAAGGTTATACTAGATGTCACTCTAATCATTGTGTTTATCTCAAAAGGAAAAATGATGGCAGCTATATTATATTGTTATTGTATGTAGATGATATGCTTGTTGCAGGTTCTAACATGCAGGAAATAAATGTGCTCAAAAGGAAATTGGCAAACTCATTTGCAATGAAGGATTTGGGTGCTGTAAAACAAATCCTTGGTATGAGAATAACTAGAGACAGGAAGAATCGCAAATTAACATTGTCTCAAAGTGACTACATAGAAAAGGTGTTGAAAACGTTTAATATGTAGAATGCAAAACCAATTAGTATACCTTTGGCTAGCCATTTCAAATTAAGTAAGGAGGTGTGTCCCAAGACTCAGGAAGAAATGGCTCATATGTCTAAAGTTCCATATGCATCAGCAGTTGGAAGCTTAATGTATGCAATGGTCCGCACAAGGCCTGATATTGCACATGCAGTGGGAGTTGTAAGCAGGTATATGAACAATCCAGGAAAAGAACATTGGATGGTAGTGAAGTGGATTCTCAGGTATTTGAGAAGTACCACAAATTAGGCATTATGCTTTGGTGGTTCAAACATTGCTCTACAGGGATATGTTGATGCAGATATGGCAGGTGACAGAGATAACAGGAGGAGAACTACAGGATATGTATTTATTGTAGGTGTAACAACTGTCAGTTGGGTTTCAAAAATCCAAAGTGTTGTTGCACTTTCAACAACAGAAGCAGAGTATGTTGCTTCTATAGAGGCTAGTAAAGGAATGATTTGGTTACAAAGGTTTCTGGATGAATTGGGAAAGAAGCAAGAGTTGGGCAGGTTATACAGTGATAGCCAGAGTGCCATACATCTTGCAAAGAACTCTACATTTCATTCCAAGACTAAACATATACAGCTCAAGTACCATTTCATACGGTCAACATTGGAAGATGGACAATTGAAGCTGGAAAAGATACACACTAGCCAGAATCCTGCAGATATGTTAACAAAAGTTGTAACCAGGGAGAAACTAAGAATTTGCTCAGTTTCAATTGGTCTTCAAGTATGATGAAGAAGATGAGAAACAACTAGGTCCAAAGTGGAGTCATTGTCTAGCAAATGAAGCAGCGGTGGAGTTGTTATAATCAATATCCAAGTGGGAGCTTGTTGGGTGTGGAGCCTGATTATCTTCTGTATTCAAAGATTTTAGCCAGATGTATACCCCAGGAAGACTGTACACCCCACCACGCAGGGGGGTGTGGGGGGGATAATCCCCCGTGGCTGGGGGGTCCGGGGGCCAGCGATCCCTCGGCGGGGGTTCGAGGGCAGCGCTCACAAAGCTAAAAATAGATGTATAATTACGTTGTAAGAGTCTAATAATTTCTAGTCAATCTGGGTCGTTCATTAGGCAGATGATCTGATGGTAGAAGTTATGTTTAATTTAGGGTTTTTTGCCTTAGAAGGCAACCCCTCACTATATATGAGGGAATTGTATTGCATCTATGCATATCTGTATTCTGAGTGAGGAAGAGAGAGGAGATTGAGAGCGAAGAGGGTGTTACAACGGATCTGCTGTAGGTTGTATCTCTTCAGTTTGTTGGATAATATAATAAAAGAAGGACTTGTTGTTTCTCCATGGATGTAGCCCAAACTGTGTGAATCACGTATATCTGTGTCTCCCTTGTTTTATGCATTTTATGTGTTTATATTTTTGCAATATTTTATGTGTTCCATTTCTCTATAATATATAATTTTCTAACATTATATCTACTCAGCAGGTTTCATCATCATCTAGTTGGAATAAGGAATTACTGGGGGGGGGTGAATCAATATTAGTGAGGTTCTTAATTTTTCTTTTTTTTTATGAATATGTGTTTAGTTCTTTCCTCTATTATCTGCTACTTATGAGATCATTCATACATAATACAAATGAGCAGCAAGATGAGACATTCATATGTACATACAATCCATCGAAGAATACACATATTGACACTGGTATTTTTATGTGGAAACTCAAAGGGAAAAAACCACCAATTTGTTTGTTTTTATAATGTAAATTAAGCACCTACTTAATTACATCAGTTTATTTATGAGCACCCACTCACAGGCGGCACCAAACCCCTTAGGATAAAAAGCACCTACTTTTCAAGAGGCATTGACCTCTTATGAATTCAAGCCACCACCTGCACTAGCCACTATTCTACCTTTCATACAATTTTCAAATTGAAAACAAAGGCAAATACATATACATATAAATACCAATCTGGTTCACTATAGAAACATGCTTCTTCTCTTGGTCCTTTTCTTTTCCACAGGCTCTCTTGGCCTCACTCAACAACACCTTATCCTCTAGTCACTAATGTATATACTCTTCTCTTGGACTCTGTTCCATAGTCTCTCTAAAACACTCTACTACAATCCAAAAAGTTTCTCCAGTTGCACAACTCTCATACACTTAGCTCTACTCTCTTCAACACATCCAACACTACTATCTTCCCCACACAACTCTATAACAATCACTGGTTTTGTTCCTCTGTTGCACTTTACTCAATGTTGTCTCTACTACTAGATTCCACACTACTCGAGCGTACCTCTGTATGACACCTCCATACTACTGTTGCATCTATTGCTTGAGTTCTTTCTTTGTATTAAACATTAGGATGGGCTCTTGAGCACTTCACCAATTCTCTGTGTGATCCTCGATGCTTAGAATGTAATCTCAATCCACCTGCGCACTGTGGCAAGGCTCCCCATGCTTACTAAATTGATCACAAATATCATATTTTACTCCAGCATGGCTATGTTCTTCCTTTAATTCGTTGAAGCGTGCAAATAAGAGCAATGATTCCTTACTTCTACTTAAGACAGACTCCTTTATCTACCCTTGCATGTAATGGTCCTTGCTTCCTTGACACAACGATATTTGACATTGGCCATTACTCCATCAACCGACTCCTTTGGCTTGCATTTACTCTCTAGTTTCCTACCCGTTCATCCTTTCACTTTGTATTGCAATATCATACCCATAAGTTAGCTTAACTCATATGAAAATAATGTTATGAAATCACACAATTCTGATGCCTTTAGCCCCTTAGCACTTAGGTCTTATCACTTGTTCTTTCACCATGGGATCGAGAGCTATGATCGATGACTTCACATACCACTATAGTGTTATATGAGAGTCTCGACATATCATAACTTTTATTGAACATACCTTTCAAAATTGCAAAGTCATGATTGCGTTTAAATCCATTTACTTATCCCTTTATCATATTTCCTTCATAGGACTGGGTGCCATGATCAGGGGCATAACACTTAGGTTCTAAGGCCTTCAGGCTCCTTCCAGGGTCCTTTCTCCCTGTATATTTTTCTATTGCGCCCTTGGTTCCTTTAGATTCTCATACAGGTGCAAATACATCAGAAACTCTTCATTTCTTAATTTTTCTCAAATTTCATTTATGGAGCAGTTCCAAAATTCAGATCTCCGAAATACTTCCCATTGGCATCACATATCACCTTGGTGCTAACCCCACTCTGCACCCTTGGTCCTTTGGGTCTCACATGGCCAAGCACCAATCCACATCAGAGCTTCTTTTTTTGAATTAGAACTGTTTCATAAAGAATTTGCATAGGAGTGAGGAAACTCGGAGGTGTGAAATTCTTCATAGCACTTAGGTGATAACCCCGCTCTGCGCCATTGGTCCTTTGGGTCTCCCACGATCATGTTCCAGTCTCATCGGATCCCCTTTTAATAGGTCATAACTTTTTCAATAGGATTTAATAAGAGGTTAAGAAATCCCAACCTTCGATGTTCCGTCCTTCGAGATGACATCATGTTGAAGTCATCATCTCCATGTGGCATATCCTTAGTGGTGACACATGTCACCAGGATTTTCCCCATTAGGCAACCCAAATTACTAAATCTAACTAGCACGTGTCCTCCGTACTACTACATCATGCTGACATCATCTTCCATGTGAACTCCCCAAGGCCAATCAGCTGCTTCCATGTGTCCAATTGGAGGAGAGATAAAAGCTCCATCGGTCCTTGATTTTTCAATGATTTCCTTTTTTAATTCCTCTTCCTCGCAACCTTAGCACTTTCAAATAGTTTCCTTATTAAGGCCTTATGAAATTTTGATTTTTGAAATTTAGATTTGTGAAATTTTGAAATTCCTTCTGCTCCTAGTTTTCGATATCAGGTCCCCATGTGCTCCTACTTCCAAAATTTCGATGGCCTCCAGATTCCAACATTCATATATGCCTTCTTCTATGAGGTTTTGATATGACCTACTCTGATATTTCAGGTTCCGAAATCTCTAGTCTCTTGAGGTTCGAAACCCAAGAAAATTGGCTCTGATATTTGACTGCCTTTAGGGTTTCTTTTAAGTAGAATTCCAAGGTCCCAATGGCTCCCTACTTTTGATATTCAACCTTCCAAAATTGAAATCCCGATATTTTACCTACTTCAAAGGACTCCAAGCTCCTTTACTTCAGATATAAATAAATTTTGATTGTGATGGCCACTTATGAACTTCTACATACCATTGGAAATCTCTTTCAGAGAACTTTCCAATGGAGTAGGTCCAATGTAGGATTTGAGCCCATATGTTACCTGAAATATGACTGCATAGATCTCTACCTCAATTTTATTCTGGTTGACATCAATGCCAACATACCAAATTACATAATCTGACAATGTCAATTGACCAACAATGTCCCCCTTTGGCATTGATGGAAAAAACATAAGGCCCCCCTGAAACAAGGAATGGTATTCTTTATTGTTTTTATTCTTAGTTTCTCCAGTAATATTCTCCCCCTTTTGCATTAATGGCAAAGGATGCCCCTGAATACTCCCCCTAAAACATTGTAGCCTACTCTTCCATTGATCCCACATGTTGAGTAGCTTCCAACGTGCACCAAAATTGAGTCATTTAGGAGGAGGAGTCACAACTCCTATCTTTTTCATGAGATATTCAAAGAGTTCTATTTCCAGTGTCTTAGTAAATATATCTACAAGTTGGTAATTAGTGGCCCCATATTCAAGCCTAACAACATTGGATGCAACCAGTTCCCTTAAAAAATGGAACTTGATAGCGATGTGCTTCTTCTTGGAATACATGACATGATTCTTAGAGATACTTATTGCACTTTTATTATCACACATGATTGGAATAGGATCCGCCAAGGTCTACTTCATCCATAAAATTTGTGAGAAACAAGTAGCAATTGCAATATAATATGCTTCAACAGTTGATAAATAAATGGAGGTTTGTTTCTTAGTGATCCATGACACTAAGAAATTTCCCAAAAAGAATGTTGCACTTGAGGTGCTCTTCCCGGTATCAGTACTGCCTTCCCAATCAACATCAGTGTAGGCCTTCAAATTAAAATCTCTACTTTTAGCATACCACAATCCATAATCCATTGTCCCTTGAAGATATTTGAAGATCCTTTTGACAACAATGACATGAATTTCATGAGGAAAATATTGAAATCTGGCCACAAGATCCATCGCTTGCATGATGTCTATTCGTGAAGCTATGAGATACAACAAGCTTCCTATCATGGATCTATATTCAATCTGATTTACCAGTGGTGTCTCATATTCTTTGCACAATTTGCAGCCTGTAACCATAGGTGTGCTAACTAGATTGCAATCTTCCAACCCAAACTTCTTCAAAGTTTCTCGTAGGTACTTGGATTGGGATATAAACATTCCATTTTGAGACTAAGAAATTTGCAATCCAAGCAGAAAGACAACTCTTTGATTATGGACATCTCGAACTCTTTGTGCATGAAATTCGCGAATTTATGTCCCAATTGTTCTATGTTGCTGCCAAAGATTATGTTGTCTACATATACTACTAAAATTAGTAGATGATTTCCTTCAGAATTTATGTATAAATTTTTGTCTACAGTAATTTTTTAAAGACTTGTTGAATGTAATGATCCAATCTTACATACTACAGCCTTGAAGCCTGTTTGAGTCCATATAAGTCCTTTCTTAGTTTGTACACAAACTATTTATCTCTAGTGAGTGTGAATCCTTCTAGATGCTCAGTATAAACGTCTTCTTTCAGATATCCATTGAGAAAGGTAGACTTCACATCCATTTGATATACCTTGATATTTTTATGACTGGAAAAAGGAAAGAAAAATTCTGTCAGCTTCTAGTCTCGCTACTGGTGTAAAGGTTTCCTTGAAATCAAACCCCTCTATTTGAGCCTACCCTTTTCATATCGAACGAGTGTTGTTCCTAATTACTTGACCCTGCTCATTTAACTTATTTTTAAAAAACCATTTTATTTCAATGACATTTTTCTCTGTGGGTATTGGAACAAGATTCCAAGTTTCATTCTTCTCAATTTGATCAAGTTCTTCATTCATAGCTCTCACCCAGAACTTGTCCTCACTTTCTTGGCTGAAATTTTTAGGCTCAATCTAAGATAGCAGAGCAAGAGTTGAACAATTTGAACTATCAACAAGTTTTCTCCTAGTCTAAACACCAAGTATATGATCTCCAAGAATTTGACTCTTAGGATGTTGTTTTTGTACATACCTGGAGGATGTTTTGGACCTTGGATTTGTGCTTGTTTCCACATCTTCATTATTTGGATATCTTTCATCTTGATCTGAGAGCCTGATGTCTAGAATTTCTTCTCCATATAAGTTCATGTTTCCTTTGGAGGAATCGCATTGTGAAGCTACTTAATCTACTACCACATCAGTGCAATCCTCAACCCTCTTTGTCTGTTTGTTGTAACACTTGTAACATTTACTTTGAGCAAAGTACCCGAGTAATATATCGTCATCAACACGTGAATCAAAATTTACTGGATTTTTATCAATCCTTTCGATAAATGATTTTCTACCAAACACCTTGAAGTGTTTAACTTATGTAGGTATTCCCTTCCACAACTCATAGGGATTTTTATCACTATTAAGCTTGAGTTGTGTTCTGTTTGATAGGTAGGTGTTGGAAATAATACTGGGGGGGGGGTGAATCAGTATTATCAGATCAGTAAAAACTTTCCAATTTCATACTCAGAAACATATACGCTACTTCAATTAAGTGAACCTGCATGTACACGCTACTGTGTCTAATGAAACTCGCGTATATCCAGAGATCTTATAATTCAGTTAGCTTAATCTTCAGTAAATGCATCAGAACATTATTAAGCATATTAACAGTAAACAGGTGCAGAATAACAGAACAGAACATCACACAAGAGCCACACACATGAACACCATGATATAAGGTGGAAACCCAATGTGGGTGAAAACCACCTGCTGCAATTCGTCTCTTTCTTCTTTAATAAGAACTTCTTTTACAATGTACTGGTGCAGTCCTTTACCAGTACGCAGGCTACAACCTGCAGAGGGCTACAACCCTCTCTCGTTTTCCAACTACTTTTGGAAGGGAGCTACAACCCCCTCAGCTCTTGTACTAGCCGATCCATTTACTAGTACGTAGGTGCTGACCCTACAACCTGCTTTCCTTCAGGGACCACGTTTCATCAATTTTCAGACTGGATCCAAGAGTACAAAACAAACATTACCACAATACAATCATCAACTTATACTTGCATCATAATTCATTAAACAACCCAATACTAAATCACTGAAACCCTGTCATCAAGAACACAGAACCCAAACCAGAGTCCAGAACTCTGCAACAACCACCAGAATCAGCAGCAACCTGAAATATCAAATCTTATTATGCATACGCTACTTCACTGTACCAAAACCGCGTGTATACGCGCTTTCACCAAAGGAAACCCGCGTGCAGATCTAGAAATAGTTTCTTATGCCTTTGCTGTCAGATCTGACCCTTGCCAAGCGTCCCGAACAGATAAACAGTAATACCAGATCTTCTCACTTCGTCAGACACACATTGCTTGCTCCTTTGCCTAATGATCTTCTCCTTATATAGCCTTAGGTACTTCACAATACCACGGTCCAAAACCATAGTAACACAATACCATCAACCTCAAAACGAGGGATCGACACGCCCGTCGAGACACCATGGTCCGAAACCATAGGCACAACTTCCAAGGACTAACCGCCACGGACCAAAGGTACTTTTCCACATACACGCTCTTTTACTGAAGCCAACCTGCGTGTACACGCGACTTGATATATAGAGAACCTGCGTATACGCGACTTGGTATATAGTGAACCTGCTTGTATACGCGACTTGGGCTTAACGAACCTGCGTGTATGAACTTTCTTGGCATGCTGTACTAAGATCTGTCCTCTGATTAAGTTGCCATCACCTGTACCAACCTCTGAGCACCTGTACCAACCTCTGAGCACCTGTACCAACCTCTGAGTGAGTTGCCATCAAGGACAACACTTGAATCATAATGCCAACAATCTCCCCCTTTGGACTTGATGGCAACCACCACACCAAGTCACTCTCCCCCTTTGACATCAAGGGCAAAGGGCGGACCAAGATATTTTCTTCTTTGGTATACCTTCTGCTGTCCATACTGCTGTCCATACTCTCCCTGAGTACATGCTGAAGTTTCTGATTTGGCTCCCCCTTTGTTTATGCCAAAGTGTACCAATCTATCCACGCTCCCCCTGAGCAGATGCAGGTTCTAAGACCAGCCATTCAGATCTGTACCATAAGCATCAGCCTGCAATACTATTCCTTTGATCAAACAACAAGATGTATCATTTAGTTTCATCAGCCACTTCTAACCATAATGCCAACAATGAATTATTTGAAGTATATGCTCCCCCTGAGTGTGAGCCAACCATGACTGAACCATTTCCTGAGTCTGTTCTGCTCCCCCTGAGCCTGAGCCAACCATGACTGAACCTGGGTCTGTTCTGCTGCCCTTTCTTCATATACGCGACTTTGCAGCCTGTAACTCATGTATATACGCGACTTGTCTTCGTTATATCAGCGTATGCAAGATGGAATACTGAATTTCATCACTTTCAGATTCCCCTGTGTCTGTTATGTCCGCTGTCTGAATTATGCCGCACCTTTCTGTCTCTGTCTTCTTCAATTCCTGCAACTGTGATGATATATGGTCCTCTTGTCTTGAATTTTGAAATCTGCTCCTGCATTCCCTTGCTTTATGCCCATAGTTGTTGCATGTATAACACCTTACATTTTTCATGTTCCTTCTATCACAATCAATTGCTTTGTGTCCATATGCATTGCAGGCAAAGCAATATCCTTTGAAATACCTGGGATGCGATGATCTTTCTTGAACCATTCTACTTCTACACCTGGCTGCAACATGTCCAAGATTATGACATACATAACATTCAACATTATTCAGTGGAGGAAATAATCGTCTATCACGTGCATAGTTAGGAGTAAAGGATCTTCCTTGAGGAATTTCTTTCCTTGGTTGTTCCTTGTTGAGCATTTCAGATTTCTCATTAGAGTTTCTTGCCTCACCTTGTGAACTAGATTCACCTTCAACATATTCATGAAAACCAAGACCAGTCTTGATAGCAGGAGACCTTTGACTATTAAGAATATCATCCAAGACTTTAGTACTATCTTGAAATCGTAAAAGCTTATCCTTTTCTTCTATTTTACCTTTCAAGATATTTACCTCAACTTGATGTTGTTCTTCCTTTTTCAGATATTGATTCCTTAGGTCTTCTTCAGCTTTTCTTCCTTCTTCCACTTGTCACTTTAGTTTGGTCACTTCATGTTCTTGATCTTCAAGATCTTCTCTGTTCTGTTCTCTTGATTTTTTAAGATCTTCTTTTAGAGAGAGGATCTTTGATTCAAGTCTCTGAATAGTTGTACTCTGATCCTTTACTATATCCTGAAATTTCTCCCTTACCCTGATTTCTGTCTCCAATTGTTCTTTTAATTTGGCAACTTCTTCAGTTTCTGCATTCTTCTCTTCATGTGCCATGAGACTTTTAATATCTTCGCTATTATTGGATGAAGCATTCTTCTTCTTATGTGCCATGAGACTTCTAATATCTTCACTATCATTGAATGAACTTTTAATATGGGTATAATAGCTTCTACCATTGTTGGGCAATTTATTGGACTTAAATTGCTCATAAATTATCGACCAGGGAAACTCGTAAGCTTGTGATGATGCCAGCACTATATGTGCAGGAGTAGGCGACTAATTCTATGTCTAATTAAATTACCTACGATTCAATATAATATGCAAGGGAAGAGGCTCCTAACTAAGGAGGTCCTGGTTGTCCTTCCCTACAGTATCATAGAGAAACCATATAAAACTAAAAACTTGAAATAAAGACAAGAGAATGAACTTTAATTGTTGCTCAGATTCAAGTAGAGAGAGAGACTAACTTAGTCTCTTGATTGTCCTCTCATGCAATAATCCAAACTAAACTAAGATTCATTCATAAGCAGAAGAAATGAAATAAAAGCGCAAAAGAATGAATTTCAATTACCATATAAATCATTGGAGAGAGAGCCTAACTTAGACTCTTGGTATCTCCTCATATGATACTTGAAACATAAAAGCAAAAGAATGAATTCCAATTATCATGCAAATCAAATAGAGAGAGAGTCTAACTTAAACCCTTGGTTGTTCTCTCATATGCTGATAAGATTTTAATTCAAAACTCATTCACCAATCAAATCCTTAAACATCTAAACAATGAAATGAAATAAAATCTAATATGAAATAACATGTTTCTCTCATCCTTTTAGAGTGAGCTCAATTCTCCTAAGAACAAGACAAATTATTCCATATACTACATTAAGCAAACCTATATCTAAAAACTACATAATGGAAAGAAAACTACATAATGGAAATCGATGAAAAATGAAGCTTTATTCTATTCCATCATCAATTGGATACAATGCTCTAAGAGTCCTCCCCTTGGAATGGAGGAGTTACTCCTATTTATACAATGAGAGGAGATAACAAACTCATAATGATGATCCATTAATCTCTCTTTTAGTTCCATACATTTCTCAACCATCTAGACACATAATCCTATCCTCCATGATTTCCTCCATGAGGTCCATGATCTTCTCCATGATCTTTTCCATGAGGTGTATCTTATCAAATTCGAATTTGATCTTTCAAGGCCACAAAAAGGTGTCTTGGAAGCTTCCTTGCAACCTACACATGTCAACAAACTCATGCTAATTGTTAGGTATAAGTTTAAGCATATTATTTTCTAAGTTTTAGCCATAAATTCACTTAGAAATGTTAAGAATTAATAAACTTTGGAAAAGTATTGTTATGACCCAATAATGAGGTAAACATAATGATATGGAGGTGGAATGGAGGTGACATGAAGGTAAAATGTGAAGATATAAGTGAATAATGGAGTGAAAATAGGGACGATTTTGAGGCCCAACATCTCCCCCAAACTCAAGATATTGCATGTCCTCATGCAATCAATGGTATCACATGTCCACATGCAATCTATTACATTACGTTTTGGTACTTGAGCTTTGGCTCGAACTCTGCATGATATCATTTACTTAACTTTTGCAAAGCATTTTTGATGAATTACAACTTGGTTGGTTCTTGTGTTTCAACCATATTTTGTTTGTTGCATTCAATGTATGACCTTTGCATAATGATAATGTGCTTTTTATTGCAGAGTATTTTTGTTGGAATGCATCATGGTTGGTTCTTGTGTAACAACCATGCTTGTGTTGGCATTTTGTTGGAATGCATCATGGTTGGTTCTTGTGTAACAACCATGATTCTGTTAGCATCCAATTAACTTTTAAATACTTTTGACAAAGCCATTTGTATGCTCATGTAATAGTGAATATAGCTTGAAGGTAAGTGGGGTTAAGAATGTGATATATGAATGTGGATGTTATATGACTGTGATATATGAATGTGGATGTATCCTTCCCCTTAAACGGATGATTTGGGAAATTATGTGAAATGGGGAAAGCAAGGAAAAAGGAAGTGAAGTTTTTCCAAAAATTATTATTCTAACTTTTCAAGGAATTTAATGGTTAAAAGTTAGAAAATATCATACCTTAACTTACCCTTCCAAAATGGATGAGAGCTGTGCACGTGTGGCTGCAAGAACTTTTGTTCATGGTCTTCTTTACTTGGTTGGAAAAATCATGCATGAATCATGCATGTGCAGCTGCCACAATTCTGCTCTAAATCTGCTTCTTCAAGCTGTGGGTGAAAGATGAATCTGTATTATTGTATCGGCTGCTGGATCCTCTGCTGGATGAAAAATCTGAGGAGCCTGCTGAACATGGCTGAAAGTTGTATCTGCCACTGGATGATGAATCTGATGAGTCTTGCTGAATATGGTTGAAAATATATAAGGCTTGGAAGGTATACAAAATATAGAAGTTACATTCTCCTCCCAGCCTTATTTATTCACTTGTCCTCAAGTGAAATACAATGTATACAATGAATGGAAATACAATGAATGGAAATTGGCTTCATCTGCTACAAAATATGGGTCTTCAAGTCTTCAACGCTCGATGGCACAAATCTTACTATGTGATTAAATGTGTCGATGTCGAACATAGCAAGAAGTTGTTGACTTAGTGGCCGTTAATGAATGCCCCTAGCCAACACAAGAGCTCCCACCATTGATTCCAATGGGAGTCAGGATGCCTAACACATCTTGGTAGGTACGAATAAATTTGTCGTGGTCGAGTCACCTACAAGATCCAACGAACAAGGGATATTAATGTACTCCCATTGTTCATTGGAAAGAGTACTTGCCATTAAGGCATGCAAGCCTCTAGGTGTTTTTTCAATGATACATAGACTCTAGGACTTTGATTCAAGCAGAGTTTTATTGGTGGAAATGAAGGGGAATGGTAATGAGAAGAAAAATGGATGGATGTAAGGAAATGAATAATGTATGAATTAAGAACTCTTGCTGTGAAAAATGGATATGGAAGTGTCACGCCTTATGGATGTATGATTGGTGGAATTCAAACTTTTTCAGGGAGGTGGATGGTAGTGGTTGTGGAGATGGATTTGTCTTCAGAATTTGTCATGAATTTAGTCTTTGGAAGACTAATTGTCGTCACAATGTAATCTCCTGAATGATCACTTTGTTATCTTATAACCTGTAAAAAAACTTGGCAGAAGAAACATAAGTTTGTTCAAGAAGAATTGATCATTTCCTTCATGATTCTTACGCAAAAATTTCATACCAAATAAATCAGATTTAGGAAAAATCAAAGTGTTGCAAGTGACTCAATTCATGATTTAAGTTTCAATCCATTTTAAAACTAACCATGAAAAATAATACTCCCTGTTTGTGTTCGATAACTCATGTGCTTGGCAATTCTGTCCTGCATATTAGTGCGTCATAAAGCATAGAACAGAAAGATGTGAATGGCAACTTAAAGCTATCGAAACAAGAATCCACCATTGGTTGATAAACCGATTTTTGTAATTTGTTTCCAAGTATTCCATTTTTTATTTCAAAGCTGTGTAAATTTTGTGAATTTTTTTATGTTGATTTTACTGTTTTTTTAAACAATAAATTAAAAAAAATATTTTTTTTTAATTTATTATTCAAGTTGAATTTTCTTTTAAAATTGTAAAATCAACAAAATTTATTTAGGAAAACCTTAAAATGAAGTTAGTATTTTTTTATATTTTATATTTTATTTTTAAAGAAAATCCAATTTTTTATCTAAAAATAAATATAAAATAAAAATGTTTTTTTTTTTTTTTTAACCATATTAATATAATTAGAACATATTAATATATTAATATAATTAATATACTAATACAATCATAATTTATATTAATACAGGTCAATCATTATTTATCAATCAAATCAAATCAATTATTATTAAATATATACACATACAAATCAAAACAAATCAAAATTATTACTATAAATATACAAATATAAATCAAAATAAATCCAATCTTAAATGAAAATGATAACTACTAATATTGCAATATAAATCTAAACATTAAATGAAAATATATATATATATAAAACAAATAAAAATAAACATATTACAATTAAACTACACGTAATATATTACAATTAAATATTACATTAAAAAGTAATAAATATAAATGTAATATACGTAATATATTACAAAATATTACAATTAAAACGTAATAAATATAAATGTAATATATTACAGTTAAATCAATAAAAGAAATTCAACCAAAACGAATTCAACCAAAAGGAAGCTCATTTAAGAAACTCATTTTTTTTCACCAGGCCGTGTATTTCAATAATATTTGCCAGACGGTTGCAAGCAAGCTCTTATTGATCTCCGCTCCTTCCATTCTTGTTTGGCGATCATTATCTGTGGTATCAGCACCACGCTCACTTCCAGCAAGATCTATGAATGAGAGTTTCCCAACCAAACGAGCAGGCTTTGATTCACTGCCATCAACTGATCTTTTGATGACAAGTTGAAGAATTGCATGAGAACGTGATGACTCCTCATTTGCTCCTGTTGTGCCAGTGCTCCTAGAAGCATTTCCTTTTTCAATGAAATCTTTGATAGTCTCCACATCATATACTCTGAACTCTTGCAGGCCCACAATACAGACTTGCTGTTTGCCATCTTCTCTCATGCAAAGCTTCCTCCTTTCACTCAGTAGATCATAAAGCTTGCCACCATAAATTTCAAAGAAACTGAAGCACAATTGATATCCTCGATTTTTGTAAACTTGGTCCATTAATCTCAGAATGTCGTGGGAGGCCTTCAGTGGCAAGGGCTGCATGGTAAAAGTCTTTCCGCTGCCTGTTTGCCCATATACAAAGCATGTTGCTTTAGTCCGTTGAAATATTGCTGGAACAATGGGTTCAACAGTCACTCTGTACACCTCATCGTTAGACACTTGGTCATCTAACACTGCATCAAAAACAAATTCATATTTCTCAACATATGCAGTCAAGTCCACCTTTCTCGGCATATACCAATGCGTTCTTGGTTTGGCAGCCCATACATATAACAACCAGCGCTCAACAAACTAATTTATTGCATCAACACCCATATGACACACTCCATGATTTACGCGTTCTCTATTTTGAACAATCCACATACTCACATGCATTTGACAGAGATTTAGTGCGCAGCAAAGTGAAGTTTTAAATGTAACAACGGTTGTAACAAGCAGCGCGCATATATAACAACCCTTAGTGCTTCGGCATCCAACTAACACTTCCACCTTTGATGCATTGACTCCACATTTAACTCAACCTCCACTATCGTGTTATGCATGCAACAGGTGATTTTAAATGCTGGCCGATTACCATTGTTTTCACACCACAATCTATGCATTAATATCTGTTGAATCTTTCCCTACGTGCTGTAGACTGAGAGTTATCCCGGATTTAGAGTTACCTGGCTGTCACTGGCCGCGTGGGATGCAAACAAACATTCAAATCCCTCCTTTCTCGGTCAGTCGAACTGGTGTCAAACAACGAAATCTTATGAGTAATGGCGTACTCATTCCTATCTACAGTCGCCGAGCGAAATGAACTCGAGTTCTTACCTTGTTTACTTGCTAAACTCGGCTTCTTCGACTCAGATTTTTCCTTTAAAATCTCTCTCAACACACTCCTTTCACCTTTTGATTTATTTTGGCTTCAAACATGATTTTTCTGAGCTCTGGCAATGAAGAATTGTGTTTTGAACAGCGCAGGGAAGGTTTCTTATTTGTTCATTGCGGCAACGTCTGTTGATTATGGCTTCCGTCGTGCCCTTCTTTGCAATGATATTTGCTTATTACCATTTCCTTACCTGGCCGTAGCACCGCTGTGTGGTTATTATCATATGGTTGGTGTAATAATGTGCCAAAATGATTCCATACTATTTACGTTCAAAGCTTATGGTTTTAAATTCATAACTTTTGCATTTGAAACGTTATGTCATCATATATATATACCACAGTTTGGTTTAAACATCATCCTTTCTTACCATCGAATGAATACTTACGGCCTCCAATATATCATTACATTGCGCCTTCATAACCATATTATAGGCACGGCCTTCACATGTATCATAACCCGCGGCCTTTTGTCACTATGTTATATGCGTATTTGATTTCTTTTGTTTATGCATATTTGGAAACCTTCGGCCCTTTGCAACTATATGATATTCCTTTGATATGCGCATTTGGCCCTTTATAACTATGTTATATCCCTTTTTATATACGCATTTGATTTATATATTTTCCTTTTTGATATGCGCATTTTATATTCCCTTTTGTAACATATATGTTAGCGCATTTATAAACTTATGATATATATCATTAACATATACCATAAACTTAATGATTTTTGAATTCCATATAGCGCATAATCTTTATAACATAATTTTATAATTTTAAAATGACCATTGGGGTCATTTTTAAAATTATGACCATTGCTAATGCTTTGAGTTTATGTGCAGGTGAAAAGAGTGGTCCCAGTTTGATCCTTTTGATTGAATAAAAGGTGTTGTATACAGTAGGCCCGCTGGAACGAAGCCGAATGCATTGTAAATTTGAACGTGAATGCTTCGCCAAATTTGTAAATCATTTACAAATCTGTCGAACACTTTCTAAATGAATATTCAAAGCTTTAGTCCCCCAAAAGTGTTTCTTTTTTCTTCCGATTTCACTTCCCAGGTCGCGATTCTTAAAGGAAAGGATCTTGAAAGAACCCAGGCATTAGTTCCATGTTCTCCTTGCTAATGGAGAACCCTGATGAAAAACCAAATTTCAACTAAAAATTAAAAATGTTTTTTTTTTTTCACAAAATTCTTTATTTCATTTTGCAAATTAATTCTTGAGCAAGAGTTTTTTTTATTTGAACCAAATCAATGGACTTTCTGATCTTCCTGATCGCACGAAGTGCAGGAAGAGAGCATACTTATCGATTGATTTGTGTTTATTTATGCAGGGGGGGTGCTTTTGAAAAGACAAAATTTAAAACTAGCTAAACACTAAATCATCAAAAAAAACTCAAATTTAAACTCCTTTGTGAAGATCCTGCTGTCACCAGGTCTCACAAGTTATTTTGTCTAAAGAAAAATAAATACTGAATTAAATTCTAATGCCTAATCCCTTAGCACCATTCCCCGGCAACGGCGCCAAAATGTTGGGCAATTTATTGGACTTAAATTGCTCATAAATTATCGACCAGGGAAACTCGTAAGCTTGTGATGATGCCAGCACTATATGTGCAGGAGTAGGCGACTAATTCTATGTCTAATTAAATTACCTACGATTCAATATAATATGCAAGGGAAGAGGCTCCTAACTAAGGAGGTCCTGGTTGTCCTTCCCTACAGTATCATAGAGAAACCATATAAAACTAAAAACTTGAAATAAAGACAAGAGAATGAACTTTAATTGTTGCTCAGATTCAAGTAGAGAGAGAGACTAACTTAGTCTCTTGATTGTCCTCTCATGCACTAATCCAAACTAAACTAAGATTCATTCATAAGCAGAAGAAATGAAATAAAAGCGCAAAAGAATGAATTTCAATTACCATATAAATCATTGGAGAGAGAGCCTAACTTAGACTCTTGGTATCTCCTCATATGATACTTGAAACATAAAAGCAAAAGAATGAATTCCAATTATCATGCAAATCAAATAGAGAGAGAGTCTAACTTAGACCCTTGGTTGTTCTCTCATATGCTGATAAGATTTTAATTCAAAACTCATTCACCAATCAAATCCTTAAACATCTAAACAATGAAATGAAATAAAATCTAATATGAAATAACATGTTTCTCTCATCCTTTTAGAGTGAGCTCAATTCTCCTAAGAACAAGACAAATTATTCCATATACTACATTAAGCAAACCTATATCTAAAAACTACATAATGGAAAGAAAACTACATAATGGAAATCGATGAAAAATGAAGCTTTATTCTATTCCATCATCAATTGGATACAATGCTCTAAGAGTCCTCCCCTTGAAATGGAGGAGGTACTCCTATTTATACAATGAGAGGAGATAACAAACTCATAATGATGATCCATTAATCTCTCTTTTAGTTCCATACATTTCTCAACCATCTAGACACATAATCCTATCCTCCATGATTTCCTCCATGAGGTCCATGATCTTCTCCATGATCTTTTCCATGAGGTGTATCTTATCAAATTCGAATTTGATCTTTCAAGGCCACAAAAAGGTGTCTTGGAAGCTTCCTTGCAACCTACACATGTCAACAAACTCATGCTAATTGTTAGGTATAAGTTTAAGCATATTATTTTCTAAGTTTTAGCCATAAATTCACTTAGAAATGTTAAGAATTAATAAACTTTGGAAAAGTATTGTTATGACCCAATAATGAGGTAAACATAATGATATGGAGGTGGAATGGAGGTGACATGAAGGTAAAATGTGAAGATATAAGTGAATAATGGAGTGAAAATAGGGACGATTTTGAGGCCCAACAACCATCTTCTTCAGATATCTTTCCTTTGTTATGAGGACATCTAGCAGCATAGTGACCAACTCTACCACATAGAAAACATTTGAAAGGTAGCTTACCTTTGAACCGTCCAGTTCCCTATTCAAGATTCTTGACAAAATTTACCTCATCTTCTTCCTCTGACACTTCGAATGCGGCCTCTGGTGGTACCTCTTGTCGCATTTCAAAAGCAGTTTAGATCCCGTGAAGCTGTGACATGGTGATTTTCTGCACATTCTCCTTTTCTTCTATGGCAGATACTTTAGAATCAAATTTAGTAGACAGAGATCTCAAAACCTTTTCAACTAAGACAACTTCCTCAAATTCTTCACCCAGATCCCTCATACAATTCACAATCTCATCCATACGCAGGAAATAATTAGCTATGCTTTCATTACTACGCATCTTAAGAGTTTCATACCAGATTCTGAGAGTTTTAAGCTTTGCTCTTTTTACCTGATCATCTCCTTCGTAGCTTGTAACAATTTTGTCCCATATTTCCTTAGCTGATTTGAAATGCATGATCTTCATAAATTATGATTGAGTCAAACTACTCAATAGGACAGTAATAGCTTTGACATTGAGCTCATATTGCGTTTTCTCTGTTGGATCTGTAGGAGTTGTTGATGGGAATTTGTATCCTCCTTCTACGATTCCCCAAACTTCTGCTCCAAGTGATTGTAGATATGCAGTGGTTCTTATCTTCCAGTGAGTAAAATTGTTCCCGTCAAAGACTGGTGGCCTGATGTGTGCCTCTCTTTCTGGATTAGCCATTCTGATGGATCTTTTCCTTCAAGCGATCAAGCTTCCTCTGAAGGACCTGCTCTGATACCAATTGTTGGAAATAATACTGAGAGGGGGGGGGGTGAATCAGTATTATCAGATCAGTAAAAACTTTCCAATTTCATACTCAGAAACATATACGCTACTTCAATTAAGTGAACCCGCATGTACACGCTACTGTGTCTAATGAAACTCGCGTATATCCAGAGATCTTATAATTCAGTTAGCTTAATCTTCAGTAAATGCATCAGAACATTATTAAGCATATTAACAGTAAACAGGTGCAGAATAACAGAACAGAACATCACACAAGAGCCACACACATGAACACCATGATATAAGGTGGAAACCCAATGTGGGTGAAAACCACCTACTGCAATTCGTCTCTTTCTTCTTTAATAAGAACTTCTTTTACAATGTACTGGTGCAGTCCTTTACCAGTACGCAGGCTACAACCTGCAGAGGGCTACAACCCTCTCTAGTTTTCCAACTACTTTTGGAAGGGAGCTACAACCCCCTCAACTCTTCTACTAGCCGATCCATTTACTAGTACGTAGGTGTTGACCCTACAACCTGCTTTACTTCAGGGACCACGTTTCATCAATTTTCAGACTGGATCCAAGAGTACAAAACAAACATTACCACAATACAATCATCAACTTATACTTGCATCATAATTCATTAAACAACCCAATACTGAATCACTGAAACCCTGTCATCAAGAACACAGAACCCAAACCAGAGCCCAGAACTCTGCAACAACCACCAGAATCAGCAGCAACCTGAAATATCAAATCTTATTATGCATACGCTACTTCACTGTACCAAAACCGCGTGTATACGCGCTTTCACCAAAGGCAACCCGCGTGCAGATCTAGAAATAGTTTCTTATGCCTTTGCTGTCAGATCTGACCCTTGCCAAGCGTCCCGAATAGATAAACAGTAATACCAGATCTTCTCACTTCGTTAGACACACATTGCTTGCTCCTTTGCCTAATGATCTTCTCCTTATATAGCCTTAGGTACTTCACAATACCACGTTCCAAAACCATAGTAACACAATACCATCAACCTCAAAACGAGGGATCGACACGCCCGTCGAGACACCATGGTCCGAAACCATAGGCACAACTTCCAAGGATTAACCGCCATGGACCAAAGGTACTTTTCCACATACACGCTCTTTTACTGAAGCCAACCTGCGTGTACACGTGACTTGATATATAGAGAACCTGCGTATACGCGACTTGGTATATAGTGAACCTGCTTGTATACGCGACTTGGGCTTAACGAACCTGCGTGTATGAACTTTCTTGGCATGCTGTACTAAGATCTGTCCTCTGATTAAGTTTTCATCACCTGTACCAACCTCTGAGCATCTGTACCAACCTCTGAGTGAGTTGCCATCAAGGACAACACTTGAATCATAATGCCAAGAGTAGGTTGATGCTTGTGTTGCTTCTCCCCATAATGTGTGGGATACATTTGCTTCATCTATCATAGCTCTGGTCATTTCCTGGATTGTTATGTTCTTTCTCTCAACTACTCCATTTTGTTGTGGAGTTCTAGCCATATAATGCTTCCTTCTAATTCCATGATCTTCACATAATTATTCAAACTCTCTTGAAGTGTATTCTCCTCCTCTTTCTAATCTTAGGAATTTGATCTTTAAATCTTTCTCATTTTCCACTTGAGCTTGAAATTTTTTAAAATTCTTAAATGCTTCTATTTTTTCTTTTAAGAGCATGATCCAAGTGGCCCTGGTAAAACCATCAATGAGAAACATAAAATATCTTTCTCCTCTTGGATTTTTTTTCTCTAGTTGGGCCGCAAATATCTGTGTGAATAAACTCCAGTGGTTTATATGAAGAGAACTCTTTTGACTTGAAATGAGTTCTACGCTGCTTACCAAATTGACATGACTCACAGATTGACTTATCAGGCCTTGACATTCTTGGAAAACCTCTCACTGCTCCTAGCTTGCTGACTCTTATCAAACTGGCGAAATTCATATGACCAAGTCTCCTGTGCCACAACCGTGCTTCATTCAGTTTTCTTAAATAACAGTTTACTTTGGAGTTGTCAAACACATATACATTTTTGTGATTTCTGATTTCTTTTCCCACTAGCTTTCTGTCTTTCTCATTTCATATCTCACAATCCTTGGATCAAAAGATCACATCATAGCCATTATCACACATCTAGCTTACACTAAGCAAGTTGTGCTTGAGACCTTCCATGCACAACACATTTTGAGCTTTCATCTTTTGATCTAGACTGACTATGCCTTTACCCTTAATTCTTCTTGAAGCATTGTTTCCGAAAGTGACATTGTTTCCACTGTATTTTTCTTTTAGTGATAGAAAATTTTTCTTATCCCTAGTCATATGCTTGGAACAACCACTCTCCACATACCATCTATTCTCTTGATTATGTGAGGATAGAGAAATTCCACATTGCATGCTATTTTCATTTTCTTCATTTCCAATTCTCCTTATCCTTTTGAGAAGATGGCTGCTGAATATTATGGGACTTGGATAGGTAGTCAAACCCACTTCTTCACTCACTTACCTTTTGCCCAAAATTATTACATTTGAAACATTCAACATCACTTAACAGGGGAGAGAATGAATTTCAATCTTTGAGAGGAGAGTTTTGAGATCTAAAATTCTGATTCTTATTAAATCTAGGATTTTCATCTCTTTCAACTTTGATCCTTCTACAATTAACAACCTTATGTCTGAAGATGTGACACTTATAATAATAAACATAAAATAAATAAGTGTACCTTTTGATTGAAGGTTTATGAGCTTATGCAAGGCACCTCTATTGTCTAGCTGATTGATTCATTCTCTGTTGGTGTGGCTCCTTGGGGTGGATGGTGTTATTATTCCGGTGATGATCTCCTCTTTGCCTTGTTTCCATTTTGTCTTCATTGATTCTCCCTTGAAGCTTCTTTTCATAGCTCTACGGTTCCTCAAATCCTATGGACCTAAAGTTTATCTTTCCCATAGAGGATTCCTGTGTTCTTGAGTATCCTAGAGCCTTTTTGTTTCCTGGAGACCTTTGACTGTTTAGAATCCAATCTAGCTTTCTTATGCCTTCTACAAATTTTTCATTTAAACCTTTCTAGTTATACACTTTCTCAAGATCCATTCTTATGGATATGACCTCTGCCTCAAGACTTTGACAATTCTTTTCCATTAATGGATCAAGTCACGAAGAACTTTTTCCTTTTGCTTATCTTCTTCTAATTGTACTTTCAAGGACACAATTTCATCTTTGCATCTTTTTGTGATTGTTTCCTTCTACACCTTAAAGGGTTGTTCTCTTCTTCTATTCTCTCTCATGTTCCCTATTTTTCTTCTAGTAGAAGGGCTAAACTGTCTTTGCTTGTAAATTATGGCTTCTTCAAGTTTTTCTTTTTGATAAACAAGCTCTTAATTATCTAAGTTGTATATAACTTCTTCAGTACACTGTAGTCGTTCTTTAAGTTGCTTGTTCTTTTTCCTAACTTTCTTTAACTCATCAAGGGCACTAATGAGTTCCCCTTAAAATTCCACTAATCCTTCTTCTTCTTCCTTTTCAGAGTCAATAATATTTTGTTTCTTGGAGTTTGCATCAAATGCCATGAGTAAATACTCATTTGAATTGTTTTTTGAAGAGTCCTCGCTACCTAATTCTAGTGTTGAGCTGTCCCCTTTGGAATAGAGGCCCTTTTTCTTGAAGAAATTCTTCTTTTGTTGTATTTGAGATTTGTTTCTAAATTTTTGATCATCTTCCTTTTCTATCCTTTCCTTGTAAGGGAATTTGGATGAAAATTTTCCAACTCTTCCATAGGAAAAGCATTTAAAGGGAAACTTCTCTTTATACTTTCACGAGCCTCGCTTTAGTTTCCTGGAAAATTGAGCCAACTCTTGATCATATTCATAGCTAGAGAAATTTTGATAATATTTGTGCTCCTTGGCCTTCTTGGACACTTTAAACGTTGCCTCCTTGGGTTGAAAATTATCTCTTCCTACTCTCGTCTCATTGTTTGTGAGAGTACCAAGAAACTAGTCCATCTTGAGATATTTTAAATTAACCATTTCATCAATAGCTAAGACTTTGGCATTAAATCTCATGGGTAGGGATCTTAAGACTTTCTAAACAATCATATATTCCTTGAATTCTTCACCAAGTCCTCTAATCATATTGCTTACTTCATCAACTCTAAGGAAGTATTCTGTTATGTTTTATTCTTCACTCATTTTTAAAATTTCAAACCTCATTTTGAAATTTTGAAGTTTGGCCTGCTTGACTTTGTCATCTCCTTCATGACTCTGATTGAGATTCAACCACACTTCCTTGGAAGACGTACAATGCATAACCTTTACGAGTTTAGATTGACTAAGACCAAAGAGAATGGAATTCTTGGATTTAGCATTATTTCCATACAATGATTTACCATCTGCAGCGGTGGGAGGGACATCAACGACACAATAATCTATTAATACAAAGCTCCAAACATCTACTCCTAGGGACATAAGATAAGCTTCCATCCTAACTTTCTTGAAGGCATAGTTTGTCCCATCAAAGACTATTATTCTGCTTGAGCAAGCCTCTTGAATCTCTTCCTTAGACATAATTCCTTATGGATCTACCTTCGAGTGGTTAGACTGTTCTTGAAGGAACTTGGATCTGATACCAATTGTTCGAATAAGGAATTACTGAGAGTGGGGAGGGTGAATAAGTAATAGTGAGGTTCTTAAATTTGGTTATGAATATGTCTTTAGTTCTTTGCTCTACTGTCTGTTACTTATGAGAGTATTCATAGATAATACAAATAAGCAACAAGATGAGACATTCATATGTACATAGAATCCATCACATGAGAAGCATACACATATTGACACCAATATTTTTATGTGGAAACCCAAAGGGAAAAAGCCACCAATATGTTTGTTGTTACGATGTAAAATAACCAGCTACTTAATTACATCATTTTGTTTGTGAGCACCCACTCACAGGAGGCATCGACTCCCTTAGGATAACAAGCGCCTACTTTCCAAGAGGCACTGATGGCCCTTTCAATTAGACATAAGTTAAGGCCGATGCATCTAAATTAAACATAAATTAAGGCCCATCTAATCATCCTTAATAATATTAAACCTCTCTTTTTGCATTAGATAATGTATTTTTAACTTTAATATGTTCATTAGGAAGGTTTATGAATAATTGCATATTTGTGCTTAATATTATTTATTTTGTGGAATATTATGAGAATATTGGGAAGATTATGAAGATTTGGAAGATGAGATAATTTAGGCACTTTCTCCCTACTACAGGAAGATCAATATTAAATAATAAATCAACAAGATATTATGGAATTATGGTACAAACTGTGGAACTCCAATGATTGAGAAAATGTAGGAATGTGTTCCCTGCCATTTAATGTAGATTCCTAGTATTGGGAACAAGATCCACTAATAAATGGAGTTTGGTGGGGAAAGCTTCCTCATTTCATGGGGAATTATTCCTAATCATTTTGTATAAGCAACAAGTCAAATTTTCCTCTAGGTGTAGATTTTTATTAGTCTTGTTGTGGAGAGAACTTGTATTTTTGCAACTCTATTGTATTTTCTTGCAGGGATGTAATTGTATTGATGAAAATAATGAATATTGGTGTCATGTTCAGCTTCTGAATCTTTTTCTCCTCCATAGGTATTTGAGTTTCCTTAGGCTTGGCCATCCTAGGAGCCTCAGAGCCATTTTTTATCATTTTCTTTTTTTCTTGTCACTTCTTATTCACATACATCTCTTGTTCTTGTCTCTTTCTATTTCTACATTTAGTATTAATGATTTCTTGTTGAAGTATTGGGTTAAATGGTTGATGTAAGTCCCTTTTCAGGATCACAAGCATCTTTTCATCCTTGGAAAAGATTTGGAAGGTCATAGTGATCATTTATCTACTTGGATTAGTTTTTTTATTCCCAAATATAGATTTCTGGAACTCCTTTGTGGCAAAGAACATTAAATTTCTGCTATTTTTTAGAGCATGCTAAATAGCTTCAATAGAGTTGGTTCCACTTGCATTTGATCAAAAAACATCCTATTTAATAAAATTACCCCATTGAATTTTCACTTGATTAGGTTAGGCATTTGATAGATTTACTAGCTCACTAGTTCTCGAATTTCTGGATTTTAGACTAGTAAGTTTCCGTTATTTAATAAATCTTTCCCATGTATAGATGAATTTGTGGATAGATGCAGAAAACAATGTGTGTTGTTGTAGGAGTTTCTACATTGCAGGGAGACCTCATATCGTTCGCCTCATCCAAGCCTCATCCACCCATGTCGCTAAATTCCACTAAAGTCTCAATCCAAATTCTTGTTTTATAAGCAAAAATTGCCATTTCCATTAAGCATATCTACCCATCTTGAAGCCCTTGCTTGATTTTTGGGTAGTGTCCACCATCTCCATGCCTTATTATTCCATTAGCTACCTTTCCAAAGCTCCATTCCACCTCCTAGACCACTTCCTAAGCTTTTGGCATGTTCTTGTAATAAAACAGGGGATCTTGTAGGAACTAGTACATCCTGTAGGAAATCTTGTAGCGGCCTGTCTTGAGCCCGAATTGAGAAAAATCATCATTGAAGCTAGGATTAGGCCTCTTCTTGATCTCCAAGCTATCAAAACCATTGTACCCCTCTTCCTCCACACCTGTCTCCCCTGCCAAAGAACAAGGAAAGATTAGCATTTGCATTTATAAAATGAAAAGATAAAGAAACTAGGTCCTTTTATTTCTTAATTAGCACATGCATGCAGTAGTTAATACTCCCTATATCATATTCCATGCTCAGTTATTTTAAATCATCACATGTGATAAATAGGGTTAATTTAGGTTTCTCTTATATTTAGTTCATGATCTTGATGAAATTAGAATATGTTTCTTTCCTTGTACTTTATTTCTTGCAATAGGTTAGGGTTTCCATTTCGAGCAATTTATTTTCTCCAATTAGTTTAGGATTTGATTTTAGTACATGCACTCCATGAAATCATGATAGCAAAGGAAGGACACATTGTATGCTACACATATAATGTCGATACCTCTTAAGTTTGTACGAACCTCGGGTTGATAATTAAAGTCGGTAACCTTGGGAGTTGCAACATTCTTGTTGTAATACTGAGACTCATCACTTTTTGGTGATATTGCCGGGAAGGTGTCAAAGTATGCATAGTTTTGTTTCCTAATTGATTAATTTATTTTTACTTTTTTCAAAAACAAAAAATAATTGCATTATGCATATTTCATTTTAAAAATAGAAAATTGCATTGCATTAGTGTTTTCATTCAATCATAAAAACAAAAAAAATCTTCAACGCCAACCCAACCCCACATTTGATCACGTGGTGTAGTAAGAGTCACATCACCATTCAATTTTGTAGGTAGAAGAAGATGATGGCAAAGAATGTAGAAGAAATGGATGCTGATGATGAAAATGAGGAAGATCTTCTTGGATTTCCCATTCAAGATACTGATGGTAGTGTGCACATGATGAACATCCCTCCATCTTTTACTCCAAAATTTCATGTTTTGTTGGGGCCTTCGTTTAAATTTTGAAAAGGTTTTGACCAATTTTGGCTTACCAAGGTACAAGAAGGAAACGGGTGGCAACAACGTTGGTTGGATGAACAAGCAGTTGCGCAAGAGTTATGGAAAGGTGGAAGCGGAAGGCAAAGGAAGCTGATAACTTCATTGAGGATGCCCTCCAAAATCAGTCTTCCGAGACTTACCAGCAGAGGATAACATCAAAACCCTCATCTATGATGTTAGTCCTTTAGTCAGTAAGGAGGAGGAAAAACAAGATGAAGAAGATATAGAGATAGATGGGGATGAGATGGATGAAGAAGGAACTAATACAGAGGATGATACTGAAACAAAAGAGAAAGAAGGCATTGAAATAGAGGAGGAGACGACGCAAGAAACTGATAGAGATGAGAAAGAAAAAACAGAGAGGAAGAAGGCATTGAAGTAGAAGGAGAAGAACAAAAGGATGAGTCACCTAGGGTGTCTCCAAAGGTCCCTAAGTAGCAGGCAACAGCTGCCATCACTAATCTCAACACACTAGTCAAGAAAAAAAGGAAAAGAAGGAGGAAAAACCCTCTACATTTCAGAACAAGAAAGAGTAGCAAGAAACAAAAGAGCTAAGTGGCTTTAGGGATAGAGAAGCAGCTGAACAATCAAATCCCATGGCCCTAATCAACACCCATAATCTAATTGTAAATAATCCTCAGCTGGCACCTCGATATCTTGCTACTCAAGGGCAAGCAATTTCACATTTTGAGGACATGTTTAGGCTGCCAAGAAATGATAATATACATGCCTGCATAAGGAGATGGAAAACACTGCCACATAGCTTGAAGATCAGAGAATATCAGTGGGAAGAAGTAGAAAGGAAAGCAGGCTTCTATAAACAAGAAGTAGAGACCACAACAGAAGCATGAGATGTCAGAGAGGCTACCAAAGCCACTAAGTTGCTCAGAGGATGAGCAACACTTTCAGTAGGGGGTGATGATGAGCCTCATCATTGAGTAATTATATGGGCCTTAATTGACCTTAATTCACCTCCTAGCTTAGTCAAACCAACTATTCTCACAACTTATTGCATACTTTTGATTATATTTTGTTTATGAGATGAGTAGAGTTGGATATTTTGCTTTGTGGTCTAATGTGCATGTAATGCAGGAATAAAGGATAAAAGCAAGGAAAATGCAGGGATAAAAGATAAAAGAAAGGAACTATGGTAAAGGCCTTGGTAAAAACTTGAATGGGACAAGGGAGAGGAATTACAGGAGGTAAATCCTCCTCATTTACTACCCCTCCATTTGAGTAACCCTTCATTAGCTAAAAGTACAAACAACCCCCCTTCTAGAAGGTAGCTAAGCAAGTGAAGGTGCAAACAGCCAAATCAGGAGTATTAGAAGGCAACCAAGCAAGTGAGAGTGCAAAATGAGCCAAATCATGTGTACTATAAGGAAGCCAAGAAAGTGAAAGTACGAGTTTTTCTTGATTTGGGAGCCAAGCCTCCCTACTACAAGGCATCTAAGCTAGTGAAAGGGACAACACGAGTTTATCATTGAATTGGGAGCTGTACCTTCCCAATTTTGAAGGAAGTCGTTGGAGACTTTAAATGTATAAGTAGAGAGGCTTAGGACCTCAATTTTTTTAGTTACCAAGAGCTACCAAGAGTTAGCAATAATTCGGACTTCTCACTGTAGAAGTCTACTTTGTTTTCAAGCTGCATGTCTTGTAACAGTTTTTTATTTATAATGAAGATGATTTTTGTTTTGAGCCAGCACTAAGTTAACTCAGAGGGCTGAGGCTCTTGGGTGAGGGCTTGACCCTAGCAGCCGAAGCTCCTCTTTATTGTATTGTTATGCTAGCATAGATTCATTTTTTATGTTAATTTGCTTAATTAGATGCATTTTCATTACAACAGTAGTACAGATTCACAGTTTCTTGTTCATTTGCTTAAGTAGTTCATTTCCATTACAACACTAGCATAGCTTTATGGTTTAGTTGTTTATTTTCTTAAGTAGTTGCATTTGCATCACCCCAGTATAGAGTAGATGATTCATGGTTTAACTGGTTATTTGTTTAATTAGCTGCATTTCCATTACAGAGGTTTATTGTTTAACTGTTCATTTGTTTAAGTAGTTGCAGTATCTTACAATAGTGTAGAGTAGTTCAATTTGCTTCGATTACTCTTTAAATAGATCTTAAACCACTTTTTAGCCAGCCTTGATCCTTGAACCTTCGGCCAACCTTGATCCGTGAACCTTCGGCCAGCCTTGATGGAGCCCCATCATCCCCTTAACCGCCAATAGCCCGAAAGTGAAAACCCCCTACAAAAATAAGTCCATGCCCAAACAATCACCCCCTGACTTTATCATCCAACTCTGACACCATCCTAATTATAATAGGTTTCCTCAATTTCTGACTCTCTCACACCCTCAAAAAAATATTGGGTGTGACTTCCTGCTCTCCCTGATTCTGACACCTTACACAACCAGCTTCTAGCTTCCCTCTCTCTATGCTTCCAGCTTCCAGGTGACTTCAGGCTTTTAGCTTCCAGCTTCTAGCTTCCCTCTCTCCATGCTTCTAGATTCCAGCTTCCAGGTGACTTCAAGCTTTCAGCTTCCAGCTTCCAGCTTCCAGCTTCCAGGTGACTTCAAGCTTTCAGCTTCCAGCTTCCAGCTTCCCTCTCTCTATGCTTCCAGCTTCCAGCTCTCCAGGACAGTTTAATGCATGATGTTAGAATGTCAAGAGATGAATCAGCTTGACCCTTCCAAACGGAGGTTGCCACTTACTAGAGTTGAAGAGAATGTAATGTGGTCCTGAGGGGGCTGACATGACACCCAACCACACGGCTGTCCAAATGAGTTAAACTGTACAGGAGGATATGGAGGCTCTCCATCAAGGCGTAGGATACAGATTCACGGATGACGTTAGGGAGCCAAGGTTAATGCTCTGCTTGCCTAAATGGGAGGTTTACCACACGGGGGGTTACTACCCGTGTGGACCTGAAGGGGCAGACATGACTCTCAACCTCACTGTTGCATTAGAGGCTGTCCATCATTTGGTTAGGGAGCAAGGCAGCTTACTGGAGGTATAAGGTTACCACTGGCTGTAGTGGGCCTACAGGGCTACCAGGCATGACCTCCCAGCCTCCTAGTGTTGGTAGTGGTTGTCCCTTTGCCGATCATCTATTTATCCATCCTGTGCCACAGACTTGTCTAGCTCTATGTTGGTATCTGACTTGTTGTTTGTATAGTTTTATTTTGGTGTCTGACTTTATGTTGGTTGTCTTGCCTTCATTTTCTAGATTTGGCTAAGGCACAAAGCCCTGTTTGGCTAACCCGGGCACCTAGCCCACTGTCTTCACGATGAGCTAGGGTAGAGTACCCTAATTAATGATAGCCCCACATCGACTCAGTGCCTTAGTGATTCCATGACAAGGCATAGGGGTGTTGAGGCCCTTTTTAAAGGTGTGACGTACTATTATTTGCACCCAATGGCTTACGGCTCAGTGTTGCTTCAAGCTCAATATTGCCTGCATGGAGTGAGCCGCATACGATTGTGGTCAATTTCATTCCTAAGATGGCGTCAAACCCAGGAACACCATGCCTTGTTGGTGTCATTGTCTAGCTCTATGTTGGTATCTGACTTCCTTGTTGGTTGCTTACTGGTTGTCCAGATCTATGTTGGTATCTGACTTCCTGGTTGGTTGCTTTCTGGTTGGTTGCATCCTGGTTGGTTGCTTTCTGGTTGGTTGCTTTCTAGGAAATACACATCTAAAGGGTGGCCTTCGGGCCATTGTACTTTTGGTTTCCCACTGGAAACCAAAAGTACAATGGCCCGAAGGCCACCCTTTAGATGTGTATTTCCTAGAAAGCAACCAACCATAAAGCAACCAACTAGAAAGCAACCAACCAGGAAGTCAGATACCAACATAGATCTGGACAACCAGTAAGCAACCAACAAGGAAGTCATATACCAACATAGAGCTAGAAAATGACACCAACAAGGCATGTTGTTCCTGGGTTTGACGCCATCTCAGGAATTAAATTGACCATACTTGTATGCGGCTCACTCCGTGCAGGAAATATTGAGCTTGAAGCAACACTGAGCCGTAAGCCATTGGGTGCAAATAATAGTACGTCACACCTTTAAAAAGGGCCTCAACACCCCTATGCCTTGTCATGGAATCACTAAGGCACTGAGTCGATGTGAGGCTATCATTAATTAGGGTACTCTACCCTAGCTCATCGTGAAGACAGTGGGCTAGGTGCCTGGGTTAGCCAAACAGGGCTTTGTGCCTTAGCCAAATCTAGAAAATGAAGGCAAGACAACCAACATAAAGTCAGACACCAAAATAAAACTATACAAACAACAAGTCAGATACCAAGTTGGCAAGGAAGTTATTTGCTTAAGTAGCTGCATTTCCATTACAGAGGTTTATTGTTTAACTGTTCATTTGTTTAAGTAGTTGCAGTATCATTACAGTAGTGTAGAGTAGATTAGTTGTGTTTCAATTTGCTTCGATTATGCTTTCATTCAATTAGCAGGTTAGCAAAGAAAATATCCACAAGGTTGCCCACAGGTGTCTCGGCCTCACCTCCTCCCTCTGGGACCATGACATGAGGAATAAACCCTCCAACAACCCCAAAAACATAGGGTTTTGGTTTTCACAAAGAGTTTGTTGTTTAGCACAGTCACTGGGTTCCTTACATTGTTACTCTATTCCTTTCATGATCAGCTGCTCCTTCACTCTCTTCCCATCCTTTGGTCTCCCTCATATCCCTTTCATTCTCCCTTAGCATGAAATACTTAGGTGGAAGCAGTTAATTCATGTTATAATCAGTTTTTACCCATAGATTGCCTTACACAGAAAAACCCGACCAATCACCGCCCGATTCACTTTTAATGCTAACATTTTTCACTTTAAATCCCCACCATCAATCTTCCTCATTAGATCCATTGGTTATCACGCACCCGGTCACCAACTAGCTCAGTCAAATCTCCACCATTGATCTGCCTCACTAGATTCGACGGCTATCACGCGATATCGTGTGGATTTCTGTCTGATGGTTATCCACACGAGGGCACATGATAAGAGTGGTTTCCCCATGCTACGTGTCGCCCGGGGAGGCTAGTCGCATAAAATTTTATAAAACTGCTTATAGCTTTGAGCAACTTACCACCCTCTAAACACGCTACCATTTCCGCAAGTTTTCTTCTCCCACTTTAATCTCCACCGTCAATCTGTCTCTTGATCTGACGATTTTCACTTCACTCAATCGCCAACTCGCTTGGTTGATCTCCACCATTGGTCAGTGCTGCCTAATCCAACGATTGTCGCACAATATTACGCGGACACTTGCACGACTGTTATTCGGCTGAGAGCACATGAGAAAAGTGGTTTTTTCATGCTACGTGTCGCTCGGTAAGTCTAATCGCATGAAATCTCATAATACAACTTATGGTTTTGAGGACACGCGAAATACATCTGACCACCTCTGCAAACCCGCCACCATTTCCACACGTTTCTTTTGCTCGCGATCTAATATCCATCATCCATCTCTTGTTAACCTTGTTCATTCATCTATTCACTCAATCGCCGCGACATAATCTCCACCATTCACCCTGTTAGTTAACCTTGTTTGCCCATCTATCTACGTACCCTCCTGTGATCCTATCTCAACCTTTCATTTACCTTTCACCCGCCTGATCCAACGACTCTTATGCACTGTTTCTCATTACATCCTCTTTTGACCAATTTTGATCTCCGATTACTTCCGCTTAAACACAGATTTAGCTTAGTTTCCTTTGCTTACCCCTTAGTCTAGTTTTGATGCTTTTACTTTTGTAACTTAGAGAATTATCATTAGATTAGTGATTGATCTAGTAATTCTGCTTAGCATAGTTGTTTAATTGGTTAGCTAGGTTCTGGTGTGAGTTTAGCATCACATGATTGTTTTCTTCATTACTGCAGTAGAGTAGCTCTCCCTTAGAATAGATTTGTTCTTCTTCCATCAAAGTCAAGCTTCTTCTGACCCTATAGAATTCTGGCTTGGAACCCCTAGGGTATATTTCCAGATGAGCAGTGACGATAGGCAGTGCCTTCACTTCTACTTGTTCATATAGCACTGTCACCTCCAAGTTTGTACGAACCCCGGGTTGATAAGTAAAACTGGTAGCCCTGGGAGTTGCAGCATTATTGGTGCAATACCTAGGCTCATCACTGGCCTTCCTCTGTTGCATATTTGAACCACAGGTCCCAAGACCCACTTGGCTCAACCCTCCGTTGCATAGTTGGCTTCGCTGGCCTCCCTGCTATTTTTTGTGGTATTACTTGGTATTTTTATTGTGCTGCAATTGGCGTGAATTTTAATATCGCTGGTACCATACATCTTCACAGTGACCTCACACCTACGTTGGCTCTTCTCAACTCACACCTACGTTGGCTCTGCTTAACTCACACCTACGTTGGCTTTGAACGCTGCTCACAATGTAACGCAGAGCATATACCTCGGCCCTCCTGATCCACACTGCGTTGCCCGACCTCGATCCATATTCTACCTCTGTCAATGCTGCATACTTCACATCTGTGTAGCCCCTCTGCACAACCCTCCCTCCATCCTACACAATCGTCCCTCTTTCCTCCCCTTGTCGTTGTATTAAAAAAAAAATCTGGGTCGACATCACTTGAATACTCCCCCATATGAACGCTGTCATATACACCCTCCCCCATGTGAACGTTATCATATGAACCCTCCCCCATATGAACCTTCCCCTCATACGTTACTTCTGAAATGCTATCATATGAACCCTCCACCATATACACCCTCCCCTAAATACTCCCTCCCCCATATACCACCTCCCATAAATAATACCCTTGTTTTAATATATCAGAGTGAATTTCTTTTTATCTTACACCAAAATTGATTTTTTTATCCCTAGGAGTGCAAATTTTATATATTGGCAGCAAAGTATATTTTTTACAGTACACATATTTTAAAATGCACTCATTGATATCTATTGTGGGAGTGGTTCTCAATGGGAAGGAGAACTATCCTGAGTGGTCTCGGAAGATCAAACACACTCTCATTTTTAATGAGATGTGGAAAGGAGTTTGTGTAGGAGAAAGAGACAATGAACTGGAAAAGCCTACCTTAGACAAGGAATTCACCGTTTGGGAAAACAAGAATAGAAAGTCCAATGCCTTGGTTGCAACATTTGTATATGAAGAGGTGAGTCGCCATATTTCACATTTTTGAATGCTTTTGAAGCCTTCTGAAAATTGAACAAACTCTATGACCCACACTCTACACTTGAATTTTTCCAACCGATGATTAAATTGTTCGGTCTTGAATTACAAAATGATGATCCTCTTGCTCTTGCATCAGAAGTAAAATCTATTATGCATGATATCAAAGTCACTAATGCCGAACTAGACATTCCTTTGATAGCTTTTGTCAAGGCACTTTACCGCACTTATTCAAATTATCTTGAGTCATTGCGAGCAAATGGAAACCTCAAAGAGATTACCTTTGACTCCCTTGTGAATAAATTTGTTGAGAGAGAGAAAGCTTTTGGGAAGAAGACAAATCCTCAGTATTTTGAAGAAGTTGTGTGTCTTGCACATAGAGAGAAGAATCATGCTTAAGATTCTTCTAGAGGAAGAGGTGGTCGAAGAGGAAGAGGAAGAAGAAAGTTAAGAGGCAAGGGGGACATACACTCTCAAGAAGAAAAGTATGATCTTCATTGCATACGTTGCAATAGAGATGGATCACATGATGCATGCACATGAAAGTGGCCTTGGGACATAATTGAGCTGGAAAGAAATCAAACCAAAGGTAAAATCAATGACAAAGAGAAAGATAAAGCACATGAATCTACTCACTATGTTGTGGAACATTTTAATATTGGAGTAAATGAAGACTTGTTCAATGCTTCATTTGCTTCTTGGAAAAATGATTGGTTGCTTGATTCAAGAGAAACATGCCACATGAATTTTAGAAAATATTTTTTTGAAGAATTAATCCAGATTTAAATGGGAATGCAACAAATTACGGATATAACCATAAATACAAAGATGTAGTAAAAATAACACTTCATTTCATTAATATCAAATATTTCTTACAAACATAATGGCAATAAGACTAGCTCGAGCGATGGTAGCTTATATTTGAGAAGAGATGTGGTGTCTACATGCCTCTGAAATGTGTTACAATGAGGCTCAAAGGCCTATTTATTATTTAGAAACAATGGAAAAGCATAAACATCCAAAAACCTAACCCTAGGAGATGAAGCGCCAAACTATGGGCCCTGTTTGGGTAAATTGGTACATCAACTTCCCAAGGTCGTAACTTTGGTATACGATCTTTATTTGACGTGTGCAATACCTTGGTAGAAATATATATATGAGGAATATAGATTATGAATGACAAACATCAGTGAATGACCTATTTTGTTCTCTTTTTTTCCCAAAAAATGTCATTTAGGGCTTGAAAATGGTTGGAAGTTTAGGACCCGAAAAACTACCAAAAATAATAAATTGTGCTACAAATAAGGAAACTTAAAAACTGAAAGAAACAATGGTGGGGGTCCTAGTGGAATAGGTGGGTGGTCACAAATATCCACCTCAATGAATAATTTACTAACAATGTTTATAGAGTAGTATACTTTGTAGACAACACCAAACTCAAGCCATTAGGGCTTGGCACAATCAAGCTCAAATTGCTTGGTCTTCCAGAATTTCTTCTGCATGATGTTTTGTATCTCCCATAGCTGAGGAGAAACTTGTTGTCCTTGGTCCACATCCTCCAGCAAGGACACTCCATTCATATGTTTTATGGAAAGGTTGCGGTGATAAAATCATTAGGTCACTCATTTGTCATGACAGGGATATAAGAAGAAACGCTTCTCAAGCTGCAAGGTACCTCTCCTCGTGCACAAAATTTCTCATACAGTTCTCATTATGATGAAGGTACATTTCCATCAAGTCTATTATGACATGCTAGATCTGGACACTTGAACTATGACAACCTTCACTTGTTGAAGAAAAATGGTGTTACTGGTTTGCCTACAATTCCTAGGAAACTTAAGCAATGTGATGCTTGCATTCTAGGAAAGCATCGAAAACAATGTTTCATGATTTACATTCCAAAGCACATAGAAAAATTGAACTCATTCATTAAGATTTATGTGGCCCAATCCTTGTTCCTTGTGCAAATGGAAATAAATATATGATGACATTTATTGATGACTACACCAGAACGTGTTGGGTTTATTTATTGAAGAACAATTTCGATGCTTTTCAAACATTCAAGAACTTTCATACATGGATTGAAAATAATGCACAATCTCATATTGGCTCTATTTGTATTCATAATGGAAAATAATAGACTTCAAATGAATTTGAAAACTATCTTCGCTAACATGGGATCAAAGATCAAACAATTGTGCCTTATAATCCTGTTGAAGCCCCGAAAATCCGGTCTACAACAAGGGGGATACCCACCCGGTCCGGACCTTGGTTAGCAGCTCCTTTTCCATTTGGTATAGTGGGTCTGACTGGGGATATGGGATCAGTTTCCCAATTTATGTGTGTGTGTGACGGACTGATATTTCTCTTTCTAACAGTTTCTAAATGGAATACTTTTACTCTAACTAATCTAATAATAAGAAAATTATATTCTAATAAGAAGAATATCTAAGTCTACACTAACCCGGGGTGTAACCTTTCTTTTATGCGATCTAAAATGATTTCAAATAGCAACTGGTAATAAAGATCATTCAATTGTTATGAGAAAAGAATTCAATAAAGATGAACCACTTCGTATAAAAAGTTAGACGAAACAGTTGCGAAAAACATATCGCATAATAAGATATTCATACATTAAGCATAAACAAATAGCTATCACCATACAAAAGTGATAAATGATAACTCAGGAATTCATACACCAATATATAAATAACTGAACATGAATATCACTTTAACGCAAAGGCATAAATAGTTAAGAGATAAAAGTACCATTTATAACTAGTCCTACTCATGAGCTTCAAGCAATAATGATTTATCTCTTCTTGATCAACATCCACTAAGAGTACAAAAGTGCAACATTAGTAACAGATATCAAATACAAATATCAATAAATCCTGTTCCATTCATTCATCAAAACCTCCTCAGAGGGTACAAAAGTGCATGTTCTGGGGATAAGTTTTTGATAAATTTCAGGACCCTTCTCTAAATGCATGAGAAGGGTTTAAATACTACTAACTAAATCTTAAAAATAACTTATTACAAAAATGTAGGATACGATTTAAATGACCGTCCTCATTTCAGGAAAATAAAACAAAATTAAAACTAAAATTGAATCTAAAATTAAACTACTTCTGTATCTGGTCCTTGAAATCGCACGCATGCAGCATTTGTTTGAGAAGAGTCAGCTAACCGGCTTCCGATTTTAGCTGAGCTGAGAAAATAGAATCTACAAGAGCTAGCGCCATCTTTTCGGCCGAATTGATGATACACTTGATAGTCATCCACTGGCTATGTGGCTTTACCAATTATGCCTAGTAATAATCCCAGTTTAACTTGGTTAACCCTTGGATTTCTTTTGCCTTTTCTTGAGCTCTCTATTTCCAATCGGTTCACATCGTTGCTTTCTTGCAATTTTCGGGGCTTGCAGGTGACTGAGCAATTAGCAGCTTTCCTTTTCGAGAAATTTTTCTCAGCGATGTGCGATTACTGCTTTCGTTTCTTGGTCCGAGCTTCCTTGATGTGTTTTTCGCCTTTAGCACTTTTTCCTTTTAGCGGATATAAAGTTCCAATTTTGTGAAAATAATGATTCTGTAAGCTCTTGACCCTAAGTTTCAAACTGTCTGTTTCTGATATCAACGTTTTCCAGTATCCACTTAACCATGTCCGTGTATGGGAGAATTTTGGGCCTTGCTGCTATCCGGTGCAAGAATGAGCAAGCTAGCTCTTTGATGGATGCCTCAGAAGAACTATGTGAGCCCACAGTAGCAGTAACTTCCATTACTCTGGGATTCTCCTCCTCAAGCAGATTATACATGCCTTCCCACGTAGTAATTCCCGCGTCTTTGTTACAGGCTATGTCTGTATATAAGGGCACCATTTGTTTCTCTTCAGAGCTCGGAGCTTTTCTTTTCTTTCCCATAATATCCTACATATTGCTTTGTATCGTTCTCTGTTCTCCGTTCCTGCAATTCACAAGTGAAGTGAAAATAATGACAAGGAAGGGTGATGGGAAATTTTTAAATGTCGAAGATGCATAAAGTATACCACCTTAAGTGAGATGATTTTTCGATAAGAACGAAACCATATTCCATTAATAACTGGCAACTAACTCATTTATTAGCATTAAAGCGCATAACCAGGTGTCAGTTTATGGAAAATACTTTTTTGAACCACGCGCCCGAAAGATCTGCGATGAGGAGATTTTGCGATTTGCTTCGCAATATCGCAAAATTATAACATCGCTGAGTTGATCGCTCGTGACATCGCATTATTGCATTGTTGCTGTATCGCGAAATTGCAATATTACATTATCGCAATATTGTATTGCCGCTTTATCACAAAACTGCAATATCGTAGTATCGCAATATTGCTTTATCGCAGGAACGTAATATATGATAATCTTTGTTAACCTGTTTTCTGCGAAATGCGATTTGCGATCGGCGTCATCGTATATCGGAAAATTAAAGTGTTTCAATGTAAGTTGTGCTTGATGTATTCGATACGATATTTTATTATCGCGTATCGCGATCTCGCAATGTTGGAATTCGATTTGTAAGGAGGTATCCTTTTATTCTTTTGCCATGCGATATTTCCTAAGGAAAGATTTTGTCTTGCCTTATTATAAAACTTAGATTTTTTTAGATTTTTCAAGGGGATTTCCTAAGCTTATGATAGTAAGTTTTATTGGGAAAGGAACTTTAAGCGCTACTTTGATTTTTTAAATTTTTAACTAAGGGTCCCCACTTATTTAGTCTTAGGATTAACACTAAATAAAAAGGGGGTTTGTTGCTGGCCACAACAATTGGCGATTCACTTGGAAGAACCAGTTATCTCTGCTGCTCTTTTGAATTTTCAAAACTTCCAAAACATAAAATTTTCCAATAAATTAAATTTTACTATAGAAAGACTAAGTACATTGTGCTTTTGCCTAGCAATGTTATTTTGTTTCTTTTTTTTCTAACTTTGATTATTTACTTTCTCAAGCTAGTCCTTGTATCTACATCAATCATTACTTGGTTTATAAATATAAAAAAAACGTCTTCCCTGTAAATCAGTTTTAAATATGCTCATTTGTCGTAGGTAGAGCCTCTGCTGCCAGCAAGCGTTTATAGCTTCGACAGGGTTACGTATTATCCAACAATGATCATGTATCCTACTTAGAGAAATTTACAATTTTTCAAAGAAAAATCCATTTCCACACTTATTGCTTTCATTTTCTTTTTTATCCTTAAAGAACAATGTCTTGGTTTGGTAGCCAATTCATGACACAGTCATTCACTGATTTATAACTTTGCTGAACAAGCTGGCTCATGATGAAACCCCTTGTCTTTTGATTTTAACAATCTTGAGTCATTGCCCTGTTGTGGTATGCAATTTTTGGCAAAGTCAGCAAGCTATAACATCTATGATCATGATAAATCGGCTTGTGATGAGACCTCTTACTCTTTAAGTTAAAGTGTATCTTCGGTTCATTCTCTGAATATTGTAGCTTCCTAGGTGGGGAGGAAGTCATTGTTTCCTTAAGATAGCTCTGGACGACAATGATAGAGTTTTTTGGAAAGAGCCTTTCTACAGAGAATCTTCATTTTGTTATTGATATCTTTCATTGGACTGAAATAAAACAATTTCTAACTAAAGGTAGTTTTCCATCAAAATTTATATAGTTGAAACTAATATCATTTCTAGGCCTATAGTCTTTAACTGTATCTTTCAATAGTAATGATTAATTTTTTAGAAAGAATTCTATTTACACAAGTGAAAAAACAAAATCCAGAAGAGAAATTGTGTCTTTTTCATGAATCTCAAATGTAACCATTTACAACCGATTTTATTATGGAAAGAAAAACAACTACTCTACAAGAATAGAAGAATGATCTTCTATGGAAAATATTTTTTGAGTATCTGAACATTAACAGGTAAAGAGTCTCTTTTCCCTGTTAAATCGTGTAACATGAAAGTAGACGGACCTATGACTTCTACAATTTGAAAAGGACCCAGCCACATTCTTTGAAATTTTGTGTGTTTCCCTTTTTCCTCATGAGCCTTGTCCCATTTTAAAACTAGATCTCGTATCTGAAAATCTTTTCTGGATATCATATTGGAATCAAAAGAGGCTTTCACTAATGCTTGATGATGAGCATGAGTTACCTTAGCCCGTTCTCGTTGTTCTTATAACTTAATTAATTCCAGCTACCTTAGTTGTAAGGAAGAAGTTGGTGCTTCATCAATATACTGAACCAAGGCTAGAGAGGAAATTCCAAGATGTGTTAGAAGAACCACTTCTTTCCCATAAACTAAATTAAAGGGAGAAGTGCCGATGGAGGCTTTCTGCGTTATTCAATCTGCCCATAAAGCATATATGAAAGACTTATGCCAATTTTTACGATTTTGGTCAATGGTTCGCTTAATGATTCTAATTAAGTTCTTATTTGTAGATTCAGCTAACCCATTCTCTTGTGGGTAATAATTGGCAGAGTATTTAAGCTTGAAACCCCATTTGAGTGCAAATTCAGTCATTGCATTACCAGAAAAATATGATGCATTATCAAACATTAAAGCGGAAGGCAACCCAAACCTGGTGATTATGAACTGATCTATGAACTTGATGATATTTTCAGCATTAGTTGTCTTGAGTGTGTTAGCGCTTGAGATTTCACCCTAGGCTGAGGAAGGTAAACCTTCAAGGCAACATCAAACCATTTCACCTCGTAGCTAGCCCTACGGGGTATGAGAAGGCTCTCTCCGGTCAATCTCAGTAAAATATTCAATGGACAGAGATGACCAATACAATGACACTGATATTAGGCTAGTAAACTGATTAAAAGGTTGATTTGGGGGTTTTTGAGGTTTTTTGGTGGCAAATTGAGGATCTGCAATTTTAGGGTGCGGGGTTTTGACACAGTTTCTGCAGGTGGGTCTTTGGGGCAAGGTAGGAGTTTGTGCTGATGCCTTTAGCTGAGATGGATGATCAAGGAAGAAGAAAGAGAAGCTAAAGAGGGCAAACAATGACTTTGAATTCTCTCTAGACAGTGGAAAACATAAACATTAAACAAATTTGAAAGCTGAGCATGGCAAGCATGAATTCAAACTTTATCACTTCATTTGTTTAATAAGCTGCAGTAAAGAAAGAGATGGAACACATAAACACACTTACAATTACAATAAGAGAACACACCATCAACACAAGAGTCCACAAGAATCCCAATGATGTCTGCAAAACCCTGGTCTTCCTTTTCCTCAAATTGCAGAGATACAAGTAAAATATACAATGATAGCTTCTCCCTCAAGAGTCCCACCATGAAAATGAGCAAGAGAAGGCATAATATAGATGATCTAACTCCTTTCCCCACCTCTAGGGGTCGAGCTCAGCTTCCTAGGAGCTGTTTCAACTAATTCTAAACTGAGCACTAGATAATAGGCAGTCAAAACAACTTGCCTCTAAAACTTAGGAAACCTATCCATGCATTAAATATTTACCATTTACATCAAAGAAACTTCTAGAAGTGTCAAAGGAGAGTAAATGTGTCCAAGTGTTATGAAAATTACACAAAAATCCATCATTTACATGCCTCAAAAGTCAACCAAAGTAAAAACAGTGTTTTGCTGGCCGAACTGGTCAAAACAGTGAAATTTCCCTGAGTGGTCGCGCCCATCACTTTGACAGGTCGCGCGCATTGACAGCTCTATTTGAGGGCCTTCCTAGTGTCCAAATCAGGTGCAAGATAGCTCATTGGAACGTTCTGTGAGTCTACTTTCCAACCCCACTGGAATTTCTAAATTTGGAGTTGATTTGACCCCTCAAAAGTCATTTCTCCCAAGGCAGCTTTATGCAACTCAAAAAAGGGGCAGAAAGTCAAAATTTGCATGTATTTTGAGCTTTTGGAAGCCCAAATCTTCATAAAATCTGAAACCCATCCATAGGCAAGTGTATTTTTGCATGAAAATTCCAAAAATGTAGAGTTTTCCCCGTTCTGAGCTTTCCCCATGTATGGTCGCGCGCAGGGTGAGACCACTCAAATGGCCAAAACCTGTAAAATTCTCAAAAATGCCAAAAATGTCTCAAAACTCTCAAAATTTCTTGGGTTTGCTGCTAGGAGGAGGCTAATGAGTATCATGGTGAGTGAGAGAGGCCTCAGCCAAGATACGGAGCGGGTTGGTCTTCTTCTTCCTCCTGCGGGCCTCGGACAACTTCCTTTGGAGTATCTTCATCTTTGCTTTGCAAACATGCATTCTCGCCCAATAATTCTTGGTAGCAAATATATATAAGCACAAGCCCAACATCCTTGATTTCAAGCATCCAGTATGTTAGAAGACCCTACCTCGATCAATTGAGCAAGCAAGAGGGCGATTTAGTCGATTTGGAGTGGTTCTGTAGAAGACAGCTTGAGTGGTCGCGCCCCTGCTCTGAGTGGTCGCACCCTGCCTGAGTGGTCGCACCCTTTAGAAAAATACACTGCAGAGGGGTCGCTGAGTGGTCGCGCCCTACCCAACTGGTCGCGCACTAAGCCTGAGTGGTCGCGCCCCTGAGAATGACTCCAACTTTCTGCAAATCGCCTCTTTTGACCTCTCACTCGTTTTTGCAAGCTCTCAAATGCATAATGAGGCTGTTTAGAGGGAAATTTACTCTTTATAGGCCCAATTTGAAAAAATTAACTTACCAAACCCACTTTCTAATGTTTTTGTTTTGACATTCACTTTTAACACTGTTTTGAGTTCACTTTGTCCTGAATTTGATCTTTTGAGTGCTTTAACTCCGTTCTTTTTGCAGGTTGACCATCTGATGGACTCTGGCGAGGAGACCAGGGTTATTGCCGACATTTTGAAGAATTTTTGAAATTTCCTTATTTTTTGCAAATTTCACATGACCTTGGGTTTAAAAACAGGGTTTTTAAATCCAAGGTATAAATGAGCTGTACCTGATGAAAAATATCAATGGAACATATTTACATACCTCCTTCCAGCTTGCTGGGGACTATTAGACCTCTGACTCATGACCTTGCAGTGATTTTTGACCAAAACCCTAGACCTAAGACTTGGGACTTCAAGACAAAAATAAAACAAGTGTAACACAAGCTCATTAAATGATATGTCCTGATCCAGCAAAGCCAAGAAGGGAACAAGGACCAGCTCCTACATCAGTTTTATGGCATGCCTAACGGGATGCAAAACTGATACTGATGATACACCTACCTATGCACATGCAAAGAGCTTTTGATCACCGATGGAGGGCTCAAGACCGACACTAACATTGGCTCCAATGGGGATGGTAGCTCTTTGGAGGTGCCAAGAACCGCAGACCTCTGGGAGAGCAGACCAGTGTTTTCATCCATTGGGCGATGGAGTAAAAAACTCAAGCTGAAATGCATGACTGAAAACTGACTCAAACTAACTTAACAACAAGACTGAAAATGGACTAACAAAGGACTCATGACTAAAAACTGACTCAATACTTAAACACAATCGACCAACTGAAAATGATGCTCAAAGTGGAGCTTATTCATCACAACCTACTCTAACAGTTTCATTCATCACCTGATCAAGTGAAATGAAACAACCAATGCAACCAAGTAAGTATCTCATCTGCTGTTTGAAATCTCCGCAAGTTCTCACTTATGAATAACAAGAGAGAACTACTGAAAGGCAACTCCCATGACAACTTAGAAACAGATCCGTTGAAAGATATGAATTCTCTATCCACCTCCAAAAACACTGCATAAGGATCATGAAATTCAAGCTCACTGGAACTTAGCTCATCCAATGGATTACTTCTCTTTTCCTCATACCATGCATGCAAACTTTGATCTGAGTCTTGTGACGAGACCTCTGCTAAAAATGACACAGAAACTGGCTGCCGGATCAAATTCATATCAGCACATGTTTCAAGCTCACCTGTAATCAACGGAAATAGACTTTGACTGCAAACCTCATCCAAAACATCAGCTATTGGATCATGAAAAACTTGAAAAGACTGCTGCAATGTATCCATTGAAGATGTATGACATCCTTCTAGCTGTTCATCTTTTTCTTGAGAGATTTTACGAAGATTCTGCCTTATAAACTGAAATGTTTCGAAACAAAAGGGAATAGAATCTTCCTGCATCATCAAATCAGGTATTTCGGCTGCCACACCTTCATCTATAATCTGCCCTTCAATTTCATTTGGTGGCTGCAAATCTGATGCTACAGGCTGCTCAAGCATTTTGTTATCTGTCTCATCCTCAACATTAACACTGAAAAATTGCCGATTTGTTATAGGCTGTTCATTTGAAGACTTACTATGCAATCTACCCTTCAAAAACTGAATTGATTCAAAACAAAATGGTACAGAGTCACCTTGAATCATTAAATCCTGTGTGTCCACTTCCAAGTCTTCAGCTGCAACTTGACAATCAATGGCTTTTGGGGGTTGCAAATCGGAACATGAGAAGTCTTGAACAAGATGGTCTAGATCAAGACTTATTGACAGCTGATTTCTGATTACATGGAAATTGTCTCTGATGAACTGACATGAATCAAAACAAAAAGGCAAAGATCCTTCACTTACTTCAAACTTTGCTGCACTTTCCTCGTCACTGTCATAGCTGATATGTGATGACTGAACATTGTATTCAAGCTGCTGAAAATGAACTTCCTCCTCCCACAAACTAGCTGCTGATTTGTCTGCAAGATTAACTTTTGTTTGGAGAACATAATCATCATCATACTGATCAAACTGAGGCAAATCAACGGTATAAAACATATCATCAAGCATGCAGGTCATATCAACATTTCTTTCTTCTCCTAGATGATCTACAAAACAATCACTATGAGTGCTATGACAACTAGGATGGGAAACAAAATGTTTTGGATCAGCAACTTGTTCTTGTTCAATCAGCGAGCCATGAACATCATAATCATTCCTTGCGGTGATCTTGTCCATCATCTCTTCTACTGCACTTACCAAAACGTCAAGCTTTACCTCTAGAGATTCGGCCGGATCTATGTTTTTCATCTCTTCTTCCTTCATCCTTGCCCTTCGGATCAACAAATGAGCCTCTACACTTACTGCACTGTTTTGCATCTCGTGAAGTGTTGCAATATCCCTTTCTCTCAGCTGAAACTCCATCTACGGATCAAAGGCGCCCGGATAGTGCAAGAGAGCAGATCTAGGAGAAGGTCTTATATCAATTGGGATCGAATAATAAACATGGTTAAATCTCGCTGAAAACTATTGTACTGTCTCCCCTGGCAATCTTTTCAGCTGATTATACTCTTCTACAATCAAGAGAAGGTTCTGTCCGATCATCCACCTGTCGAGAAAAACTTTGAAAAACCGCTGGAAATCTGAGATGCTTGCATCAGGCAGGGTTTTGAACCAACTCTTCACTTTGGCTTGCAGAGAAAGAGCAAAAAGCCTTATACTAACATCTTCTTCATCAACTTCAAAAAGATCTAGAAAATTCTCAAAATTCTGGACATGTTGCTCAGCGTTGACATTGTTACTTTCACCATCAAACATCGGCAAGTATAGATCATAATTTTTGGGGAAAGCATGAAGAACAGGTGGTAAAACAAGAGGTTTATACCGATCTGGAATTTCACAAGGTATAGGGGTATGTACAGTAGGTATAGGTTCATCACAAAATTCAGAAAAAGGATCTTGATCAAGCTCAAAGGCATGCAAATCTTTGGCATTCACAATCTTCAAAGGGAAAAAATCAACTGCAGGTCGAGGATCTCTTCTCAAACATAGTATACTTTGAAAAGCCTTCTTGACATTCGTGGGAAAAGAGAAGAAATAATTTATGACAAAGAACAAAATGTCCTGGATGAAATTCTAACTTGAGTACCTGATCTTGCCATATTGTCCTTTCATGTTTCTGCTGGTCGAGATCATCCTCCAGTGGAGTCTTTGGATCTGATCTTGAAATTGATTTAGAGTCGCCAAGTGAATGATTTCAGCCTTTCAAGTGTCTGATCGTTGTCCACCATCAACAATCAGATCTAAACTTGATACATGTACTGGGGTAAAGTGTCAATGGAGCTCTACGTTCACAAGCTCACGGAGATTGACTGAAGCAGCGTTTATCTACTAACGCTGATGTGAAACAAGAGCGTTTTTGAAGGCTACCTGGCGTAACTTCAGGCTCCGTCTAAGACTTATGAAATAACACGTCAATGAGCAAACGATCAGTTGTTCTCCCCAGTATGGTCGCCAGTATGTTAGCGCTTGAGATTTCACCCTAGGCTGAGGAAGGTAAACCTTCAAGGCAACATCAAACCATTTCACCTCGTAGCTAGCCCTACGGGGTATGAGAAGGCTCTCTCCAGTCAATCTCAGTAAAATATTCAATGGACAGAGATGACCAATACAGTGACACTGATATTAGGCTAGTAAACTGATTAAAAGGTTGATTTGGGGGTTTTTGAGGTTTTTTGGTGGCAAATTGAGGATCTGCAATTTTAGGGTGCGGGGTTTTGACACAGTTTCTGCAGGTGGGTCTTTGGGGCAAGGTAGGAGTTTGTGCTGATGCCTTTAGCTGAGATGGATGATCAAGGAAGAAAAAAGAGAAGCTAAAGAGGGCAAACAATGACTTTGAATCCTCTCTAAACAGTGGAAAACATAAACATTAAACAAATTTGAAAGCTGAGCATGGCAAGCATGAATTCAAACTTTATCACTTCATTTGTTTAATAAGCTGCAGTAAAGAAAGAGATGGAACACATAAACACACTTACAATTACAATAAGAGAACACACCATCAACACAAGAGTCCACAAGAATCCCAATGATGTCTGCAAAACCCTGGTCTTCCTTTTCCTCAAATTGCAGAGATACAAGTAAAATATACAATGATAGCTTCTCCCTCAAGAGTCCCACCATGAAAATGAGCAAGAGAAGGAATAATATAGATGATCTAACTCCTTTCCCCACCTCTAGGGGTCGATCTCAGCTTCCTAGGAGCTGTTTCAACTAATTCTAAACTGAGCACTAGATAATAGGCAGTCAAAACAACTTGCCTCTAAAACTTAGGAAACCTATCCATGCATTAAATATTTACCATTTACATCAAAGAAACTTCTAGAAGTGTCAAAGGAGAGTAAATGTGTCCAAGTGCTATGAAAATTACACAAAAATCCATCATTTACATGCCTCAAAAGTCAACCAAAGTAAAAACAGTGTTTTGCTGGCCGAACTGGTCAAAACAGTGAAATTTCCCTGAGTGGTCGCGCCCCTCACTTTGACAGGTCACGCGCATTGACAGCTCTATTTGAGGGCCTTCCCGGTGTCCAAATCAGGTGCAAGATAGCTCATTGGAAAGGTCTGTGAGTCTAATTTCCAACCCCACTGGAATTTCTGAATTTGGAGTTGATTTGACCCCTCAAAAGTCATTTCTCCCAAGGAAGCTTTATGCAACTCAAAAAAGGGGCAGAAAGTCAAAATTTGCATGTATTTTGAGCTTTTGAAAGCCCAAATCTTCATAAAATCTGAAACCCATCCATAGGAAAGTGTATTTTTGCATGACAATTCCAAAAATGTAGAGTTTTCCCCGTTCTGAGCTTTCCCCATGTATGGTCGCGCGCGGGGTGAGACCACTCAAATGGCCAAAACCTATAAAATTCTCAAAAATGCCAAAAATGTCTCAAAACTCTCAAAATTTCTTGGGTTTGCTGCTAGGAGGAGGCTAATGAGTATCATGGTGAGTGAGAGAGGCCTCAGCCAAGATACGGAGCGGGTTGGTCTTCTTCTTCCTCCTGCGGGCCTCGGACAACTTCCTTTGGAGTATCTTCATCTTTGCTTTGCAAACATGCATTCTCGCCCAATAATTCTTGGTAGCAAATATATATAAGCACAAGCCCAACATCCTTGATTTCAAGCATCCAGTATGTTAGAAGACCCTACCTCGATCAATTGAGCAAGCAAGAGGGCGATTTAGTCGATTTGGAGTGGTTCTGTAGAAGACAGCTTGAGTGGTCGCGCCCCTGCTCTGAGTGGTCGCGCCCTGCCTGAGTGGTCGCGCCCTTTAGAAAAATACACTGCAGAGGGGTCGCTGAGTGGTCGCGCCCTACCCAACTGGTCGCGCACTGAGCCTGAGTGGTCGCGCCCCTGAGAATGACTCCAACTTTCTGCAAATCGCCTCTTTTGACCTCTCACTCGTTTTTGCAAGCTCTCAAATGCATAATGAGGCTGTTTAGAGGGAAATTTACTCTTTATAGGCCCAATTTGAAAAAATTAACTTACCAAACCCACTTTCTAATGTTTTTGTTTTGACATTCACTTTTAACACTGTTTTGAGTTCACTTTGTCCTGACTTTGATCTTTTGAGTGCTTTAACTCCGTTCTTTTTGCAGGTTGACCATCTGATCGACTTTGGCGAGGAGACCAGGGTTATTGCCGGCATTTTGAAGAATTTTTGAAATTTCCTTATTTTTTGCAAATTTCACATGACCTTGGGTTTAAAAACAGGGTTTTTAAATCCAAGGTATAAATGAGCTGTACCTGATGAAAAATATCAATGGAACATATTTACATACCTCCTTCCGGCTTGCTGGGGACTATTAGACCTCTGACTCATGACCTTGCAGTGATTTTTGACCAAAACCCTAGACCTAAGACTTGGGACTTCAAGACAAAAATAAAACAAGTGTAACACAAGCTCATTAAATGATATGTCCTGATCCATCAAAGCCAAGAAGGGAACAAGGACCAGCTCCTCCATCAGTTTTATGGCATGCCTAACGGGATGCAAAACTGATACTGATGATACACCTACCTATGCACATGCAAAGAGCTTTTGATCACCGATGGAGGGCTCAAGACCGACACTAACAGAGTGGAACTGCTTCTACCCATTTGGTAAAGTAATCTGTTGCTATAAGGATATATCTATGCTGTTTAGAAGAGTGAGGAACGATCTCACCTAATAAAGTCCAATCCCCACTAATCAAAAGGTTGTTCAATGGTAACTGGTTGCAATGGAAAGGATGGTTTCTTTTGCCTCCCAGCAGTGGTTTGACAGATTTGACATTTCCTCATGTAATGATATGCGTCTTTGAATAATGTGGGCCAGTAATAACCTGCGCGTAAGATTTTGTGAGAAGTTGCATCTCCAGCATAGTGTCCACCTGCTGGCCCATTGTGGAGTTCCTGCAAGACTTTTTCAGCTTCAGATTTCTCAAGACATCTAAGGAGAACAGGATCATAAATTATTCTAAAAAGAACGTCATTCACGAATTGATATTGTTTGGTTTTTAACCTTAGAGTTCTTTTCTTGGTATGATCGAGGTTTGGAGGAGCATATCCATTATTTAGATAATAAATAATATCAGCGTATAATGACTTAACATCGTTTAGGCTTACCTCGTACACTTGTACCTATGTAGATGGATTTTCGGACATTAGCGATGCTCCTGCCAACATTTTGCAAAAGCCTTGACCTTTTACAATACTCGCTGGTTTGATGTCTACATCATATTCTTGTAAGGCAGTAACCCAATTGGCCCTTTTTTCACCCACATCCTTCTGTACTAGAATATTTCTTACCGCTGGAAACGGTACTATGATTTTAGTATGTGTTTTGAGTAAAAAAGGTCTGAAATATTTAATTGCTTTGAAAACAGCATAAGCTTGTTTCTCCACATCTGAATATATCAACTCAGCTCCTTGTAAATTGGAACTGAAAAAGGCAATTGGGGCTTCCACCTTTTCTTGATTTTCTTGAGTGAGTATCGCAGCATATGATCTATCCGAGGCAAATGTATACAAAATGAATGGATCGGAAAAATTTGGAGTTGCTAAAGATGGAGCATTAATAATAGCTTGTTTGATCAGATTGAATGCCTCATGTTCATCTTGGCCCCATTTAAAGTTTGCGTTCTTTTTAATCATGGCTTGTAAAGGAGACATGATTCTTGAAAAGTCTGGAACAAATCTCTTTACAAAGTTAATCTGGCCAAGGAAAGATTGCATAGCTTTCTTGTTGTGAGGTAGGGGTACTGCGGAAATTTCCTTGATTCTGTTAGGATCAATGTGAATTCCAGATTTTGACACTGTGAATCCTAGAAGCTTTCCTTCACTTAATGCGAAAAAGGATTTTTTCAGGTTAAGTGAAATTCCATACCTTAAACAAAGTTGGAAGATTTGTTTTAAATCCTTGAGGTGATTGTTTCGTTTCTTGGAATAAACAGTTATATCATCCAAATAAGTTACCACTGATTTATTAACTAACCCCTTGAATGCGATGTCCATGGCTCTCTGAAATGTGGCACCCACATTAATCAATCCAAATGGCTTCTTTTGATATGCGTGCATACCCCATTTGGTTTTGAATGTAGTTTTTAATTGATCGTTGGGATGTACCAACACTTGATTGTATCCTGAGAATCCATCCAAGAATGACATTAATTCTGAGCCCACAACTGCCTGCAGTATTTGTTCCATGGGGGGCAAAGGAAAAGTATCCTTTTGGCAGGCCTTGTTAAGGTTTCGAAAGTTAATGCAGATTCTAATATCTCCGTTTTTCTTTCTAACAGGTACCATATTGGAGACCCATTTAGAATGTCTAACGGGAAAGATTATTTTGGCTTTCAATAACTTATTGAGTTCAGTTTTGATTTGGTTTTCTAAATTGGGATGGATCTTTCTCAACTTTTGTTGGATAGGTTTTTCATTATCGATCATTGGGATAATATGTTGGATGATGGAGGTGTCGTAAGTTTTGAGTTCATCGTAATTCCAAGCAAAGACACTTTTGTATTGTCTTAAAAGATGAATATACACTAATTTTTCTTCAGGGTCTAGGCCAAGGCCTAGGTTGATATTCTGTGGTTTGGCATCAGTTCCTAGATTTACTAATTCATAATTCAAAGTTGAACTTTGGAGTTTTGAATTGGTAGATCTTTTGAATCGATCTTTCAAATCATAAAGGTCTTCTAATTTGACTACTGATTTAGGTATAGCATTGTTAGTACTATTCTGTTGCAATTGTTGGTCATGTTGGTCTTCATTAACTATTTGATTGGTGTAGGATCCTTCAGATGTGAGGAAACTCACGATATCAGGATCGTCGTTGAAAATCCTCCAATTGGTAATGTTATCAAGAATAGATGGTCTAAAAGTTTACTCAATTGAAAATCGGTCAGGGCTAAAATATTCTGAAGGAATGAGCTTGGAAGCTCCGTTGGCTAAGAGGTCTGCGTTAGCATTTTGGAGTCTGGGAATTGATGAAATATTAAAAGCTATAAAATGTTCAGTCAGATCTTGAACTAAAGATTGGTAATGCTTTAAATGACCTGATAAACAGTGTATAGTATTACGTACCTGTCTGATTACAATTTCAGAATCTCCAAAAACTTGTAGGTATTTAACGTCTAATCCGATTGCTTTGTATAACCCTTGGATTAAAGCCTCATATTCTGCGGTATTGTTGGTACATTCAAATTCGAGTCTGCAAGTTAGCATAGTTTTATCTCCCTTTGGAATTACTAACACGCATCCAGCAAGCTCCTTCGTTAGACTTAGAACCATCAAAACATAGTTTCCAAAACAAAGATTTATTTACAGGACTATCTATAAAATTAATACATTTAGAACTATCTGTTTGAGAGAAATTTTCTACTTGAGATAAAACAGAATGTTCTAAGTAAGGTGAAGTATGAGCATTAAAATTTCCTAAGAAAGAATCTACTGAATAGTTGCCAATGATGTTAGAACTATATGCTACTGGTTCATTTTCTCCCTCGAGTTCTGTTACTATGTATTTCTGATGTCGTTCACATTCAACTTTTATTTGGTTTGGTTTACCATTGTAAGGGAGCCACATATGCGACCAGTCAATTGCAAAGTATCCATGAAGTTTTTCTGATCAATCGTTGCTAAGAATTAAGCCATAAAATTCTAGAATATCAGCAACTAAAATGTCGATAACTTGACATACATTTGGGTTGGATGACAGCCTTATGGTAACCTAATTTAATTCGCCAATCACTTTGACTTGCGATCGATCTAGCTGCACTATGTGAAAAATGGATTTATGTGGTTGAACGTTCAATTTTTCACATATTGATCTTGGTAAAATATTCGATGAAGCTCCAGAATCCACTAAGCAATTATGCACATTTTTATTGAAAATTTCATAAGTAAGGAGAAATGGGGGAGTATGAGATCTCGATCTTCCTCCAATTAAGGCAATATCATTTGGATCAACCTTATTCATTGCATTAGTTGGAGGTCTTCCCATGTCATGGGAAGCTTGAGAAATTACAGCGGCTGGTAAAGGTGCAACTGGTACAACATGTAATTCTTTTAAAAGTAATTTTTGCTGGTGTTTTAGCTTGCTCAATTCAAGAAGAGTAATATTGGCCCTAGTCTTTTTCATATCTTCTATGATATTATACTCCATTTCATCTGAAATGATTAGCGTTTTAGATGGATTTGATGTGTCTGTTTGGACTGGGCTGGTTTGATTCGCTTTAGGTAATGTTTTCTTGGCTGCGACTTTATCTTTAGTCATCGAGCTTGCGCTCTTTGGCTTAGCTGTAGGTTGAGGAGGATCAAGTTGATTTCTGCTGCGAGTACTAACCGGGAATGCCTCTTGATCCTCTTCATCTAGGAGGATGAAATCCCACATACCTTGTAACTCTACAACTTCTTCTTCATCGGTCTGTTCTTCAGTAGCATTTTCCTCTTCTTCTTCTTCTTCTGATTCAACATTTGTAATTGCGTTAGGGGGTTTGGAATCAGTTGAAGGATTTCTTTTAAAAGGCCTGTATGGCTTTTTAGAAGAAGTTTCTGCTACTTGTTTCTTAATGTCGACCATTTCGTTAGACATGGTCTTCAAAACTTTTTGTAATCCTTCTAAATCGAATGGATCTTTCGATTGTTTTTTCTTGGGATCTTCTTTGAAAGAAACCTTCTTAGATTTTCATTCTTCTATCGCATTTTTCTTTTCTAGGGCCATAATACGTTTCTGTACTGCTATTGCTTCTTTCATATTTTCAACTAAGGTTGTTTTGTTAGCCCTATCAACAAAGATTGCTAAGTTTGATGGTAAAGCGGTGATGTACCATTCACTTCGCACTTCTTCACTAGGCTGAGAAGCAGTAGGAATTTTGTTCAAGATTTTATTGAAACGTAAATTGAAATATTTGATAGGTTCTCTTGACTCGGCCTTAAGGTTAGACAAGTCATTTATCAGTGTCGCTGTAGACCTGTCATCACCGAACTTGGTCAAGAATTGTTCTTGGAAGATATCCCAACTAGTAATAGATCCAGACGGTAATGAGAAATACCATGATCCGGCTATTCCTTGCAATGTATAAGGAAAAAGTCGAACAACAACATCTTCATTAACAACTCCATTGAGATTTATGGATAGCATAAAGTTATTTATATGTTCTTCCGCTAGCATGCCTGCCTTAGGATTAAACTTAGGTAGCCATTTTTCAGGATAGGCCGGTAACTGACTCAAGGGTGTAGGCGTTAAGACTGCCCTTGGGTTATTCCATGGAGATTGGGCCATCGCTAAACTACTAACAGAGGAAAGTGTAGAAGATGATCCCTGCGGTTGAGAAGATGAGGATATTACGACTCTAGATGGTTGAGTGTGGGAATTTACAGGGTAAGTTCCACAGAAAGAATACCAAAAGGACACCGCTCACAACCAGATCTCAAATCAATACACCAGTATTTTTGACGTGGTTAAAACCCTCAGAGTGCAAGGAGGGAAACAGTCCACGGCCTGTCCCAACGTGGGTACTACAGGGAATTTATTAATCAAAGAATGAAAATTTACATAAGCTTCTCTCATGCACGGATTACCCGAACAATGACCCTCCATGCGCTTTAAATAGAACTCATGGACCAATCGGGTGTCAAGCCACGGATCAAGTGTTGGTAATACCGAGGTGAGAGTGAACCGTCGGATCACTACATATTGTGACCGTCGGATTGTAAGTTACAAAATGTACAACGGTAAAGAAACACACTTTACCTAACTCTAACCTAACTCTATACTAGACCAAGTTGAACTTAACTATATCCTATGTGTCGGAATATCCTAACATCCCCCCTTAAGAACAACTTGGGATAGGATTGAAGGATTTAAAAATATGACACAATAGGAGAAGGAAGGAGGCACTAGAGCCTATCCCCCCTTAGTGACAACTTCCTGAACTCCAAGCATATATCGAAGTTTAGTGAACTTCGCCTCTGTGAGAGCCTTTGTGAAGATGTCTGCAACCTGATCATCTGTTGGACAATATTGCACTTCAAGAACATGGTCATGAATGAGCTTTCTGATGAAGTGCATGTGTAGTTCAATGTGTTTGCTGCGCTGATGCTGGACTGGATCTTTGCATAGCTGAATGGCACTTTGATTATCACACCAAAGTGTGGTTGGATGCTGCTGCTCAAAGCCAAACTCTGATAGGATCTGACGAAGCCACAAGGTTTCCTTACTAGCTTCCACGGCACCACGATACTCTGCTTCTGCTGACGAAAGAGAAATGGCAGCCTGTTTCTTACAAGCCCATGTAATAGGTCCTGAACCAAGAGTGAAGACATAGCCGGCAGTAGACTTCCGATCATCAGGGTCACCAGCCCAATCAGAATCAGTGAAACCAACTAACAGAGGAGCTGCTTTGGCACTGTAATGAATCCCAAACTGTATTGTACCTCGAACATAACGAAGTATTCTTTTAGCTGCTTTCCAATGACTTTCACGGGGGTTTTGCATAAAACGAGCAACAAGGCCAACAGCAAAGGAAAGATCAGGACGAGTATGGGTTAAATACAAGAGTTTTCCGACAAGTTGACGGTATAAGGTAGCATCAACTTCAGGAGAAGTACAAGAGACTGAAAGTTTGACTCCAGACTGAAAGGGAGAAGGGGCTGGCTTACAGTCTTCCATGTGAAAATGACGAAGAATATCACAAGCATACTTGGACTGGGAAAGGAAAATACCCTCTTGGGATTGCAAGACTTGAAGACCGAGAAAATAGTGTAAGTGTCCTAAGTCTGTCATTTCAAATTTCTTTTTAAGGCTGGACTTCACATGGTTTATAAGGTTGGGATCACTACCAGTAAGAATAAGATCATCAACATAAAGAACAAGGATGATAAGAGAGTTGCCCACTTTCTTGGTGTAGACAGTATTGTCAGAATGACACCTAGAAAAGCCAGATTCTAAAAGAAAGCTATCCATTTTGGCATACCAAGCCCGAGGAGCTTGCTTGAGGCCATAAAGGGATTTCTTAAGTCGACAAACAAGGCTGGAGTCTGTTTGTATGAAGCCAATGGGTTGTTCCATATAGATTTCTTCCTGCAAGTCCCCATGCAAGAAGGCAGATTTAACATCCATTTGATGGACTTCCCATTTTAAAGAGGCAGCAAGGGAAAGAACAAGGCGGATAGAGTTCATTTTGGCAACAGGGGAGAAGGTTTCAGTGTAGTCAATGCCTTTGACCTGTGAAAAGCCCTTAGCAACGAGACGAGCTTTATGTTTATCAACTTTCCCATCTGGTCCATACTTGGTTCTGTAAACCCATTTACATCTAACAAGTTTGCATCCCTTTGGTAGAGGAACAAGATCCCATGTATCATTTGTCATTAATGAATGATATTCTTCATTCATAGCTGCTTCCCAATGTGGATGGCCTGAAGCTTCTGAAAAAGTGTCAGGATCATGATTTACTGGAGCTTGAGCCAGTAAAGAAGAGGCTCTTTCAAACTGAGAACGTGTACGTCGCTGATCTGTAGGATCACCGGCAAGATCACCTGCTGCATCCCGAGTAGCACGGACCCATCTTGGAAGTTGAGGATCCTGAGAAGGTGGGGGAGGATTATCATCCTCACTTTCATCATCTGAAGAAGAAATGTTTTCAAAAGTAGAAGAGAGAGGAAGAGGTGGCACATCCGCCGGACTAGGCTCGCAGGCCGATTTATTTTCATCAAATTTTACATCTCTTCTAATGATAACATTTTTGGACTTAAATGGAATAAGTCTATAACCTTTTACATCTTCAGAATATCCAACAAAAGTACATTTCTCACTCTTAGGTTCTAAAGCTTTATGCTTTTCATCTGGAATATGGGCCCATGCTTCACTTCCAAACACACGAAAGTGACTTACATCTGGTTTAATGGAACTCCAAGCTTCTTCTGGAGTGATATTCTCTAGAACCTTAGTAGGAGTGCGATTGATTATATAATTTGCACAATTAATTGCTTCGGCCCAAAAACTAAGACTGAGTCCTTTAGATTGCAGCATACAATTAGCCATTTCCTTTAAGGTGCGATTTTTCCTTTCAGCTACACCATTTTGTTGTGGAGTGTATGGAACAGTATGTTGCATTTGAATTCCATTTTCGGTGCAAAAGTTGATGAATGTGTTTTTAACATATTCTCCACCATTATCAGTTCTTAGCTTAAGAATTTGATGTCCAGATTGTTTTTCAACAAATGCTTTGAAGGCCAAAAAAGTGTTAAATACTTCGCTCTTGAGTTTTAAGAAGTATACCCAAGTGCGTCTGGAGAAATCATCAATGAAAGTTAAGAAGTACTTGCAGCCAGAGAATGAAGCAACAGGAAGAGGACCACATAAATCACTGTGCACAAGCTGTAAAGGGGCTGAGGCGTGCCAAGAGGCACGTTTGTCAAAACTGTCCCGATGATGTTTTCCAAGTACACATCCGGAACAAACACCATCTCTGCAAGATACCATAGGAAGACCTGTCACCATATTTTCTTTACATAGATGCTGAAGGGAGCGATAGTTTAAGTGACCAAATCGCTCATGCCAAAGTTTGCTCACTTCATCATTATGAGCAACAAATACTGAGGGAAGATTTGATGACCCAAAGTTGTGAAACTTATACAACCTTTTGGAATCATCAGCAAGACCAGTAGCTAGAATCTGTTTAGGATCTTTTAGATCCTTGATTACAACATCATGAGGTGAAAATTCAACAATTTTACCTTCACCTGAATGAGTTATCTGATAGACAGATAGAAGGTTGCAGGATAAGGTTGGAACACATAATACATCATTAAACTGACCATTGTCTAGATGAACAGTTCCAGTCCCTACAACATTAAGAGATCTATCATCACCAATATATATATTTTTGGTGTTACATTCATTTAAAGAAGAAAACATGGCTTGGTTTTTGGCCATGTGACAAGAGGCTCCAGAATCAATGAGCCACTCATGAGAATGAGAAGAAGAAGAAGATACATTTAATGCATAACCAGACTGAGATGATTGATAATGACATGCAGAAAGTGCCATTCCGGAAGTTGAAGTTGAAGTAGGCTCCACATGGATGTTATGTTTCTTCATTGCGGCTTCCAAGGCTTCCATCTTCTTAAAGCATTTAGATTCTAAGTGGCCATCTCGATTACAAAAGTTACAATGTCTATCAGTCTTCTTCCATTTGTTTTTATTGGTCTTATCATTTTGCTGAAATGATCTTTCATTTTGAGGCTGAGATGGTTTAGGACCATTCTTTTGAGGATATGACTTCTTAGGATTCTTTGAATTTGGTTGCTGCTGGGCGGCTAACGCTTTCGTGGAAGAGTTTCCAAGATTAAGAAGACCAAGGTGTAAGAGTTTTTCTTGTTCTCTTATTAAGGAATCACAAAAGGAGTCAAAGGAAGGGGCCTTGTATTCTTGTCCTTGACAAATGAAAGCTTCCCTTGTAGAATGGAAAGTGGAAACAAATACAGAGTAGGCTGGTCCCAACTTAGTAAGGATGGAATAAATAAGGTTACCATCTTCTTTCTTAACTTTAACACCTTCCAAGAGATATCTAAGGGTCTTGAATTTGGACAAGAAATCTTCAATGCAAGAAAAATTATTAGGATCCAAAGTAAGCAGCTCATTTTCAAGTTGATGGGCTCTAATTTCATTTTTAATCCCAAAAACTTTAGCAAGTTTTTCTAATGCTTCATGAGGAGTCTCAAGTCCTGCAATGTGGAATCTAAGATCAGGAGAAATAGACATCCCTATCAAACCACGTGCTTGATCTTGTCTATTTTCCCATTTTGCCGCCTTGTCTTCATCTTTTGGTTTCTTCTCTTGGTTTGTGGCTATTCTGAAGAGACCTTTACTTCTAAGTAAATCTTCCATGTATTCTACCCATTGGAAGTAGTTAGTGCTGTCAAGAATGACTTGGCATGGACTTTCCATTTTTTTAAAGAAAACTGAAGCTGAAGATGCTGAAAGTAAGTGTACCAACGGATATATCTCGAAAAAATAGGCGGTTTTAAAAAAAACGGCTCTGAAAAAGGCTTCCGGATGAAGAAGTTATGGCTTTTTGAAAAAAAATTGTTGACGTTGCCGGCAAAGTGCGCGAATGTGCGGGAATGAAAAAAAATCCGCCCCCACAAAATGGAGACTTGAACCCAAGACCTCTACTCTCTTAAATAGCTTTGAACCAATTGATCTATACAAAAAATTTGAGAGAGAGAGAGAGAGAGAGAGAGAGAGGGGGGGGGCCTTGGTTTGCGTGCTTGCCTTGAGAAAGCTCTTTTTCCCTACAAAACACAAAACACAAAACCCAACACGAATATGCAAAGAAAAACGAACCTTGTGGCTCGAAGTTAGCTTTAGCCAAAAAACTAGAAATTTAAAAAAAAATCTCAAGGTTAGCTTTAGCCGAAAAACTAAATATTTTTCTCAATGTTTCTGATTTTCCGAGATCACACTAAGGTGCAGGGAAAAGAGCATACGCATGAGAAAAATCCTTCCTTTCTGTTTCTGATTTGCCCAGATCGCACAGAGTCGCAGGGCAAAGAGCATACGCAAAAATGAAAGGTATAGATCCAGAAAAAAAAAAGGCTAAATAAACTGAGACCGAAATAAGCAGAGAGAAATTAACAGTAAACTGCAAAAAAAAACACTGTATACCTCCCGATCTGAAAAATGACGCAGCTAGGGCTACCGGAAACCTTTTCGCGTGAAACGAAAGGGGTTCCTCACTGGAACAGATGCTCCGAACGCAACAGAGCAGTCCTCTCGGACCGAAAGCAGTCAGAAACAACAGATCTAGGAAACGACAGCCGCATGCAGTTCTACCGGCTTCAGATTTGGATCACTAACGGACGCGGCCCTCAAATAGCTCTGATACCATGTGGGAATTTACAGGGTAAGTTCCACAGAAAGAATACCAAAAGGACACCGCTCACAACCAGATCTCAAATCAATACACCAGTATTTTTGACGTGGTTAAAACCCTCAGAGTGCAAGGAGGGAAACAGTCCACGGCCTGTCCCAACGTGGGTACTACAGGGAATTTATTAATCAAAGAATGAAAATTTACATAAGCTTCTCTCATGCACGGATTACCCGAACAATGACCCTCCATGCGCTTTAAATAGAACTCATGGACCAATCGGGTGTCAAGCCACGGATCAAGTGTCGGTAATACCGAGGTGAGAGTGAACCGTCAGATCACTACATATTGTGACCGTCAGATTGTAAGTTACAAAATGTACAATGGTAAAGAAACACACTTTACCTAACTCTAACCTAACTCTATACTAGACCAAGTTGAACTTAACTATATCCTATGTGTCGGAATATCCTAACATTGAGAAGGAGTTGAGGAAGTTGCAGTAGGCTGATGGAAAATGATCTGAAGTGGAGGAGTGGATGGTTGACTTTGTGGTGAAGAGGTTGAGATGGATGATGATGATGAAAGAGTCTCGCTATCGGACCCTTTAGGAGACTTCCTTGCTCTCTTCCTTGTAGGTAGATTTAACTTGGTTGGCTGAACACCAAACTTTTCGCTCTTTAACCTGGTAAGAGGATGAGAAGGATTATATTGTGAAGTCACGCTGCCTTGAGATTTATCAGATTTTTGAGGAGATATAGAAAATCACTGAAGTTTGTGAATCAAAGATTCGACTTCAGGAGGTTCAATAGTAGATTTTTCTCAAATGTCAAGGTTTGTGGCAATGGCTGTTACTCCAACGACTTCTAACTCTAGATTTAAAGATTCTAAATGCAATGGAGAAGTCGGAGGAGATGGCGAGGGCGATTTACTCTCAGAATGGTATTTAGATTTAGATTTTCTTGCCATTCATAGTTCGGGCCCTCCTTGTTGGTAAGGTAAATCCCCTCTGCGGACAGAGGCGATCCCACTAGCCTAAGACAGAACTAGCCACAAACAAACCACGCTGCTACGCAAGTTCCTAGTTATGCCTCAAAGGTGAATCAAGAAGACTAACCTGGAGTCCAACGCTATGATTGAAGCAGAGTTGATATCCTCGCTCCCTTGCTCCAACAGATCATAACGAATACCTGCACATACAAAGGAAGAGACAGATACCAACATAAAAACTACCAAGGCACAACTATATTTCAGTCAGAAAGGAAATAAATCAACATATCACCATGACAGATAATGAGATTGGAACTATAATAGCAGTCGCTCATCAATTAATAAACACGAAAAGTTAAACCATTGTTCTGACGTCGACCCTTCTCCTGGCTGGGTGAGTAACTATATGTGTCTTGACATGCATCTCCTCTCCGGCAGCATAACCTCTCTAGCACTCATTAGCATTCTCTCTATGACCAATAATCATCACTACTATAACTCAATTACCCAATCACTAGCATAACACTAACACCAACACTCTCTCTAGCACTAGCTTGTCCAATGCATAATGACAAGCTTATATAGATGGAGAAGGGAGGAGGGTGCGATGAACCGGGACACCTTTTGTGGAATTAGCAAAAGCCATAAAGATGGATAAAGCTTGACAAAAAACTGATTTTCTATCCTCAGAAAAGCTCCATGTAATGAAGGAAACAACAGTCGGACGTGCATTAAGGCAAAAAGCACGACTAAATTTGGTTGGCGCGACTGTTGCTCTAAGATAGAGCGCCAATGGTCGCGCCCCCTTTTGAGGATCTCCATCATTGGCGCGGGTAGGATACTGTGGACTTGCGCCAATGGAAAAAGAGCATTTTTTAGGGATGATCTGCAGAAGGTGTCTTCAGGGAACATGGAGTACATACTCAAGGGAACATAATGCAGGTGTTTTTAGACTTTGTCACTTCTTATAACTCCCGGGATGGGTCCTCCAAGGTACGACAAGAGGAGTAACAAGGATGGTGACAAATTACTGTGTAACAGATGCCCCCTAAAGCATGAAGTCCGAGAGGTGGAGAGGGGTGAAATGCTTTACAAGAACACACACATAAGAGCACACAAGAGCACATATAGTTACTGCCGCCGAGGAGCTGTATTAAGAGACATGATTGATAGTTCAATTACAAGATGTACGTGGTATGGTCGCAGCCATCCATAAGAGAGTACATAAATAATCTAGATCCATAGTATGGACGCAGCCATCTGGTTAGGATCAATGATTTGACTCAGGTATGGTCGCAGCCATCCAGTGAATGAGTCAAGTATCAAGAAACACGCCTGGATTACAACAGACACAATCCAGGGTCTTGCGCTCCATCTCGACTCGAACAAGAGTACAAGTCCAAGCATGTGAATATATGAGATGAAGTCGAACATGCATGAACATCGCCTGATTACCAGTCAATAATGGAAACTGTTAACAGACGCGAGAGGTACCACCAATAATGACAATGGCCCTCAAGGTACTATAGGTACAATCTACGGCGTGTGAATCAATGAGCTGAAGTCGAACACCCGTAGAATCATTCGATCGGAGGCCAATGATGAAAACCTCACGTCGAACACAAAGAACCTGCCATTGAGGCATGCAGGCTCCAAGGCACCGGAAGGGAGTCTCTAGGTCAACTTCCTGGATAGTGAGCTGAAGTCGACAGGGAGTGACCTTGATCGAAGGTGGGCCATAATGTTTCCCACATCATCGACACGAGACAGAGAGATAATGTTGTGAATCAAGATTGTGCGAACTATCAGAGGGAGGTTGTTTATTTGCAGCGGTCAACTTCTCTTGAACATATCGGCGGCACATTAACGGAATTGGCAGTATTTGACATCAATGTATCAAAGGTCATTATGACGAGGCAATGAGTGAATGAGAGGTCAAATAGGGTACCCAAATCCATGGAAGCAAGTGAAAGATATGAGATGAAATATCCCCACCCTGGACACGAAAGCAAAAAGTGCCATGTTCAAGAGCGACATACTGCCATTACGGTAATAATTATGGTTCAAAAAAATTTATTTTCCCCCACCATTTCTGGCGAGTACCCCAGTTATTTTTAACAAGCTTGATGGGGATAGCATATGCTTGCGTTGTGACAAAATCCGGTGTCATTAAGTTTTAACGAGTCTGACAAAGGAAGAACTCGGCGTCTTTTCTTGTTTAGAGAGTTTGAAAAGACAATAGAAAAGGAAACTCCAGGGATGTCCTTTTTCGTACAGTTGTGTCTCTCGGGCCTGAAAAAGTATAAAATAATACCCGAAAGAACCGCCCGATCATTACGATCGAGGAGTACTTTTCATGATTAGTGACTTCGACCTGAAAAAGTAAAAAAGCGGTCAAAACCACGTCGTTTCGTAACCACTAACGAGTTTGAAACGACAAAAACCCGGTAATCTTTTTATGTTTTAACGGTCGACAAAAAGAACTTAACACGACCGCCCCTTATCACCATTTAATGAGTCAAGAGGAGCGACTCGGCAATCTTTTCCTCTTTAAATGGTCAGAAAAGAGCTGAAAGCGGACCTCCATTTTTATTTTCTTTAATGAGTCAAAAAGGGAAAAATACTCGGCAATCTTTTCATATTTTACGAGTCAGAAAAGAGCGTAAAGGCGACTCGTCCTGAAGGAACGAGTGGTATAAGGGATAGCAACTGGTTCCGGTAATGGTGGAACTTTACTTGAAACACGTAAAGGTTAAGAGGCTGGCTAATAAGACCACTCATCGTTGCGGTTCCTCAGGAAAGGAGAAACAACCAAGTGAAAGCATATGATCGGCCAAAAAGATAGTAGCGATGGAATGAAACAACCAGGGCTCATCTAGCATAATTTAGCAGATAAAAGGCAATCACGGGATGTAAATCAGGTATAGGTTCATTTTTACACAAGCTTGAACCATGGAGAACTTCGCTTGGATTCGGTTTCATGTTTACACAAGCTTGAAACGAAAAACTATGCTTGTTAAAATTTGTTGCATGCCCCTAGCATGATTATATCAATCGAGATACATGCCCCCCAAGCTTCATGGCATTCACGGAGTGGATGGAATGAAGGTTTATTTGGAAAGACTCGATTGGAGGATGCCCCCCGGGCTTCAGTCACGCGCCTGGGTGAGCTGCCGTCATCAGAATGACGGGGTGGGTGCTGGGGCATTTCCTGTGGAAATAAGACCATTTAGGAATGGCAAATGGCTATATGTGAAGTGTGAACCGGGGAATGAAAGTTGGTCTACGACTTTGATCGTTCTTCCTTCATGCGGAAAACACATCACTCTGAAGAGTGAGGACACAATAGCACGTATGCGATAAATATAATCGCGTCCAAGGAGTAAATTGTAATCTAACGGACCTTGGACTACCATGAGACCCATTTGGATAGTCTTCCCTTCTAACGTGATAGGTACATTGGGAAGAATTCCTAAAGGTCGAGTGATTTCTCGATGGAAACCTACAAGGCTTCTCATCTCAGGCAGAAGCAGTGGGGAACCAAGTGCTTCCCAAGCTGTTGAAGAAAGGATACTAACAGGAGATCCTTCATCAATAATTGTACCAGCCATAACCATGCGATAGACTTGAACTATAATTCGAAATGGTATGGAGGCTGGTAACCGAGGATTGACCAGTTGATCCCAATTAAAGGAAATAACTAGGTTGCTCGGAGGTGGGACTGGATAAACAGCCGGATATGCCTCTAATGGACTTTCTTCCTGTTGCGAAGAAATGAGAGGGATGCTCACTTGATCATTAACGTCTATGTCAATGAATAGAATTTGGACGGTGGGTTCGTCATTCTTGGCAGTGATAACATCATCTGAGGAGGTAATTTCTGAAGGCGAAACCGGGTCACTTGTAATCCGGACCGTTTGACTGTTGTCTGGTTTGGATTCAGATGTAGGATCATCTAGGGGTGGAAGTTCTGAAAGCAAAACCGGGTCACTTGTAAGCCAGACCTTTTGACTTTCGTCTGGTTTAGATTCAGATGTAAGAGCAGCTAAAGATGGAACTTCTGTAGGCAAAACCGGGTCACTTGTAAGCTGGACCTGTTGAAAGACCGGGTTACTTGTAAGCTTGAACTGTGGACTTTCGGTCGGTTTGGACTCAGGAGGTTCATCTTTGATGATCAAGTAGTGCGTAGATGATGAACATAAATCACTTGTTCCGACCAGGTACTGGTCTGGAACAGGCTGAGCAACATTCTTTCCGACCAGGTACTGGTCTGGAATAGGCTGAGCAACACTCTTTCCGACCAGGTACTGGTCTGGAAAAGGCTGAGCACAGGTAGGTTCAGGAAGAGAAAGCTGGACCAAAGAGGAATCATGCTTGATCTCTTGGTTAGTGGAGAGACACTCTGCAGGTGTAACAAGACGCTGATATCCAGCGGGTAGTTGGGGTAAGGAAACCGACAGACTTGCCAAAAGACGGGAAGCTTCATCCATCAGTGGACAAAGTTGAAGGAGATGATTACCTTCACAAAGTCGACAAGGGAAACGAACCTTCCCTTTCCTGTTACCAACTAGTAAGGTATCGTCAATTTGTGATAGCAAGGGGCGAGTCGGGTCACGGGACCATATATCTAGGATCCTGGGAATGCCAGGACAATCAGAAAGAAAATGATCCCCTTTCCATAATCGACAAGGAGACCGAAGCTTCCGCGGAGGAGCAGAAGGTGGTTCCACTTCTGATAGCTTCGTGGTAGATACGACCTTTCCCTTAGGAGACTTCTTCTTTTTGGTCTTCTTCTTCTTCTTCTTAGCCACCTGGTTAGCGAAATCCAAGGTTTCACCAGGCGAAGTAGAAGATGAGGACGCAACAATAGGCGAAGAAGGGAAGGGGTCCACCTTAGAATCAACATGGTGTTGTTCAGGTGGAGGAGGTGGTGGTGGGACAGGATTCGTCACACTTGAGACCACCGAGTTTGAAAACAACCATACGGGTAAACCAATGGTCAACCCAGGCAAAGACAATGTTGCGATATACTGAACACCAACATTTCCAACAGAAGGAAATGGGCGAGGGTACCCATCAGGAGGAATGCCTTGGCCGGTGGGCACCGGAAAGGCCGCCATTGAACGAGAATTAACCCTACTCAAGCTAACGCACGCAAAATCTAATTGGGTAGATGTTATCGTGGCCAATAAATTTTAAGACACTGAACTTAACCTTTTCATTTTTTAAGAGTCGAGAAAAGGGTAAAAGATGACTCTAGTCTCCTTTGAATATTTAATGAGCACGAAGTGACAAGACGCTCATAGGCACCTTTTCATTTAGGGAGTCCGAAAAGGATCAAAAGTGACTGCTCTGGAATTCTAGGTAGAGGGTGTGCCAAACTTTTCGCAAAACCACAGAATACTTTTTAGGGTACGGGTGGTCGATCTTCGTGAATGCTGTGTTCACTGCATTGCGAATCGTAGGGTGGCTGACACGGCTTCCTATGGATAAAGGCTTTATTCCTATAGGGGTCTCCCAATATATACTCGACGGTACGTGGGAGCACAGTCCGTATTGGAAGCTACCGTTTCACCGTGGAGGAATCACCCAACCACTCGACGATAAACTACCAGGTTTAACGACGCCGGAACACGTCTCTAACCTAGACCTCTAGAGTGTTTGCGTTAGGTTCCAATGCGTTGTTATGTTCATTGAGTTCATTTTAAAGTTTATCTTTGATTATGTTTCAGTTTTTTCGTCCTACCGTATGTGATATCTCGAAAACTTCTTACATGCAAACTATATGCCGAAATTAAATCATTTGATTCGATGAATCCTATCTACAGGAGGGTTGAGATCTTTTTTCACAAACGAAATGATCACTTCAACAAAGAACAAAGATCCTAATGCAGCTAATAACAAGAAACGAAATTTTGTCTTTTTCCTTTTAATAGCAACAAATAACAATAAATGCTAACTACTATAATGCAAGAGATTTTTTGTTTTTCCTTTCCTTTAAGATAGCATGATGCATGTAAACAAATTCTAAGAGATATGCACAATCCAAGTTCAGTCAATGAAATAGAACCAATTCTAAAACACAAAATGAACCATGCAAGCAAGGAAAAAACACAAAAACTAGTGAACTCCAAAGAGGCTAGAAGTGAAGTATTCAGAGTATAGAAGATCAAGCTTTAACAAAGCACTGGATAGGTGTAGAACAATCAACAAGCTGACTGGATGATCAAGAGACCGAAACTTCCCACAGAAGGCTAGACATGCAAAGTCACTGGAAATAAGCAAACAGCTGAGGGATACAGGCTAAAACCAGTCAAGCAGAGGTTCAACACAGTTCCAGAGGCTAAAAGAGATATATAAAGAGACTGAATGAACTTTCCACCCACACACAGGAAAAATTTACAGAGCTGGCGCGACTGTCAGCTTGCAAGTTGCGCTACCACAGAATTGGCGCGAGTTACTTTTGAGCAACGTGCGCCAACTGGCGCGACTGTCAGAGAAATAACCGCGCCAATTAAGCTTGCCAACTAAAAAGATAAAAGATACGACCTCAGGTCGGGTTGACAGTGCTCAGATGGGTCAAACAGTAAAGAATCAACTCAGAACTGACTCAGGAAGCTCATGCACTCAAGCAAGTAGAAGAAAATTAACATGCAAGACAGAAAACGAAGAGTTACTCCCCAGCGGAGTCGCCAATTTGTTGGTAAGGTAAATCCCCTCTGCGGACAGAGGCGATCCCACTAGCCTAAGACAGAACTAGCCACAAACAAACCACGCTGCTACGCAAGTTCCTAGTTATGCCTCAAAGGTGAATCAAGAAGACTAACCTGGAGTCCAACGCTATGATTGAAGCAGAGTTGATATCCTCGCTCCCTTGCTCCAACAGATCATAACGAATACCTGCACATACAAAGGAAGAGACAGATACCAACATAAAAACTACCAAGGCACAACTATATTTCAGTCAGAAAGGAAATAAATCAACACATCACCATGACAGATAATGAGATTGGAACTATAATAGCAGTCGCTCATCAATTAATAAACACGAAAAGTTACAACCATTGTTCTGACGTCGACCCTTCTCCTGGCTGGGTGAGTAACTATATGTGTCTTGACATGCATCTCCTCTCCGGCATCATAACCTCTCTAGAACTCATTAGCATTCTCTCCATGACCAATAATCATCACTACTATAACTCAATTACCCAATCACTAGCATAACACTAACACCAACACTCTCTCTAGCACTAGCTTGTCCAATGCATAATGACAAGCTTATATAGATGGAGAAGGGAGGAGGGTGCGATGAACCGGGACACCTTTTGTGGAATTAGCAAAAGCCATAAAGATGGATAAAGCTCGACAAAAAACTGATTTTCTATCCTCAGAAAAGCTCCATGTAATGAAGGAAACAACAGTCGGACGTGCATTAAGGCAAAAAGCACGACTAAATTTGGTTGGCACGACTGTTGCTCTAAGATAGAGCGCCAATGGTCGCGCCCCCTTTTGAGGATCTCCATCATTGGCGCGGGTAGGATACTGTGGACTTGCGCCAATGGAAAAAGAGCATTTTTTAGGGATGATCTGCAGAAGGTGTCTTCAGGGAACATGGAGTACATACTCAGGGGAACATAATGCAGGTGTTTTTAGACTTTGTCACTTCTTATAACTCCCGGGATGGGTCCTCCAAGGTACGACAAGAGGAGTAACAGGGATGGTGACAAATTACTGTGTAACACTCCTTCTAGCGCCAAATATGTTGAAGCCCCGAAAATCAGGTCTACAACAAGGGGGATACCCACCCGGTCCGAACCTTGGTTAGCAGCTCCTTTTCCGTTTGGTATAGTGGGTCCGACTGGGGATATGGGACCAGTTTCCCAATTTATATGTGTGTGTGTGACACACTGATATTTCTCTTTCTAAAAGTTTCTAAATGGAATACTTTTACTCTAACTCTAATCTAATAATAAGAAAATTATATTCTAATAAGCAGAAATATCTAAGTCTACACTAACCCGGGGTGTAACCTTTCTTTTATGCGATCTAAAATGATTTCAAATAACAATTGGTAATAAATATCATTCAACTGTTATGAGAAAAGAATTCAATAAAGATGAACCACTTCGTACAAAAGTTAGACAAAACAGTTGCGAAAAACATATTGCATAATAAGCTATTCATACATTAAGCATAAAGAAATAGCTATCACCGTAAAAAAGTGCCAAATGATAACTTAGGCATTCATACATCAATATATAAATAACTGAACATGAATATCACTTTAACGCAAAGGCAGAAATAGTTAAGAGATAAAAGTACCATTTATAACCAGTCCTACTCATGAGCTTCAAGCAATAATGATTTATCTCTTCTTGATCAAACATCCACTAAGAGTACAAAAGTGCAACATCAGTAGCAAATATCAAATACAAATATCAATAAATCCTATTCCATTCATTCATCAAAACCTCCTCAGAGGGTACAGAAGTGCATGTTCTGGGGATAAGTTTTTGATAAATTTCAGGACTCTTCTCTAAATGCATGAGAAGGGTTTAAATACTACTAACTAAATCTTAAAAATAACTTATTACAAAAATGTAGGATGCGGTTTAAATGACCATCCTCATTTTAGGAAAATAAAATAAAATTAAAACTAAAATTGAATCTAAAATTAAACTACTTTTGTATCTGGTCCTTGAAATCACATGCATGCAACATTTGTTTAAGAAGAGTTGGCTGACCGACTTCCGATTTTAGCTGAGCTGAGAAAACAGAATCGACAAGAGCTGGCGCCATCTTTTCGGCCGAATTGATGATACACTTGATAGTCATCCACTGGCTATGTGGCTTTACCAAGTATGCCCAGTAATAATCCCAGTTTAACTTGGTTAACCCTTGGATTGCTTTTGCCTTTTCTTGAGCTCTTTGTTTCCAATTGGTCCCCATCGTTGCTTTCTTACAATTTTCGGGGCTTGCAGGTGACTGAGCAATTAGCAGCTTTCCTTTTCGAGAAAATTTTCTCAGCGATGCACGATTACTGCCTCCGTTTCTTGGTCTGGGCTTCCTTGATGCGTTTTTTGCCTTTAGCGCTTTTTCCTTTTAGCGGATATAAAGTTCCAATTTTGTGAAAATAATGATTCTGTAAGCTCTTGACCCCGAGTTTTAAACTGTCTGTTTCTGATATCAACATTGTCCAGTATCCACTTAACCATGTCCGTGTATGGGAGAATTTTGGGCCTTGCTGCTATCCGGTGCAAGAATGAGCAAGCTAGCTCTGTGATGGATGCCTCAGAAGAACTATGTGAGCCCGCAGTAGCAGTAACTTCCATTACTCTGGGATTCTCCTCCTCAAGCATATTATACATGCCTTCCCACGTAGCAATTCCCGTGTCTCTGTTACAGGCCGTGTCTATATATAAGGGCACCATTTCTTTCTCTTCAAAGCTCGGAGCTTTGCTTTTCTTTCCCATAATATCTTGCGTATTGCTTTGTATCGTTCTCTGTTCTCCATTCCTGCAATTCACAAGTGAAGTGAAAATAATGACAAGGAAGGGTGATGGGAAAGTTTTAAATGCCGAAGATGCATAAAGTATACCACCTTATGTGAGATGATTTTTCGATAAGCATGAAACCATATTCCATTAATAACTGGCAACTAACTCATTTATTAGCATTAAAGCGCATAACCAGGTGTCAGTTTATGGAAAATACTTTTTTGAACCACACGCTCGAAAGATCTGCAATGAGGTGATTTTGTGATTTGCTTCGCAATATCGCAGATCGCAACATCACAAAATTATAACATCGCTGAGTTGATCGCTCGTGACATCGCATTATCGCATTGTTGTTGTATCGCGAAATTGCAATATCGCATTATCGCAATATTGTATTGCCGCTTTATCGCAAAACTTCAATATCAGATTATCGCAGGAACATAATATATGATAATCTTTGTTAACCTGTTTTCTGCGAAATGTGATTTGCGATCGACGTCATCGCATATAGGCAAATTAAAGTGTTTCAATGTAAGTTGTGCTTGATGTATGAGATGCGATATTTTATTATTGCGTATCGCGATCTCGCAATGTTGGAATTTGGTTTGTAAGGAGGTATCCTTTTATTCTTTTGCGATGCGATATTTCCTAAGGAAAGATTTTTTCTTACCTTATCATAAAACTTAGATTTTTTTAGATTTTTCAAGGGGATTTCCTAAGCTTATGATAGTAAGTTTTATTAGGAAAGGAACTTTAAGTACTACTTTGATTTTTTAAATTTTTAACTAAGGGTCCCCACTTATTTAGTCTTAGGATTAACACTAAAAAAAAGGGGGGTTGTTGCTGGCCACACAAATCCCTAAAATAACGGAGTAGCTGAAGGAATGAATAGGACAATCTTAAATATGGTATGTTCCATGATGTTTTTCAAGAATCTAAAATTGATGTTTTGGGATCATGCAGTTCTATGCGATGTATATGTAAAGAATATATGTCCATCTAATGTTATTGGAAGCAAGACTCCTTATGAAATGTGATATGGCCACATTCCCTCGGTAAAGCATCTCAGGGTCTTTGGTTCCACCTGTTATGCCTTGATATCAAAAGTACATAGAAACAAACTTGGTGCAATGAGTCGAAAGTGTATCTTCTTCGGGTATTCAAATACCTCCAAAGCATATCGTCTTTATGATGAAGTTAATAAAAAGTTTGTTGTATCTAGAGATGTAATCTTTCTTAAATCTTCCAAAACTGACAATATTGTTGAGTGGCAACTTGATCGCTTAGATAGATTCAGAAATGAAAAATCATTTCAAGAATTTGATAATCCAATTCCACATCTTGAAGGGGGGATTCCTATATTGGATCAATCTATGGAATCTTCTTCTGAAGCACTCTCCCCCCCACATGAAACTCCAACCACTGATGATACTTTGAGTGATGTGATTGATACAATTGGGAGACTCAATCTTGATTTGGTCCCAACTCAATCAGCTAAGTATCCTAGACCATCTCAGAAAGGTCCCCAAAGTGGTTGACAAAGATGCTTGAAAGTGTTCACCCTGATGAGGTTGGAAAGACAACAACAAGAAATTCAACTAGGAAAAATGGAGGTGATGTAGATGATTATGATTCACCTGTTGATATGGATGTTTCTTATGATTTTGAATTGAATTTTTTTACATATTTTGAACCAAATTCCTTCAAATAAGCATCTTCTCATGATGAATGGAAAGAAGCAATGCAAAAGGAGTATGATGCCTTGATAAAGAATGTAACTTGGAAGCTGGTTGATCCTCCATTGGGAACCAAACCAATTGGCTGCAAGTGGGTCTACAAGAATAAGTATAAAGCTGATGGATCACTTGAAAATCACAAAGCCAGGCTTGTGGCAATAGGTTTTACATAGAAGGAAGAGGTCGATTTTGAGGATACTTTTCCCCCACAACAAAATGGGCTACCATTGGGACACTCTTTTACCTAGTAGCTCAGAATGGTTGGAAAGTCCATCAAATAGATGTAAACACTACTTTCTTGAATGGGGATCTAAAAGAGAATGTTTTTATGTCCCAGCCTGAAGGATTTGCTATGAAAGGACATGAACATAAAGTATGACAACTTGTGAAATCCTTGTACGGCCTCAAGAAAGAACCGCGAGCCTTGTATGAAAAGTTAATTGAGCATCTTCTGAAACTCAACTTCAAACACTATGATCTTGATGATGCAACTTTGTTTGTCAAGAAAGTTGGCAAAAAATCTATATATCTTATGGTATATGTAAATGATCTTTTGATGACAAGGAAAAATGAGAGCCACATTGCATTCATAAAGAAGGAATTGAGGAAAGGTTTTGAATGACTAACTTGGGATATGTTCACTAATATCTTGGTATTGAAGTAACTCAACATCAGAAGTCTATATTCCTCTCTCAAAAGAAGTACATTGGAGATATATTGAACATGTTTGGCATGGTTGAGTGCAATTCTTTGACTACTCCAATGGAACAAAACTTAAATCTCACATACAATGAAGGAAAAGAATTTGAGGATACAACAAAGTATAGATAACTTGTAGGAAGTCTCAACTACCTGAATATTACCAGGCTAGGAATTTCATTTGATGTTGGAATCATCTCCAGGTTTATGCAAAAGCCTTGTGAGGTACATTGATCTACTACAAAAAGAGTTCTAAAGTACTTGAAGGGAAGTCAAGACTTTGGACTCAAGTATACACGGGTGGGCAACTTCAGCTTGATTGGATACTCTAATTCAGACTTCGATGTAGACAAAGAAACTGGGGTATCTACTTCTGGTTATGCTATGAGTCTTGGATCAGGAGTTGTCTCCTAGATATCATGCAAAAAATCAGTTCCAGCAGATTCCACAATAGAGGCAGAATATGTGGCAGTGGCTGAGGAAACAAAAGAAATTATCTAGCTCAGGAAAATTATGGAAGATTTGCAGGTAAAACAAGTACATTGAACTCCACTCATGATTGACAACACCTCTACAATAAATTTGTACAAGAACCCAAATTTCCATAATTGAACGAAGCACATCAATACAAAATACCATCTGATTCGACATCGTGTTGAGGCCAAGACAATCCATCTATGCCATTGTTCCACTAACGAGCAGATTGTAGACATCTTCACCAAAGTGCTTGGAAGAGAAAATCTTGAAATATTTAAAATGATGCTTGGACTCACCAACATCCCTTCATATTAAGGGGGGAATGTTGACACCTAATCATGGGGATTTGGTGAACACTTGTAACTAATGTAAATAGTAAATAATGGAAAATGAAGAGTCATCGGGAGGTCAAACCCAAGAGTCACTCCCTCATATATATAACCATGAGTAATCTCAATGAATAAACACAATTCATTAGAGGAGTTACCTCCTAGCTTGAAAATATTCAATATAATCAAATTAACTTTCCAAAAGACAAACTCGTAAAAATACTCTTAACATTATTGTACTTCTTACTATATAGACATTGTTTAAATGTAATACACGAAGCTAAAAATATAACCTAGTGATCAAACGTTGGATACCAAATGTGATGGCATAAACTAATAGCTCAATGACTGCACTATATTATACTACGTTGTTGGTTGTTTGACTGAGACATATTCCATGAATAGAGACTAGCTCAAAACTCAGTGAATAGATAACCCAGGTTGCTGAAGTATTGTGGTACCCAACAATCCCTAATATTTAAATGTTTTATTTAAATAATGGGGACTTGTTAATTTTTGGTATGTTCTGTTAGTGTTAGTCTTTCCAACCTTCCTCCAGTGATCAAATATTCTCTTACAAAGTGGTCTCAGAGTGTCAAGGTCAAATTTTGTCATTTCAAAGAGTCTTCAAGCAAAATTTGGTCACTAGGCATTAGGTCTAGGGTTTGCTTTCAATCCTTCTAAAGTTGTCCAAATGTCGGTCCATGTCATCATTCAGATGAGTCTATCATCATTCATAGGGTTTTCCTCATCATGTCAGGTTCCATTGGGTCATTTTACACCTTGTTCATGCTTCAGTTGTGCCTAAGCAAGGTTCATTTCCCTCTCCTAGGGTTTTGGAGGTAAATTCTCTTGGAGGGTCAAATCATCGGAAAAATTTGTATCCTGATGTTCATAAACCTTCCCCTATCATTAATGTACCTTATTAAACACTTCTCATCACTGAGATTCCCCAAATTCCTCATTTTTCCACAAACCCTAGTTTCTTGCCACAACTTGGCAATTTTCTAGGCTAGGCTTGTGCTTTGCCCTTTTGGACCCCTTCCCCTCACTGCATCTCTAATATTCCACTTTCCCCTGCTTCCTAACATCCCTCCCTACTTCCCAAAATTTCCCCAAGAATTTACAAGCCACTCATCCCCTTCATTTCGCTTCATTTCCACAAAATTCCTTGTTTCACACTTCGGGATAAGTTTCACTCAAAAGATGTTTCAGAGCAATCAAAGACGAATTTTGGAAAACTGAGAGAGGTTTTTGTCCAAAACATGCCAAAGAAGAAAAACCTCCCTCACTTTTTACACAGGTGTCATGGTTTTAGATAAATGTCAAAAATACAATCGCCTCGGGAGAATTGATGCACCTCTGAAGTGACCTTGGAAAAATCAGGTTTTCTCCTAGCTTGGTTGGCCAAATAACTTTCTTGATGAGTCAAAGGATAACTAGACAATATATTTGGAGTTGAGTAGAGGCCTTCAGGTGAGCCATCAAGTTTTGTTACTATTCATGATGATGAGACAGCTTCAAAATCAGATAAGACCCAATATATCAGGTATCTAGAGCAGCGGAATAAATAGCTTGAGGACTAGCACATGATCATAGAGCTACAGAACATCCGTGAGAATCGCCAAGCTGCCCAACATAGAGAAATTGAGTTCACCTCTCTAGAGCAACAGGTAAATGAGGATCGAGAGGCTAATCTCGAGAGGGTCAACATCTACTTGGAGGAACGGCTGAAAAAGGCCAATAGAGACAATGCATTATTGAAACACATGGCTATGCATTACAAGGTCCAGAACCTAGTTTGCAAGGCGCGAATTAGGAGTCTTAAGGCAAAATTGAAGAAAACGGTCAAGAAGCAAAAAAGACAAAAGGAGCTTGATCGTCTTTGGATTTTGGCCGAAGCCTCTTTGGCTGAGCATGGTACTTGATTGGGGACCCCCAGCCCAAATTTCAAGGAATTTGGAGAAAATTTTGTCAATTTTGAATTTTTGGCTCTAAAAACAGGTTTTTGGGCTCAACGCGTAGCGCGCGACCCATTAGATTGGGAGGTCCAAATCACAAATGGTTTTCATTTTTGGATTTTCCATAATGAAATATACATGCTCAGCTATTTCCAAGGAATTTCATCAAGGTTTGGGTCCCCAAAAGCCCAAAAAACATGCAAAAAATGACCTCACTGCCCCTTTTTGAACACACAGGAAGCCGTCTTGGGAGAATGAACTTTTGGAGGGGCAAATGGACACCAAATTGGAAAATTCCACTTGGGTTGGAAAGTAGACATATAGGGCTTTCCAACAAGCCAACCTGAGCTCAATTTGGATGCTAGGAAGTGCCCCAAACGTAGGTGGAAAGGCACGCGGCGCATCAGGGTTTTTTTTTGGCACAATTTTCAGCTTCAGCTCAGGAAACGAAGCCAGTTTGACCAGTTTTGACTTGTGATGTTATTTTTCACTCCTCTTGATGTAATTAATGAAACATGATGTAATTTTGACACTTTATTACTTGTTCTAGAAGATTCATTCACTAAAAAGTGAAAATTAAATGAATGAATTAGTTTCCTACCTTATAGAGGCAAGTTGTTTTGACTGCCTAGATTGTAGTGCTTTGTTTAAAATTGGTTGAAATAGCTCCTAGGATGATGAGCTCGACCCCTAGAGGCAAGGGAATGAGTTAGATTGCCTATATTATGTATTTTCTTAGTCATTTTCAGGGTTGGACTCTTGGGGAAGAGGCTTTGAGTCTTTATTGTACATTTTACTTCAGCATTTTGGCAAAGGAAAGACCAGGGTTTTGCAGCACTGTTTGGAATTCTTGTGGCTTTATGTCTTGATGGTGTGCTTATTTTAGTACTTGTAAGTTTGTTATGTGTATCATTTTCCTTCTCTCATCTTATACAATTGAACAAATGAAGTGTTAAGGTAGAATTCATAATCTGTAATGCTCCGCCTTTAAGTTTGTTTGATATCCTATGTTTTCATCTGTTTAAGGAGAACTCTTGAGGTTTTCTTGCTCTCCTTAGCTCCTCACCTGTCTGATCTATTCACCTCATTGCTTTTAAAGCATCAAAACAATTGCCTACCTTGCTCCAATCAGACCTCTGCAGAAACTGTGTCGCATTCCCGCACCCAAAATTGCTTTTCCCTTTGATTCAACGAAAACCCCAAAAAACTCACCTTTAAACTTCTACACTTAATACCTAGCCTAAGATTAGTTACATTTTCAGTCATCTTGAGCCTCATTGTTTATATCTTTCCGAGATTGACCCAGAGAGAGCCCTCTCCTGTCCTCGTAGGGCTAGCTACGAGGCTGAGCATGGTTTGATGTTGCCTTGAGTTTTGCCTTCCTTAGCCTGGGGCAAATTCGAGCGTTAACATGTTCTATGCTAGAGAAATTTATTTCAATTTCTTTTCCACATTAGCAATTACATCAGCATAAAGTAAATTGCAGATAGAACATAAATATAAATCACAGAAGACAAGCCAAGATAAGAGGACACAAGATGTGGCGCAAGCCAGGGACAAACCCCACAATGTGTGGGGAAACCCTTGATCAATTCTTCTTTTATGTTCTTCAAAGTTCAGCAGAGGAAGAGAAAGAGATAGTACATTTACAACAGAAGTCAACACTTTGACTTGTCTAGATCTAAGCATAGATCATCTCCTATAACGATGATATCAGTTGAAGACATTCTGCTTCAACTGATACCTATCATTGTGCTGCATCTGATCCTCTAGTTGCACCACTGCATACTGCACCATGCTGCACTAACCATGATTGTCATCATGTCGCCCATGTCCATGATCTTATCCATCATAATGCTGCTCAAACTAATGTGCATCATCATCGTGCTACTGCCCCTGCTAATGTATCATTGTACTGCCCATGCACATGATCTCATATTGCTTCCCACCATGCTGTTGCCCCTGCCTTCTCGTTGCATCATCATGCTGCAACAATTTGCGTCCGCTGATATCAGCCTTAGCTGCTTTCTATGGCTTGTAGCCTAGCAAAGTAGCTAGGCTATAGTTCCACGCAGTCCCATCTTAAACAATCCTTCTATTTTCATGTTGTCCCATACAACAATACTTGAGACATTATCTAGCGTATAGAGGTAGCGTATGTTTTATTTAGGACTGCGTATGAATAGTAGCTCTTAGTACTTTTCATAACAATGTTACTATGTCATTCTAGACCAGCATATATGAATGTCTTCATACACAACGTATAATGACTGAAGCAAATTAGGGCTGCGAGGTAGGGTATGACAGCGTATATGCATCCACGTTGTTATCTTTCCTTTACAGCAGCTAACTCTGCGTGGTATATTATATGACTGTGTTCCAAGATATATATTGCATTATGACCGCGTGGCATATTATATGAATGCCCAACATATATATTTCTAGTGCCCACCGTATATATCCAATGTATATACTTCCAGCATATATACATAATGCCCAGCGTATATACTATCCAGTGTTTACATTACAACAGCGTATATATTGTCCAACACTTACATTGTTGCTGTCCCATAATGAATATGACCTGAATATATCTGCGTTCAATATGACTGCGTCCCTAAATATGACTTGTATATATCAGCATTTAATGTGACTGTGTCCCTGAATATGACTCTCATGCCCAGCGTATATATATTGCCAAGACTGTGTTATTACTATGTTAGGTTAATGCCAAGGCTGCGTTCACCATTGACTACGTATGAGCCATAAGTCTTCATGTCTGCGTAGAACATTTCTTGTGTGTATTTCCATACCTGACTGCTCTTCCTGTATAGACAGTGGGTTCCATATATGAATGCGGATCTTCATAACAACATTGATTTTGACTGTATAAATGTCATGTATAACCTGCATATGAATATAACCATGAATAATGTGGCTCTTCATTATCTGCGTGTAAGGATCTCCAGGACTTGTGTATCAATGACTAGCATAAAATGTTCTCTGGTCCGCGTATTGAGTTTCCACTAACACTAGCTGCGGCTATCCTTCATGTAACTGTGGCTACCCTTCACGTTTAGGGCATCATCATGCATTAGTAGGGCATCATCTTTGGACCATCGTGTCTTTCTCTTGGTGTCTCACTCCTTCTCCAAAAACCCAAGACGTGGAGAGGAGGAGATCCCTCAAGAATTGTGTGTCTCAAATGACATCAAATCTTCTTCAATTTATACTACAATGTATAGGTTGAATAGACATGATGTTTGGGCTTCTTGAGCCTACCTCAATTGCTGTTCGGCTAGATAATAAATCCATAATCAAAATAAATTCATATCTCCATAAATACTTATAAGAATCAGATGATCTTTGGATCAATCCTACACCTATCGACGAGAGGGATCCAATAAAAATATCAGCTTCCATAAATAAGCTGACCCACATGGAGTTTGGCCCTAGTTTCCAATTTAACAGGACTCTTTTAAAATTTTTCTTTAGGTTTATATTCATTCTAAAAAGGAGAAAAAACCTCAAAATATATCTTGTTCGATTATATTTTAGGTTTAAGTCCTAGTTGAATAACTTAGGTTTTCTTTTAGAATAAAATCGCAAAACTATTAGGAGTCATGATAATATCATGTAAATAAACGTTGCGATATGTGATATCCTTTGCAAAATAAAGCTTCCATTAACAGAACCAAGAAAACAAAGAAAAAGCACACTCCCACACATAAAATCTTCATCGAACCCGCCACAATGACATGTCATTATAGCTGACCGCAGATCGCAAGTCGTACATATCTACTGGCTCTTTATTAACATCACTCATCTCTATGGTGCGATTACGATATAGACGAATGTTGACTGATCTCCGATGCATGTATGTGATATTCCATATCACAAATCATGCATCGTAGATCGTAGCATCACTCTAAACAAAATATTTCCACAAAATATTTGCGATGCAAAGTTGCTAACTCAACACCACTCAATAAAGATATGTGTGAACTTAGATTTTCATTAAATTTCAAATATAACGATTTAATGTTCCTCGGTTGGCGAAATTGATTTAATTGGCAAGTTGTTATTTGAAACATATGTATTTGTCCCACATGTCCTTTCGTCCTTTGACATCTAAAACATTCATTTGTATTTCCTTTCTGCATGCTAATACTAATTAACGACATTCCATTGAAATGTCCAAAGCAGGAAAGAGAGGAAAAGGTTCGTCTGTTCAATGAGAAGTAAATGAAGAGGATGTATCATTTTCCAGACCCTCAAAAGATTTATGACACGCAATTTCTCAAAATATTTTCCGAGAAGAAAAAATTAGAATCAAAGCCCATTAGACAATGGAGACAATAACCACGCAAGCACAAGCATGATAGTAAGGGTATGCATTCTTTACCTTCTCTTGTCAGTCAGTTTTGTTATACTGCTACTATGATATGTAGATTAATCGATTCTCCAAACACACAAAAATTTATAGTTGATTGGGTTCCCCCGATTCAAGCCACTTCTAATTCTAAAGTAATGGATTGGGCTATAATCTTTTCCAATAATATTGCATCCAAAATCTTAGAATATAGGCAAAATCACAGTGTCTCAGAAAGAATCGTATCGACTATTTATATGAGCGCCTATATTATGGATGCCATTTGTTTTTCTTTTGATTTTTATTCAATGGGATGGAAATAGACACACCAATACCCTACACTAATTCACATATATCATGATATTATATGGGAATCGAAGTACCATCCTCATTTTTTAGAATTTTCAATAAGGTCATGCTACCTTTATACAAAGCCATTTTTTATCAAAAACCACCCAGGTTGTCTCAAGAAGCTACGGTAGACTTCACTGCTATTGGAAGTTGGCTTACTGAAGAAAATTTCACTTATGTCATTTTTGGGAGTCTTGCAGCCCCACATGTTGTTCCTATTTGTGTTCCCGATAAGCTTTTGGCCCGAGAAGTTTTCTATCAGACAATAGGTCATCGTATAACTAAAGTTTTGAAAGACTCCAAAAAAGCTATTTGGCCATAATTCCATATTTAATGTGGAGTCTATGCTCTTGATAACTACAATCATGCTTTCCTAAAGATCAAGCAAATCGAAAGCATGTAGCTCCCCACTATTCCTCATACACAGTACGACCCCAAAAAGGTAATTCATGATTTCACTACTCAGGTTAAATAAGGCCATTTTTTCATGAACCTGATGATTTTGATGATTTATTTGAAACATGTGATTCATATAGAGAGGTGGAGCATTTAGTACAGATTCAGCTGGGTCCCGATGAATTTATCTTATTCCAAGAGTATAGAAATAAAAGGTTGCAAAAACTACCTTCTGAATGCCTAATAGCTTTACAGTCAGAATTGCCTACAGGAAAGTCTTTATCGTTATCTTCAAATAAACGGAAAAAGACACCCACTACTACACTCATAGAGAAATAAATAGAATAGCTCCTATCTACTAGTGAGCTCGATAAAGTCCGGGATCAGTTCAACAAAGAACTAGATAGCACACAGGTGAAAGAAGTTAAGGATTCAGCCATAATGGAGATATAAAAGAATCCTATAACTAGTAAGGAAAAGCCTCTTGTAACGAAGTCATCAAGTCAAATAATGGATAAATAAGTTATCTCGGCAGTCCCCACCTCCGAAATAATCCTCAGAGTAGAAGAGATTCCGCCTCTTGACATTTTTTACAATCCTGAACACCGAGTTGTTGTGAGTATGGAAAGATTATCAAGCTAACTCGTCTGATGATTTAACTAAGCTTTCACAATATACATGAGCTTATGCTACGACCACCATCTTCAAAGCCACTGAAGTTCAACAAATAGTTAAAGAAAAGATTAAAAACATATTTCAGTGAGAACAAACAATACTTAATTCATGACATGATATGGAGCAGGAATGACAAATCAAGTTGTCAAAATTAAAAACTGAGTTTGATCAATTAAAAGTTCAAAATGAAGCTAATATTCAAAGCCGAAATGCACAGATTGACAAGCTTCAACTTAGAATAACTCATATTCAAAAGGACACCAATATTGAAGTATTCAAAAAATAAGCCAAAGAGATCAATGCTCTCCTAGCACAACAACAAGTGAGCTTCTGTAAGAAGTTAAAGATCATCATTGACCTCTGCAAAAATAGTTACTCATTGACTGATCAAATGTTTGAATTAAGAAAATAATATGAAGATATCAACAACAAGATTTTTTGACTTCATCACTTGGCATGACAATTCAGATGGAATAAAAGCAAATCTCCCTAGAATACAAGAATCTTACAAAGATCTTTGTTTCAAGGATTGGGATATCAGAATGAAGGAGGCTGAAGAAGAAATTTACAGAGCAAGAGACCTACTAGCCCACATTACCAAAACTGTTAGACAAAGCCTTACAGATGCTAATCTTATTATTGAGTGCCCAGGAGAATTCTTTCCAGATACTCAATAACTCATAGAGGATTGGCATAACAAATAAAAATAAAAATAAGATAGCATCAAGAAATTATCTGAGTTAAATCTTGAATATCATCAGTAGTTTTTGGTAAATCCCTATGGACAATGGTTAGTTATTCACAGACTTGTTAATTCAATTGAGTACATGCTCCCACCTCTTTCAGATGTCTTGTTTGTAGGATAGACACAGATCAATCCAGCTCATCCCTTGGAATTGAAGTTGATGGAAGCTATTTACAAGTTGCTAGAACAAATGGGAGAACAGACAACTTTTCATCCTTAGTTTCTTGTTAAAATAGAAGCTATTTTTATCTTTTTTTTTCCTTATTTAGAGGAGTGTTTGTTTCAACCTCCTCAGCAAAATATGCATTTTCTATTTTTATAGCATGACCTTCATTTATAAATACCTTCTCATGTTTTTAGAGAAGGGGTTCAAAATTTTTGTAAGAAGACTCAAGGAACTTGCACTACTGTATTGCTTTGATAAATTTAATAGAAAATCTGGGCCAGAGATTGTCTTCTTTCATAAGTGGAGCATTGATAAATGTGGTACTATTATTTTTTATTAATGCTATGTTCTATGTTTGAAAGTCAGTTAAATTTTATCACTGTTTTATTATATGCAATACCACAACTCAATTAAGTATTATTTCACTACTGAAGAATGTATTAATTGTTATCTTTCGTTGTATGTATGTATGAAATGGTATAATTTTTTATGCAATTTGTGCTTGATAATTAGATTGATTAAATATTTAATCAATTTAATTATCTTTAATTATCTTTAATTTGTTTTAACTCTTCTAAATGTTTGATGATCTATATTGTCTTTCATTTATAAAGAAATATTTATGAAATCGCATATGCAAAGTTAGTTATATCTTGAGTATTAGATATATAGATATAGATTTATTTATTTGCATTCATATTTAATCTATCAAATAGTTTTCACCCCATCTATATCACACCTCAAAATTCATTATATATGGAAAATATTCCCTATATCTCTAGTCGGAACCACTATCCCAAACGGAAAACGAATGATATTCAAGTTCTCGACCAAGCGGTTTCCCCGATGTTGAGGCAAAGACATTTTAAGCCTTCAACAATTTTGGCGCTGGAAGGAGGGTCCCGACTATGAATGGAAAAAAGAGCTGAACATAAATCTAAAAGCCATTCTAAGAGTCACTTCCCCTCAAGATCACCTCCAACTTCTAGATCTTCATCTAAAAATCTTACTTCTAGATCAGAAGTTGAACAAACACCTACAAAATGTTATGTCCCTGTAATACTAGTGATTACCCCATTACTATTGTAGTTATATCCCTTATTAATATTGTTGTGCCCCTATTGTCCCCATATTGTTATTACTGTGCCCCATAGAATCCCTCTATTGTTATTTTTGTGCCTTTATATTATTATTGTTATGTCGGATAGGTTATATTGTGACTCCTTAGACTCCTATATATAGAAAGGAGGTTTTGTCATTTGAATCATCAAAGAATCATTCATTTGTGTAATGTAAAGGAGGTTTCCCCTCGAAGAGGCTGAATTCTAAGGCGTTGATCTATCTTTTCTATCTTTTTGTGAGCTGGTTTCATAACATTTGGTATTAGAGCTTTGGATTTTAGGGTTTCGCTGCTCCAAATAGGTCATCATGGCATTTTTGCTATAACATTTTTTCTGCGATGTTACAAAAGAAAAAAAAAACCCATTTGAGACGAAATCACACTGATCCTCGGGTCAGAATTTCAGAGCTTTTTGCGCTATATTTGCGGATATATGATCTGAGGAAGTTGGTGTTTTTGCATACTCCTGAATTACATTCCAAACAGGTGACCTGGGGAAAATCATCATAACTTTCTCTCTGAGCATTGGATTGAAATTTCATAAGAAGGTACAGAAAGAGGACAGACTGTAGTTTCTTGTGTATATTTTTTAGAGCCAAAGGTCGAAACAGGGACACGTGGCATGTCGTACAAGTTTTCTCTACTGAACTAGTTTATAATCAGGTCACTGTGGGAGATTTGGTATAACTCTTCCTTGGAGAATCCAATTTGGATCAGACAAGTGGCATTGGAAATAGAATGCATAGGGCTATTGCACTTAGCAATTTCAGAACTGGATGATTTGAAAGCACAGAGATACATCAGAGTCAATATCGAGCTCCTACAAAGTGAAAAAAGGTGTAGATTTTTTTAAATTTTTGCTTAAGCTTGGTTTGAAAAATTATTTTGAAGGAATTCAAAGGGCATAGTAGACAATTATTATCGGTAACTGATGCCCCGAGAAAAGAAAATGCAAAAACCTAGTAAGCAACCTGAAAGCTCTAGCATGACTCATGAAGAAGAGGAAGAGATACTACATGATATATCAAAATTAGAAGACCAAGTGAAACAAATGTCACTCTCACAAAAGCTAACAGAAGCTAAGATAAATGGCGTGGAATCTAAGATAAAGGGCATGGAAGCTAAGATGAATGGCGTGGAAGCTAAGATGGATGATTTGAAGATAGATTTGAAGAAATATTTGAAGACAGATTTGACAAATTTTCTACAAGAAATACTTACTAATGGTGAAAGGGTAGTAAAGGAAACTCATGATGCGAACAAAAGAAATATTAATCATGATTTCATAGACTCTAATGTTGGATCGAAGACCCACCATATTCCAAAAATCGATATGAGGAAGTTAGATGGCAAGGATCCCGCAACATGGATATTACAGATGGAGCAATTTTTCGATCTCAATAATGTGCAAAACACACAAAAGGTATGTATTGCAACTTTATATTTGGAACCAAATCAGTTTGTATGGTATCAATGGCTTTGCTCTTGTAAACAAATTATCACTTGGGAAATTTTTACGGAAGAATTGATAGCACATTATGAGGATACAAAAAGCAACACTTTTTTTAGCCAGTTGATAAGTCTCAAACAAAAGTGTTCAATAATGGAGCACATTGGGGAGTTCCAAAAATTGAACATAAGGGTAAAAAATATTCTAGAGGAGCATAGGATTGATGAGTTCATAGGGACTTTAAAGGATAATATCCAACATGATGTTCGCCTTTGGGAACTTGATTCATTAGAGAAGACATTCAGGTTAGCAAGAAAAATGGAAAGCAAAATTATGGCAACCAGAAAGCATACCACTCACAACTATAAAGATGGAAGTGTTGTTTCCTGTAGTCTTCCACAACCTATAAGGTTGACACCACAACAATTGGAAGAAAAAAGAGCAAAAGGGATTTGTTACAGTTATGATAGCAAATACACTAAAGGTCATAAGTATGCTGAGAAGAAATTATTCTACATAGATTGTGAAGAGGAAGAAGAAAAGGAGAAAGAAAGGTCAAAAGAAGAGGATATACTCCAGGAACAAAGCCTAGATAAAGAAGAAATGAATCCAACCATATCTTGTAATGCATTGGCAGGAATTACCACTCCTCAAACCATCATGATAGAAGGACAAATCAAGAAGAAAAAGGTAATAGTGTTGATTGATTCAGGAAGTACCCACAATTTTATTCATTGTAAGGTAGCCAAAGAATTGAATTGCTTCCTATATCCAGCACTAGAGTGTCAAGTGATGGTTGCAAATGGAGGAACAATAAATTTCTCTGGAAAGTGCCATAATATCAAGCTATCTATGGGAGAATATGTATTGACTAGCCCAATGCTTTCCATTCCAATGGGAGGTGCTGATGTTGTACTACGAGTCCAATGGCTACAATCCTTGGGTACAATAGCTTTTAATTTTGAAGAACTTTTCATGAAATTTTCTGCATAACGAAAGGAAGTTGAATTAAGGGGTATTACAGGGAAACCGGGAAAGATAATAAGCTCTAACAGTATGACAAAGCTTCTAAAAAAGGAACAAAGAGTTGTAATTGCACAATTATGTTCACTAGATGTTTCCACATCGAAATCATCTATTTCTCCAGATCTCCAAAAAGCCTTGGACAATCATTCCAAGGTATTTGAGACTCCCAAAGGTCTCCCACCTATTTGTGATCATGATCATGCTATTCATCTGATTCCAGGAAGTGTTCCTCCAAACATCAGGCTGTACAGATATCCCTATGCCCAAAAGAGTGAAATTGAACGTATGGTGGCAGAAATGCTAGAGGCTGGTATAATTCAACCTAGTCAAAGTTCTTTCTCTGCTCCAGTAGTATTGGTGCACAAGAACGATGGATCATGTCGCATGTGTCTGGATTATAGGGAGCTCAACAAGCTCACTATTAAAGATAAGTTTCCCATTCCTGTCATTGATGAATTACTGGATGAATTACATGGATCAATTTACTTCACCAAGTTGGATCTTCGTTCAGGATATCATCAAATCAGAATGAAGACTGAAGACATTCTGAAAACAACATTTAGAACTCATGAGGGTCATTATGAATTTTTGGTCATGCCTTTTGGCCTTACCAATGCACCTTCTACATTTCAAGGTTTGATGAATTCCATTTTCAAACCCTTCCTTAGAAAATTTGTGTTAGTATTTTTTGATGATATACTAATCTACAACAAGTCTTGGAAGGATCATGTTGAACATGTTGACAGGGTGCTACAACTATTGGAGGAGAAACAATTATATGTAAAAAGATCCAAATGTTTCTTTGGAGTACAAGAGGTGGATTATCTGGGTCATATTGTATCTCATGAAGGAGTTAAGGTAGACCCTAGCAAAATTAAAGCCATTAAGGAATGGAAAATCCCCACATCCATAAAGAATCTGCAAGGATTTCTCAAGTTAACAGGGTATTATTGCAAGTTTGTTAAGAATTATGGGATAATAGCAACACCTCTAACAACATTATTGAAGAAAGATGCATTTTCATGGACTGCAGAAGCAACAAAGGCCTTCGAACATCTTAAAGAGGAAATGTTCCAAGCATCGGTCTTAGCTACACCAGACTTAACAAAAACCTTTATTGTGGAATGTGATGCTTCAAGAAATGGAATTGGTGTTGTTTTAATGTAAGATGAAAGACCCATTGCTTTTGAAAGTTGTCCAATCAAGGGAAAGTTTTTACACAAAGCTATTTATGAGAAGGAAATGTTGGCAATACTACATGCACTTAAGAAATGGCAACCCTACCTAATGGGAAGACACTTCAAGGTAAAAACGGATCATGATAGCCTTAAATACTTTTTAGAACAAAGATTATCCTCTGAAGAGCAACAAAAGTGGGTCACAAAGATGTTGGGTTATGACTTTGAAATCATCTACAAAAAAGGGAAGCAAAATGTGGTGGCAGATGCACTTTCAAGAAAGGATGAAGATGTGGAAGCATTGTTGTGCTCCATTTCTATTTTCCAACCAGATTGGATAAATGAAGCAAGGGAGGAATGGAAGAACGATGAAGAAGTGTGGGAACTTATTCAAAAGTTACAACAAGATTCCAGTACATCTGATACATTTAGCTGGAAAAATGATTTGTTATGGTACAAAGATCGCTTATACCTCTGTAAGAATTCCCAACTCAAACAAAAGATTCTAATGGAATTTCACACTTCTCCCTTAGGAGGGCACTCAGGATTTTTAAAAACTTACCACAGGGTTAAGAAGGAATTTTTTTGGGATGGACTTAAATCGGATATTCAAAATTTTGTGGCAGAATGTTTGGTTTTCCAACAAAATAAAGTTGAAACAGTTAAGACCCCAGGTCTATTACAACCTTTATCCATTCCAAGCCAATGTTGGGAGGAGGTTTCAATGGATTTTATCACAGGTTTACCCAAGTCTGAGGGAAAGAGTGTCATCATGGTGGTAGTTGACAAACTTACCAAGTATGCACACTTTTGTGCATTATCACATCCATTTAAAGCCAGTATAGTTTCTACTGCATTTATGGAAACAATTCAAAAGCTAAATGGAAACCCAAAGATTATTGTAAGTGACAGAGATCCCATTTTCACTTGAAATTTTTGGACAGAATTATTTTCTTGTCTCGGTACTCAGTTAGCTCATAGCTCATCTTATCATCCTCAATCTGATGTGAAAACTGAGATAGTAAAAAAATGTTTGGAAGGATATCTTCGTTGCTTTGTATCTGATAAACAGACACAATGGGTCAAATGGTTGCCTCTGGCTGAATGGTGGTATAACACTTCCTTCCATACAACAACAAAAATGACCCCGTTTATGGCACTTTATGGATATCAGCCACCATTCATCACATCATATTTAAGAGAAAATTCTAAGGTTCAAGGAGTGGAACATCACATTGAGCATCAAAAACAAGTCCTCCAACTCTTAAAGGATAACCTTGTGTTGGCGCAGAATAGAATGAAACAACAAGCAGATCAACATCACAGCGAAAGAAGTTTTGATGTAGGGGATTGGGTATTCCTACGGCTACAACCATATAAACAAATGTCCCTCAAGCAAGCTAAGAAGGATAATAAATTATCACCAAAGTATTACGGTTGGTACAAGGTGTTGCAAAAGATTGGTACTATGGCATACAAATTGGAGCTTCCTGCAGCTTCTCGAGTGCACCCAGTTTTCCATGTTTCATGTTTAAAGAAGGTTATAGGAGAAAAGCTCCCAGTTCAAACAATATTGCCAGAACTTGACGAGGAAGGAAAAATTATATTGGAACCGGAAGTAGTCACAGAAACAAGAACTCAACAGCTACGAAATCGATCAATTTTGGAGTATCTCATCAAGTGTAAGAACTTATCTATTGAAGATTCCACATGGGAGGATGATAATTTTATACAGAAGCATCCATAACTACTCAAGCGTTGATGAAAACACTTTCTTGAAGGAGAGGGGCATGTTAGGTCCCTATAATACTAGTGATTACCCCATTACTATTGTAGTTATATCCCTTATTAATATTGTTGTGCCCCTATTGTCCCCATATTGTTATTACTGTGCCCCATAGAATCCCTCTATTATTATTCTTGTGCCTTTATATTATTATTGTTAGGTCGGCTGGGTTATATTGTGACTTCTTAGACTCCTATATATAGAAAGGAGGTTTTGTCATTTGAATCATCAAAGAATCATTCATTTGTGTAATGTAAAGGAGGCTTCCCCCTCAAAGAGGCTGAATTCTAAGGCATTGATCTATCTTTTCTATCTTTTTGTGAGCTGGTTTCATAACACAAAATCTCCTAGAACAGCCCCCCATCGACTGATTCACCTTCTTCTCATCAAGAATCAGAGGTTGAAATTTTAATTCAAAAAATGGAAAGTATTTCTATATCTGGTAAAAAAACTAAATGATCAGAAACATCTGAAGGTAGTTTATCTTCATCTTTTCAACCTACTCAGATTTTAACTCATTCTCAAAGTGAAAAAAATGGAGTTGCTCCATTCAAGTTTCCTCTTCCTTGTTTCCGAAATAAGACTAAGAAAATTGAATCACAAACATCTACTAGTGATATTTTGTCAAACTCACCTCCACAAACACCTTCATTTCATACATTTCCTCCTGTTCATACCCCTTCTTCTCAGAGTACTAGTGTTAGCTCATCTAGCACTAATACACAATCTTGCTCTTCTTCGACACAATCACCTTCTACATCCACCTTTACCCAAACTCCAATAATAGCTGGAAGACAACAACCACCTCCCGGCAGACCATGGGCCAATCCTGGAGTTGTGCAAATTCTAGCACCTCTCCATGCTCTACCTAAACATCCTGAAAGATGGCTATCAAAATTTAATCTTGATGATGGACTTCCTACTAAAGAAAATCTTCACAATTATATGTTAGCCATTAATCTGAATGGAGTTGTTGAAGAGGGCTATGTAGTAAGATTATTTCCTTACACTTTTGAAGTATCTTCAGGTTCATGGTATTTTTCTTTACCACCAAAGTCCATTACTAGCTGTGATATATTTGAACAAAACTTCTTAACCAAGTTTGGTGATGATCGCACTACTGCCACTTTGATTAATGATCTGTCCAATCTTAAAGCAAGTCCCAATGAAACAATCAGGATTTTAATTGTAGATTTAATAAAATCTTAAATAAAATACCAGATACATCTAAACTTGGTTTTGATGTGCAGAATGAGTGGTATATATCTGCCTTACCTTCAAATATAGCAGGGCTAATAAAAGGACTCTAGTAGAAAACATGAAAAGAGCATTAGCAGTTGAGAAAAGAATACTGGCTTTAGAAAAGAAAACTGCATTAGATGAAAGAAAATCCAAAAAGGTTTCATTTAAGGATGAACCAAAGAAGAAAACTCCAAAAGATCCTTTTGATCTCGAAGGACTACATAAAGTCCTCAAAACTATGTCTAACGAGATGGTTGAGATTAAAAAACAAGTGGTTGAATCTTCAAAGAAATATTTCAGACCCTTTAAAAGAACTCAAACTTCAACTTCCCAATCCCCCAATGTCATATCAAACATAGAATCAGATGAATATGACGATGAAGAAGAAATAAATATGTCTACTGAGGATTCTCAAGATGAAGAATTTGTAGAAGTTCATGGGCTTTGGGATTTTATCCTCCCCACTTCTGACAATGAAGAAGAACACGAAGCCTTACCTGTAAGTACAAGAAGTAAAGGATCACCTGATCCTCCTCAGACAATCCATAAACAAAAGACTTTTATTTCTTCCAATAAAGACAAAAACATCAACAAAACAACCCCTTCTTCTTATTCTAATCCTCCATTCGAATCAAAAACTTTGGTTGTCTCATAACATTGAGTATAATATAGTGGAATATATGAAGAAAGTTAAGGCTAACATCTCTTTATTTGAATTTTAAAAATTAAAGAAGCAATAGAGGTATCTTATTAATGAATTGAACACATCTCCTTTACCAATTGTTGTCACTTCTAAAGCTACACGAGGAATAGGTAAGCCTCCTACTAATTCTACAGAGAAAATCACTTCCAAAGATACTATCTTGATTAGAGACTGATCAAATTCTCACACTCCCCCATTTCTTTTAACTTTTGAACTCTTCAATAAAACATGCACAATTGCTTAGTCGATTCTGGAGCGTTATCAAATATAATGCCTCAATTAGTTTTTTCAAAATTGAGCGTATCTCCCCATAAATATATTTTTCATATAATGAAACTTGATAGAACAAAAGTTAAAGTATTAGGAGAAATCAACTCAGTCCTCATTAGACTTTCTTCTAATCCTAAAGTATTTCAAATCATTGACATTCTAGTTGTTGATATTCTAGATTTCTATGGTTTAATCCTAAGTAGAGATTGGTCTGAAAAGTTACATGGTTACTTTGCTATAGACTAGTCTCATATGTGGTTACCATATAATGGAAAACCAAATCAAATTCGTGTGGATTGTGAAAAACATATGAAATATTCAGTAACTGATTTAGATGAAGAAAATGAACCAGTCGTCTTCACTAGCAATATTCTTGGGAATTATTTTTCAAAATCTTATTGGGGTAACTTCAGAGCTCAATAATCACCTTTCTCAGTTAATTCTGTCACATTGAAAATTGAAAACTATTCATAGACAGATTTAGCCAAATGTGTAAATTTTGTAGATAAGTCTTTAGCTAAATCTTTGTTTTGGATTTTGTATTTTGATGGATCTAGATCTAATGATGGTGTTGGAGTAGAATGTGTCTTAATTAGTCCCGATGGAGAAAAACCAATGCTATCTTGTCAATTATAGTTTGAATGTACAAATAACGTTGTTGATTATGAAGATTTGGTTCAAGGCTTGTACAAAGAAATATCTCTTGACTTCAAGTATTTGGAGATTCAGAAATTGTTATCAAACAGGTTAGAATTACTATTCATTGTATCTCCAACCATTTAAAACATTATCAGGCTCTAGTTGAATCTCTTACTTCACATTTCTTGGCTTTTGATATTTCTCCAATACCTAGACTTCAAAATGCGAGTGTTGATTTATTAGCCAATGTTGCATCCAAGATAATTCCTCCTACCGATTTTAGTCCAGATCGATTTTCAATTGAGCTAATTTTTTGCCCTTCCATTCTTGATAACATTACAAACTGGCGTGTGTTTAATGATGATAAAGATATCTTAAGTTTCTTAACATCTGAAGAATCATATTTTGATAAGATAATTGACGAAGGTGAACATGACAGACAGATGAAACAAGCAAATGAAGATAATTCTCTCCCCAAAGCTGTGGTTAAACTTGAAAAACTTTATGATCTAAAAGAAAGATTCAAGAAAGTATCTAACTGTAAACTTTAGAGTTCAACATTGAGATTTGAATTAGTAAACCTTAGATCTAAATCTAAACCTCAAAATGTCAATTTAGGTCTAAGTATTTCTCCTGATGAGAGATTATCTTTTATTTGTCTATTGAAGAAATATAAAGATGTCTTTTCCTAGAATTACATATATCTAAAGACTTATGATACTTCCATCATCCAACACACCATCCCAATGATGCCTTATGTCAAGCTTGTTCAACAGAAATTAAGAAAGATTCATCCAAATCTAGAGAATCAAATAAATAATGAGCTGAATAAACTTCTTAAGGCAAAATTCATTTTTCCAGTGAGACATTCCAAATGGGTATCTAATTTAGTACCAGTTCGGAAAAAGAATCGCGACATTAGGATTTGTATAGATTTTCGCAATTTGAATAAAGCCAGTGAAAAAAGACAATTTTCCTTTACCACCTATGGAACAAATCTTGCAGTGAGTGGCCGGTTCTGAGTTTATGTCTTTTCTTGATGGCTTCTCATGTTATAACAAAGTACTTGTTCAACGAGATGATGGATTAAAGACTATGTTTAGAACTAAATGGGGAACTTACACATATCAACAAATTCCTTTTAGATTAATAAACACAATCACTACTTTTCAAAGGGAAATGGACATCGCTTTCAAAGGTCTGATCAATGAAACATTTTTAGTTTATTTGGATGACATCACCAGATATTCTAAGAAGAGAAACAATCACTATCATGACCTAAAACAAATATTTGAGAGATTTAGAAGATATGGGATTTCTCTTAATCCTAAAAAGTCATACTTCGCTTTAAATTAAGGAAAACTTCTAGGATTCATTGTCTCTAAAGAAGGAATGTTCATAGATCTAGATAGAATCAAAGCTATTTCAGAGATTCCTTTGCCCCATAACAAAAAATCGATGCAATATTTCTTAGTACAAATTAATTTTGTAAAAAGATTTGTTCATGATTTTTCCCAAATTGTTTTACCTTTATAGATCGATCAAGATAAATTCTATTTTTAAATGGGGAAATAATGAAAGGGAATTCTTTCAAGAAATCAAACAAGCTATAATTGGCGCCCCCTCTTTAATCACTCCCAAATTTTCTGATCTTTTTATTTTGTACACTTTACTTCTGAATTGTCTTACGCTGCAGTGCTAACACAAATCAACGATAAAAAAATAGAAGAACCTATCTCTTTCTTTAGTTCAAATTTTCAAGGAGCAGAACTCAATTATTCTAAAGTAGAGAAATAGGCTTTTGCAGTACTCAATTCCATTAAACATTTTAGACCATTTTTGCTAGAATCTCATACAAAAGTTATTGTTCCATTCTCAGCACTGAGACAATTACTTATACATAAAGAGTTAGGTGAACAAAGAGAAAACTCGATAACAACTCTGCAAGAATATGATCTTGATGTTAAACCTAATAAAATTTTTGTAGGACACAGTTTTTGCATATTGATTACTGGAGCATCAAATATTCCAGAAAGTAAATATTCAGGTAATACAATTCAAATATCTGAGGTATGTCTTACTAACATTGAATCTCAATATGTTGATCTTTTGTTTTATTTAAAAAATGGTTATGCTCCACTAGCATTTAATTATAAAAACAAAATATCTCTAAGACTTAAAGAAACGTAGTATGAGATCATTGATGGTGTGTTATTCAAAATAAATTATGACTCTGTTTTATTAAGATGCATAGAAAAATCTGAAGAAGAGAAAATTTTGCAGGACCTCCATGATGGACCAGCCAAAGGAAATTTTGGAGGAGATACCACTGTACATAAAATCCATCATGCCAGATATTATTAGCCAACATTGTTCAGAGATACACATGCCTACGTGTGAAAATGAAAAATTTGTCAGACCGCTGCAGGAAGACATAGGAAACCAACCCTACCACTCCATCCAATTAACATTGAACAACCTTTTGAACAATGGGTATTGGATATGATAGGTGAGATCATTACTCACTCTTCTAAGCAGCATAGGTTCATCCTAACTGCCATAGATTATTTCACAAAGTGGGTAGAAGCAATTCCATTGAAGGTAGCTAATTTTGATAGCATTATCGAATTCATCGATCAATTTATTATTACTAGATTTGGATTACCTAATGCACTCATATTTGACAATGCATCTTATTTCTCAGGAAATAGTATGACTGAATTCACATTAAAAAGAGGATTTAAGCGAAAATACTCTACTAATTGTTATTAGCAAGGAAATGGTTTAGTAGAATATACCAATAAAAACCTCATTAGGATTATCAAACATATGGTTGATCAAAGTCAAAAGAATTGGCATAAACCTTTGGTGTTTTCTTTATGGGCTGATAGGATAACAATATAATCCTTTATCAGAACTACTCTCTTCAATTTAGTTTATGGAAAAGAGGTTATTCTCCCTCCCAATCTAGCTCTTCCTTCATTAGCTTTAGTATAATTTATTGAAGAACAACCCTCCTCTTCTATACAACTAAGGATGTCTCAAATTCTAAAATTAGAAGAAGAAAGGGAAAAGGCTAAACAAACGCATGCACATCATCAACAATTAGTAAAATCTTCCTTTGATGCAAGCTCAGTTAGAAAAAATCTTTTCAAATTGGTGACTTAGTTTTGAAATGGGACAAGGCACATGAAGAAAAAGGAAATCACACAAATTTCATAAATTATGTCTTGTACCATTCCAAATTGTTGAACAATTAGGTCCGTCAACTTTTGTTTTACCAGATATACAAGGTAAGAGAGATGATCTTCCTATTAATGGACTAATTCTCAAACAATTCTTTTCGTAGGACTTTTGTTCTACTGTACTATATGTATATATCCATGTTTTTGTTATAAATAAGATTGGAAAACACATTATTGGTTTTCAATTTAAAATCTATTCAATTATAACTTTAAGCTTGAAAGGTATTGCTTTTAAAAGAAAGCAATCTCAAAATTGAAAACCAGATAAAAAATTTAAAACTATGAGATTTTTATACATTTAAATTGTACATCCTTATCACTTCAAACCTCATAAAGTATGCATTCTCAAAAATCAGTAAAGAAAGGTTACTTTAACAAAGTAAAAAGCTATTTTTAAATCTTAGTATCTTTAGCTTCAATTGTCATTCATTACTCTTAAGGAGTAGGAGAACCTCCCCACTCATTGTTCAAGTATTTTTAGAGTGTAATTCTAAAATATAAGAAAATTAGAAGATAAGAAGTCTCATCACAAGATTGCTTACCATGATCATAAGGAAATAACAGGTTGACACTATCATTACTGGCCACCAAACCAGGATAGTGGCTCATGCTTTAAAAAAAAATATTATAAGACAAGGAGTCTCATCGTGAGCTAGCTTGTTCAATTCCGTTATTACTTGTGAATGACATTGTCATTATCTGGCCACCAAACTAGGACAATGACTTCTAAAGATCCTTGAAAAAGGAAAATGAATCCTCAAAATTACCTCTAAAGTTTTACAAACATTGATGGGATATTGGTTCATCATTGGGAAAAAGATAACACTATCGAGGCTATGGATGCCTATTGGCAGTAGTGGCTCTATCTATGACAAAGTAAGTTCATCAAAAGCTAAGTTTCAAATATTCTTTTGCTTATCTTTATTACTAGTTAAGGACTGATTTTAATTATTAACAATTTTTATCTGTAAAAGTGGAAAGGAACTTTACAATTAAGTGAAACTTTTGATTCAAAGTAATTTTATTTATCTCATTTTCAAATTTTGTTTTCTTTCCTTAAGGTCTTTACTTTTATGTTTTAAAGTTTGTTTTATAAATTTTCAGAGATAACTAGTTCTTCCAGTGAATCATCAATTGTTGTGGTACCCAACAATCCCTATCATTTAAATGTTCTATTTAAATAATGGGGACCCTTTTAAATTTTTTATTTAGGTTTATATTCCAAAAAATTCTAAAAAAGAGAAAAAAATTCAAAGGGTATCAAGTCCGATTATCTTTTAAGTTTAAGTCCTAGTTGAATAACTTAGGTTTTCTTTTAAAATAAAATCGCAAAACCATTAGGAGTCATGATAATATCCTTTAAATAAATGTTGTGATACGTTATATCCTTTGCAAAATAAAGATTCCCTTAACAAAACGAAGAAAATAAAGAACAAGTGCACTCCCACACACAAAAGCCTTGTTGAACCCACCACGATGACATGGCATTATAATTGAGCACAGATCGCATGTCACACATCTCTACTAGCTCTTCATTAATATCACTCATCTCTATGTTGTGATTGTGATATAGACGAATGTGGTTTTATCTCCGATGCATGTATGCGATATTAGATATCACAAATCATGCATCGTAGATCACAACATCACTCTAAACAAAATATTTCCACAAAATGTTTGTGATGCGAAGTTGCTGACTCAACACCACTTAGTAAAGATCCGTGTGAACTTAGATTTTCATTAAATTTCAAATCTAACGATTTAATGTTCCTCGGTTGATGAAATTGATTTAATTGGCGAGTTGTTATTTGAAACATATGTATTTGTCCCACGTGTCCTTTTATCCATGGAGATATAACACAACCCACGTGACCCCCCCGCTATTCGTGCAAAGAATATAACAAAACCCAACAAGGTTCTCCCAATTCAAGCCACTTCTCATTCTAAATTAATGGATTGGGTTAATATCTTACCCAATAATATTGCATCCAAAATCTTAGAATATAGGAAAAAGTACAGTGTGTCAGAAAGAATCGTATTGAATTTTTATATGAGCGCCTATATTATGGATGTCATTCTTTTTTCATTTGATTTTTCTTCAATGGGATGGAAATGGACACTCAGGGACCCTACACCAATTCACATATATCATTATATTCTATGGGAATCCAAGTACCAACCTCATTTTTATAGAATTTCCAATAAGGTCATGTTGCCTTTATAGAAAGCCATTTTTTTTTATCAAAATCCACCCAGGTTGTCTCAAGAAGCTATGGTAGACTTCACTTCTATTGGAAGTTTGTTTACTGAAGAAAATTTCACTTATGTTAGAGTTTTTGGGAGTCTTGAAGCCCCACATTTTCATCCTATTTATGTTCTTGATAAGCTTTTGGCTCGGGAAGTTGCCTATCAGACCATAATTCATTATATAACTAAAGTTTTGAAAGACTCCAAAAAATCTATTTAGCCACAATTTCCTATTCAATGTGGACTCTATGCTCTAGATAACTACAGTCATGCTATCCTAGAGATCAAGTAAATCAAAAGCATACAGTTCCCCACTATTCCTCATAGACAATACGACCCCAAAAAGGTCATTCATGATTTCACAACTCAGGTTAAAATAAGGCCATTAGTTCATGAACCTGATGATTTTGATGATTTATTTGAAACGCATGAGTCATATAGACAGGTGGAACATTTAGCATAGATTCGTCTGGGTCCCACTGATTTTTTCTTATTCCAAGAGTACAAAAATAAAAGGCTGCAAAAACTACCTTCTGAATGCCTAATTACTTTACAGTCAGAATTTCCGATAGGAAAGCCTTTACCATCATCTTCAAAAGAAACAGAAAATACACCCACTACTGCACTCATAGAGAAACAAATAGAAGAGCTCCTATCTAATAGTGAGCTCGATAAAGTTTTGGATCAATTCAACAAAGAACTAGATAGCACACAGGAGAAAGAAGTCCAGGATTAAGCCACAATGGGGATAGAAAAGAGTCATGTAACCAGTAAGGAAAAGCCTCCTATGACAGAGTCATCAAGTCAAATAATGAATAAAGAAGTTATCTTGGCAGTCGCCACCTCTGAAATCATCCTCAAAGTAGAAGAGATTCTGCCTCTTAACATTTTTTACAGTCCTGAACATCGTGTTATTGTGAGTCGACAAAAGAAGAAAAGAAGAATGGAACATTCTCATGAAATTCTTCCTAGAAGCATTTCATTAGATGTAGTATGGAAAGACTATCAAGCTATAAGCTTTCGGAATATGCAGGAGCTTATGATAGGACAACCATCTTCAAAGCCACTAAAGTTAAACAACTAGTTAAAGAAAAGGACGAAAAAATTTTGCAATTAGAAAAAAAAGTACTTGATTCAAGACATGATATGGAGCATGAATGGTAACTCAAGTTGTCAAAATGAAAAATTGAGTTTGATCAATTAAAAGTTCAAAATGAAGCTAATATTCAAAGCCAAAATTCATAGATTGACAAGCTTCAACTTAGAATAACTCAGATTAAGAAGGACATCGATAGTGAAGGATTCAAAAAAGAAGTCAGAGAGATCAATTATCTCCTAGCACAACAGCAAGTGAACTTCTATAAGAAGTTAAAGATCATCATTGACCTCTGCAAAAACAGTGACTCATTGACTGATCAAATGTTTGAATTAAGAACATATTATGAAGATATCAACAACAATATTTCTGACTTCATCACTTGGCAGGACAGTTCAGATGGAATAAATGGAAATCTCCCAAGAATACAAAAATCTTACAAAGATCTTCTTTTCAGGGATTGGGATATCAGAATGAAGCAGGCTGAAGAAGCAATTTACAGAGCAAGAGACCTAGCAGGCCAAATTACTAAAACGGTTAGAGAAAGTCTTACATATGCTAATATTATTACTGAGTGCCCAAGAGAATGCTTGCTAGTTACTCAATCAGTAATAGAGTGTTGGCATAAAAAATCAAAAGAAAAAGAAGTTAGCATCAAGAAATTATCTAAGTTAAACCTTGAATATCATCAACAGTTTTTGGTAAAGCCCTCTGGATAATGGTTAGTTCTTCACAACCTTGTTAATGAAGCTGAGTACATGCTCCCACCTCTTTCAAATTCCCTGTTTGCAGGACAGATACGAATCAAGCCAGACCATCCCCCAGAATTGAAGCCAATGGAAGATATTTAGAGGTTGCAAGAACAAATGGGAGAACAGTAAACTTTTCATCCTTAGTTTCTTGTTAAAACAAAAGTTACTTTTATCTTTTTGTTCCTTATTTCGAGGAGTGTTTGTTTCAACCTCCTCAACAAAATATGCATTTTTTGTGTTGATAGTATGACTTTTATTTATAAATACCTTCTTATGTTTTTGGAGAAGGGGTTCAAATTTTTTCTAAGAAGACTCAAGGAACTTGCACTACTGTATTTCTTTGATAATTTTAATAGAAAATATGGGCCAAAGACTGTCTTCTTTTATAAACGGAGCATTGATATATGTGGTACTATTATCTTTTATTAATGCTATGTTATATGTTTGAAAGTCAGTGAAATTTTATCACTGTTTTATTATATGCAATATCACAACTTGATTAAGCAATATTTCACTACTTAAGAATGTATTAATTGTTATCTTTAGTTGTATCTATGAAATGGTATAATTTTTTAGGCGATATGTGCTTCGTAATTAAATTGATTAACTATTTAATCAATTTAATTATCCTTAACTTTTTTTAACTCTTTTAAATGTTTGATGATCTATATTGTCTTTCATTTATAAAGAAATATTTATGAAATCGCACATGAAAAGTTAGTTATTTCCCGGGAATTGGATAGATAGATATAGATTTATTTATTTTCATTCATATTTACTCTATCAAATAGTTTTCACCCCATCTATATCACACCTCAAAATTTGTTATATGTTTGAATGGGAAATTTGTCCCTATATCTCTAATCGGAACCGCTATTCCAAATAGAAAAGAAATGATATTCAAGTTCCCGACCGAGTGGTTTCCCTAATGTTGGGGCAAAGGCATTTTGAGCCTTCAACGGGAAGATAAATTCCGAGTACTACGACTAGTTCCATCAACAAAGCCAATGTATGTATGAGAGAACGTCGACATCTTCAAATCAAGTGTAAAAACGAGATAAGCAAGAGTAGTAGAAAAATGTGAAAACATTAATTATCATACATACTTAAAAAATGGTAAATAATTTATAGATCTTCACCAAACGTTTATGCATAATATTTCTTTAGGTAAAGACCATTTCTTGGCTTTCCTAAAGGAATACCATCGTAATCAACCAACTCATAGGCTCTTTTAGCTAATACATGCTTTATGATGTAAGGGCCATGCCACATGGGTTCAAACTTCCTTGTGCCTAACTTTTCATGAGCTTGATCATAAACCAAGACTAGGTCACCTTATGAATATGAAAGAGGATTAACATTTTGATCAAACTATGCTTTGAAACGTTTTTTGTGAGCCTCGCTAGCCAGTACGACATCACAATGATTTTCATCTAAATGTGTTAAATGTACAAAGTGTTCTTCGTCGGCGAAGGATGCATGTAATAATACGATATCTAGTTTTAGGGATGGGATTTCACATTCAATGGGTAATACTACTTCCAAACCATAAAAAATTTGGAAAGGAGTAAAACCGATAGATGTTTTTGTAGTAGTACGGTAAGCCCACAATGCTGAAAAGAGCATAGAATGTCATTTTCCTTTACGAATACTAACAATCTATTTAATCATATTGGTTAAAACTTTATTGCCAGCTTCTACCTAACCATTAGCTTGTTGATAGTAAGGAGGGGAGCTATCATGGCGTAGCCTGAGTTGTGCAGATAGTTCAACCATCATCAAGTTACAAAAATTACTACCATGGTCTGTAACAATAGCTTGTGAGACACCAAACCGAGCAGTCACATGATTGAAAATGGAATTTGCTGCAGTTTCATCATCGTCTCTATATATAGGCATCGCCTCAGCCCATTCCGTAAAGTAATTGACTACAATTATTATATACCCATGCCCCCTCGTCCGAGTGGGGGTTACAGGTGATGAAGTTGATGTCCCATTTGGAAAAAGGACTGACATCTATGATAGAGCGAATAGGAGCTAGAGGTGCTTGCATTTTGAAATCGTAGATTAGCAATTATGGCATTTGCTGACTGTAGTAATGCAATATTTAAACTTTGATGGCCAAAACTAACTAGCACGTAATATCTTTTGGGCAGTAGAATACCCATACATGTGACTTCCACATGCTCTAGATTGGTATTCATTTAATGTTGTTTCAGCCTCTTGGAGAGTTAAACAATGTCGAAATATAGAATCGATACCGTGATGGTAAAGAGTGTCACCGATAATATTGTATTGTTGGGATTGGAATTGAATTCGACAACTATCAGTTTTGGATAACTCGAGCCTAAAAGTTTGTGTTTGGAGATATATAATGATATATGCATACCATGGATCTAACGTACTAATAAGAAAGAGAGATTCGTCAACAAAAGAATCTTCTGCTACAGTTTCTATATCAGTATGAGGAAAGTCACACAATAGTTCAACGAAAATCAAATATTTCTTTGATTTGGACTTTTCAAATACTAAATCAAACTCTTGTAAGATAACTATTCATTTGGAGTATTTCCCCCAGAAATTTTTTAGTGAGAATATACATCATAAGGTTGTAATCTGAAATAACAGTTGTTTTTCAAAGTATATAGTGACATAATAGTTGAACAACTTGTACAACTTCCAAGGCTAGCTTCTCCACATGTGCGTATTTAATCTCAGTTTTAGTGAGACTTCTACTCAAATAGTAAATCAGATGTTTGCTACTAGAATCATCCTCTTGGACTAACACCATACCAATGGTGGCATCAGACACGACTGAGTATAGAAAGTAATCTTGATGATAATCGAGTGGATGCAGTAATGGTGCATTGGTTAGTGCATGTTTTAATGCATCAAAATATTTATCAGCAAGCTCATCCTAGAGAAATGGAATGCCTTTTTTCAACAATTGCGTAAAACCCTGGGTTAGTTTGGCATAATTGTGGATGAATCTATGCAAAACGTTTGCTTTCCCTTGCAAACATTGGATTTGAGTAAGGCTAGAAGGAGCAGGAAAATTTAGAATTGCCTTTACCATTATGAGGTCAACATGAATGCCTCCTTTTGAAACGATGAAACCTATCAAACCTGATTGCACACAAAAAACACGTTTGTGCAGATTTAAGCGAATATTCTAGTGCCTGCACCTAATGAAAATCACTTTTAAGTGCAATGGGTGATCCTGCCTTTTCATTGAATGAGTTGGTAGGTCATCTAAATAAGGTTGAAAAATATGATATCGTGGAATGCATAAGACATTGCTCGCTGAAAAGTTGCGCCAACATTTTTAGGCTAAATGGATGTTTGCGATAAGAAAAAGTTCCCCATGGGCATATAAATGCAATTTTATATTGTTCGACAAGGAGTATGTTTATTTGATTGTAGATAGAAAATCCATCCATGAATGAAAAAATTTCATTCCCAGCATAGTCATCGACAATTTGGTCGATATACGGAGTTGGATAATTGTCCTTGAGACAAGCTTTATTAATATCTCAGTAATCAATCACATACTCAAATAGTTCCTTATTTTTTATCAACGAGCACAATATTTGATACCTAATCAGTCAAAGGAACGGGGTAGATGAATCCTACTTTCAACAATTTTTCAACCTCAGTCTTGATAGTGGAAACTTTGCGTGGATGTATAGGAGGTAATCATTGTCTAACGTGCTTAGCATCTAAATAATTTTTTTATTTCTGTACAACTATGCTAGGGTCGATTCCTGGCATTTCTTCATATGACTAGGCAAAGGTGTTGCGAAATTCCTAAAATAGGGCTTTGTAAGTTTGAATATCTTCTAAAGAAGAAGAAGCTCATATATGAATATTTTCAATTATTCTGGGTTTCACTGAGATATCTATGGGTATCGTCTCCGATATGTTCCCTAAATTTTGTTCAGAATTGGAAGAAAGGGTAGATATTGGAGATTGAGGATTACTAAGGGCCTTAGATGAAAACATAGCTGAGAAATTATTCTCAATTTTTTCAAAGGATGGAAAGAAGGTTGAACTATGATGAGTATCATTCCATGGTATTTCATCAAAGGTCATGACTTCCATAATCCCTTCATCAATTATAAAATCTGTGTTAAAAGATCACACATAGAGATTGGTTCCAAGCATGAAAAATGAGAATATTCATCAATAATCATATTCATTTGATTGTCTTCAGATGTTGATGAGTTGGAAAAAGGACTAAATTTCCTCATAGGTTAACTCAAAAGGGCTATGAGGCATTTCATTTCCATATAAGATCATTTTGATTATGAAGGTACTTTCCACGGATCTCCTGATTCGAAAGTACTTGATGTAATCGTGTTAATCTAGGCTTAATTATGAGGGAGATTGGGTGGAGGGAACGTGAAATTTCGCATAAAAGATGAGTCTCTGAGAATAAAAACACCAACTTCTTCATATCGAGTCATTGATTTTCCAACAAAAGGTACACTACCAGTGGAATTAGGGTCTGAGGTATAATAGGATAATTGGTCTACTTTCACAATTCTCCCTTTGTGAAGAAACATGATCATCCTAAAATATGATGAGACTACTATCGTCATGGCATAATTCTAGCTCTGACCAAGAAAAAGGTTATAGTCAAGTTGAGCATCAACAACCTCAATGTATATGGAAACAATTTTTCCCTCTAATTTGATTGGCAAATCATTTAAAAGTCCATAAGGATGAAAACCTCTTCCATCAAAGGATTTCAAAGTTGTGGGAGATTGATTGATTGTTGGAGAAATCTTTACAACAAGGAATGGACATAATATATGTCGATTCTCCTTCATCAATCACTGTTCAAAAAATGCGTCAAGTTTTGACATGAACTAGTATTGGAAATCCAGTTGGTGTGAGAGACGTGGCACATGCTTTTCGAGATCGAAAACAATTAAATTGGACTCATGAGGATATACTACTCCTATGGATGATAATAATAACTTCCTTTCTGCTGGACAAGTCTGTAGCACTTCAAGAGCAAACATTACCGAAGGTGACATAACCAAATCTTCGATGATGTTATAGTTCTGAGAAGCCCTAGCATGGGGATTAAAGGCTGACTTTTGAAGCATACCCTTAGGAGGTAGAAAAATTATGATATTAGGGTTTCGTTTAGCAATATGTAATGGTTCAGAAGAAGGAGTGGATGTGGAAGTTTGACCAGTGGGGCTCGAGTCATCTCCATCTTCAACAAGACTCTTGGACGCGTAATCTTTGGAACCCGTTGCTACCATAACTTTGGAAGACATCATCATGATATCTGTCGATGCAAATTAGGAGGATCGTTCATCAGAAACCATTTTACTGTCTTGGGGAGGGAAAGGATCCTTCAAAATAGTGGGAGTGGGTGAACTTTTGACAAATTTGGAAACTTCAGCAAGATGTGGGCGCTCCTTGGTGTAATGATCTTCCTCACAAATTAAGCAAGGATACCGAAGTTTCTTCTTTTCTTCAGATGGTTCATTCTTGTTTGATTTATCCTTAGAACAACGGTTTTTTATAGCTTTGCCTTTTCCTTTGTTTTTATTTCCGGATGGCTTACCCTTGTCGTATATGATTCTGTGGTGTTAATTTCGGAAGTAATTTCAAGAGAAGGATCTTCTTCAGGTGAATTGGATAGAGCTGAAATCTGAGTTTTCTTAGAATTTTCTTTTTGTTCTTTGATTTTTGGCTCACATAACCAATCATGCCATCTGCGGCATGTGATCCTGTAAGGTTTGGATTAGTTTGACCAGGTCGGGATAAATCTGGGATCTTTTCATACACAGTACCAAACTAAGTATAAACAAGATCAAGGTATTGAGCATGAGAAATTACTTTCTCTTTAGTTACAACACCTCCTTTGGCCACATCTTCAGTTATTACTGATAGAAGAGATTTTATGAACCATTCGACCAAAATCTGGTCTGGAATGTAAAATTTAACCAGGCGATGTCTTCATCTCCATTCATGAATGTGATCTAAGATATGGGTTGACATTGACTGCTTTAAAGAAGTTAAAAGTTCGGTTCCATTGCCATATCGAATGGGTAACTAAAAATGGGTCAAAAAAGCTGTACTAAGGGCATTAAATGTGCTGAAGGAAGAACACAAAAATTCTATATACCATTTGGTTGTCGAACTGGTAAGGTCCACTAAAAAAGTTGTAATCGAATAGAATCTTCGATAAGGAGTTTGATGTGCACTAAAAATGATAGGTCATAACATGGTTGGATGGATCTTCGCCCGACTTACCTTCAAAATTAGGAATATCACTAGGAAACTTAGTAGGAATGGCTGCCCAAAATGGTAAATATAGAAGTGGATCATTATTTACCTGAGAGAGGTCAGGCAAATCCAAAGTCACAATGAAGGGAAACTGGCAGTTAGGATTATGAGATGGCTATTGATAACCCTGAGGGACAAGTCCCATACCAGGAGGAGGATACCCAAGATATTCTAGAATATCCTGAGCAATTGGAATCTGCATACCTCCTGGGTATCCAGGATGAGCCATACCATATTTCAGTTGTATAGGTTGCTAAAACGTATGACCTAGGTATGGTTGATTGTGAAAAGGGAGACTCTGACCCATTTGACCTTGAACAAACTATCCTTGACAGGGTTGATTTTGCAAAGGTAAACCTTGGAAAGGTTGCCCTTGAAACGATACTTGCATATATGGGATGTTAGGCTGTACAATAGGTATTTTGGGTATTGGCAGAATTGTAGGAATAGATTGAACACTAGATACTTGAGGTAAAGAATGAACAAGGGGTTGCACTGTTACTTGTGATATAAGTGGGATAGTTACCTGTGATACTACTAGAATGGGAGTTTGAAGCGAACCTGAACCTTGGTTCTGAATAGTTTTTGGTATAGCAGACTGTACCAAGCTCTGAGGAGTACTCGTGACAGTATGCTAAAGTTGTTGTTGGATAGGTGTTGATGGATCAACTTGGACAATTGGTTGGACTTGAAAATCTAATTTTTGCGTGGTTTATCCAATGGGTTGAACAGGTTGATACACAGGCACTTGAGAAGCAACTGGAATTGACTGTTGATTTAACGAAGGGCTCCAGATTGTATTCATTTGAGGGTAAGGCATTCCAAAGGCAGCTGAGGCATAACAACATGACCAAAACCAGTTTGATGCATTTGAACATAATTAAGGTAATTCCCAGCACAGGGTTTCTTCCTAGCTGTAGGATAAGATCTACCAAAAGGTTGTACCCCAGGTGGAGGATATGATAGTTTCCCCCCAGGCAGGTAATAACCACCTGTCGGGTTGGTTTATAGATTACCAACATTACCAGAAATCATATTAATAAAGTGTTCAGATGTCAAACCTTCATGAGTAGGATTAATGACACCAGTTGACATGTTTGAAGATGAGTTCGAGGAAGAAGCTCCTGAATAAGCTCTCACAAGAGAGTGATATCTAGGTGGTAGAAAACCACCATACAATGTAGATGTGTCTAATGAGGTACTTCTAGAATCCATCATAGACCAGTCAAAATGTTGGGTCCCTATAATACTAGTGATTACCCCATTACTATTGTAGTTATACCCCTTATTTATATTGTTGTGCCCCTATTACCCCCATGTTGTTATTTTTGTGCCCCATAGAATCCCTCTATTGTTATTTTTGTGGCTTTATATTATTATTGTTAGGTCGACTCGATTATATTGTGACTCCTTAGACTCCTATATATAGAAAGGAGGTTTTGTCATTTGTATCATCCAAGAATTGTTCATTTATGTAATGTAAAGGAGGTTTCCCCCTCGAAGAGGCTGAATTCTAAGGCGTGGATCTCTCTTTTCTATCTTTTTGTGAGCTGGTTTCATAACATTTGGTATCAGAGCTTTGGATTCTAGGGTTTCGCTGCTCCAAACAGGTCATCGTGGAATTTTCGCTATAACTTTTTTTCTGTGACGTTTCAGAAGTCGCAAAAAAAACCCATTTGAGAAGAAATCACGCTGAACCTCGGGTCCGAATTTCAGAGCTTTTCGCATGATATTTGTGGAGATATGATCTGAGTAATTTGGTCTTTTTGCAGACTCAAACAAAAGGGTTCAGTAATGGAGCACATTGAGGAGTTCCAAAAATTGAACATAAGGGTAAAAGATATTCCAGAGGAGCATAGGATTGATGTGTTCATAGGGTATTTAAAGGATAATATCCAACATGATGTTTGCCTTTGGGAACCTAATTAATTAGAGAAGGCATTCAGGTTAGCAAGAAAAATGGAAAGCAAAATTATGGCAACCAGGAAGCATACCACTCACAACTATAAAGACGGAAGTGTTGTTGCCCCTAGTCTTCCACAACCTATAAGGTTGACACCACAACAATTGGAAGAAAAAAGAGAAAAAGGGCTTTGTTACAGTTGTGATAGCAAATACACTAAAGGTCATAAGTGTGCTGAGAAGAAATTATTCTACATAGATTGTGAAGAGGAAGAAGAAAAGGAGCAAGAAAGGTCAAAAGAAGAAGATATACTCCAGGAACAAAGCCTAGATGAAGAACAAATAAATCCGACCATATCTTGTAATTCATTGGCGGGAATTACCACTCCTCAAACCATCAAGATAGAAGGACAAATCAAGAAGAAAAAGGTAATAGTGTTGATTGATTCAGGAAGCACCCACAATTTTATTCATTGTAGGGTTGCAAAAGAATTGAATTGCTTCCTATATCCAGCACCAGAGTGTCAAGTGATGATTGCAAATGGAGGAACAATAAATTGCTCTGGAAGGTCCCATAATATCAAGCTATCCATGGGAGAATATTTATTGACTAGCCCAATGCTTTCCATTCTAATGGGAGGTGAGGATGTTGTACTAGGAGTCCAATGGCTACAATCCTTGGGTACAATAGCTTTTAATTTTCAAGAACTTTTCATCAAATTTTCTACGGAAGGAAAGGAAGTTGAATTAAGGGGTATTGCAGCGAAACCAGGAAATATAATCAGCTCTAATGGTATGACAAAGCTTCTAAAAAAGGAGCAAAGAGGTGTAATTGCACAATTATGTTCGCTAGATGTTTCCACATCGGAATCATCTATTTCTCCAAATCTCCAAAAAGTCCTGGACAATCATTCCAAGGTATTTGAGACTCCCAAAGGTCTCCCACCTATGCGTGATCATGATCATGCTATTCATCTGATTCCAGGAAGTGTTCCTCCAAACATCAGGCCGTACAAATATCCCTATGTCCAAAAAAGTGAAATTGAACGTATGGTTGCAAAAATGCTAGAGGCTGGTATAATTCAACCAAGTCAAAGTTCTTTCTCTGCTCCCGTAGTATTGGTGCACAAGAAGGATGGATCATGGCGCATGTGTCCGGATTATAGGGAGCTCAACAAGCTCACTATTAAAGATAAGTTCCCCATTCCTGTCATTGATGAATTACTGGATGAATTGCATGGATCAATTTACTTCACCAAGTTGGATCTTCGTTCGGGATATCATCAAATCAGAATGAAGATTGAAGACATTCTGAAAACGGCATTTAGAAATCATGAGGGTCATTATGAATTTTTGGTCATGCCTTTTGGCCTTACTAATGCACCTTCAACATTTCAAGGTTTGATGAATTCAATTTTCAAACCATTTCTTAGAAAATTTGTGTTAGTATTTTTTGATGATATACTAATCTATAGCAAGTCTTGGAAGGATCATGTTGAACATGTTGACAGGGTGCTACAACTATTGGAGGAGAAACAATTATATGCAAAAAGATCCAAATGTTTCTTTGGAGTCCAGGAGGTGGAATATTTGGGTCATATTGTATCTCATGAAGGAGTTAAGGTAGACCCTAGCAAAATTAAAGCCATTAAGGAATGGAAAATTCCCACATCCATAAAGCATCTGCGAGGATTTCTTGGGTTGACAGGGTATTATCGCAAGTTTGTTAAGAATTATGGGAGAATAGCAGCACCTCTAACAACATTATTGAAGAAAGATGCATTTTCATGGACTCCGGAAGTAACAAAGGCCTTTGAACATCTTAAAGAGGCAATGTGCTAAGCACCGGTCTTAGCTACACCAGACTTCACAAAAACCTTTCTTGTGGAATGTGATGCTTCAGGAAATGGAATTGGTGTTGTTCTAATGCAAGATGAAAGACCCATTGCTTTTGAAAGTCATCCAATCAAGGGAAAGTTTTTAAGAAAAGCTATTTATGAGAAGGAAATGTTGGCAATACTCCATGCACTTAAGAAATGGAGACCCTACCTAATGGGAAGACACTTCAAGGTAAAAACGGATCATGATAGCCTTAAATACTTTTTAGAACAAAGATTATCCTCTGAAGAGCAACAAAAGTGGGTCACAAAGATGTTGGGTTATGACTTTGAAATCATCTACAAAAAAGGGGAGCAAAATGTGGTGGCAGATGCACTCTCAAGAAAGGATGAGGATGTGAAAGCATTGTTGTGCGCCATTTCTATTATCCAACCAGATTGGATAAACGAAGCAAGGGAGGAATGGAAGAATGATGAAGAAGTGTGGGCACTTATTCGAAAGCTACAACAAGATTCCAGTACGTCTGATACATTTAGCTGGCAAAATGATTCATTATGGTACAAAGATCGCTTATATCTCTGTAAGAATTCCCAGCTAAAACAAAAGATTCTTATGGAATTGCACACTTCTCCCTTAGGAGGGCACTCAGGATTTTTAAAAACTTACCACAGGGTTAAGAAGGAATTTTTTTGGGATGGCCTTAAATAAGATATTCAAAAGTTTGTGGCGGAATGTTTGGTTTTCCAACAAACTAAAGTTGAAACAATTAAGACACCGGGTCTATTACAACCTTTATCCATTCCAAGGCAACGTTGGGAGGAGGTTTCAATGGATTTTATCACAGGTTTACCCAAGTCTGAGGGAAAGAGTGTCATCATGGTGGTAGTTGACAGACTTACCAAGTATGCACACTTTTGTGCATTATCACATCCATTTAAAGCCAGTACAATTTCTACTGCATTTATGGAAACAATTCAAAAGCTACATGGAAACCCAAAGATTATTGTAAGTGACAGGGATCCCATTTTCACTGGAAATTTTTGGACAGAATTATTTTCTTTTCTTGGTACTCAGTTAGCTCATAGCTCATCTTATCATCCTCAATCTGATGGGCAAACTGAGATAGTAAACAAATGTTTGGAAGGATATCTTCGTTGCTTTGTATCTGATAAACAGACACAATGGGTCAAATGGTTGCCTCTGGCTGAATGGTGGTATAACACTTCCTTCCATACAGCAACAAAAATGACCCCATTTATGGCACTTTATGGGTATCAACCACCATCCATCACATCATATTTAAGAGAAAATTCTAAGGTTCAGGCAGTGGAACATCACATCGAACATCAACAACAAGTCCTCCAACTCTTAAAGGATAACCTCGTGTTGGCACAAAATAGAATGAAACAATAGGCAGATCAACATCGCAGTGAAAGAAGTTTTGATGTAGGTGATTGGGTATTCCTACGGCTACAACCATATAAGCAAATGTCCCTAAAGCAAGCTAAGAAGGATAATAAATTATCACCAAAGTATTATGGTCCGTACAAGGTGTTGCAAAATATTGGTACTATGGCATACAAATTGGAGCTTCCTGCAGCTTCTCGATTGCACCCAGTTTTCCATGTTTCATGTTTAAAGAAAGTTATAGGCAACAAGCTCCCAGTTCAAACAATATTGCCAGAACTTGACGAGGAAGGTAAAATTATATTGGAACCGGAGGCAGTCACAGAAACAAGAACTCGACAGCTACGAAATCGATCAATTTCAGAGTTTCTTATCAAGTGGAAGAACTTATCTGCTGAAGATTCCACATGGGAGGATGAGAATTTTATGCAGAAGTATCCAGAACTACTCAAGCGTTGAGGACAACACTTTTTTGAAGGAGAGGGGCATGTTGGGTCCCTATAATACTATTGATTACCCCATTACTATTGTAGTTGTACCCCTTATTTATATTGTTGTGCTCCTATTACCCCCATGTTGTTATTTCTGTGCCCCATAGAATCCCTCTATTGGTATTTTTGTGGCTTTATATTATTATTGTTAGGTCGACTGGATTATATTGTGACTCCTTAGACTCCTATATATAGAAAGGAGGTTTTGTCATTTGTATCATCTAAGAATTGTTCATTTATGTAATGTAAAGGAGGTTGCCCCCTCGAAGACGCTGAATTCTAAGGCGTGGATCTCTCTTTTCTATCTTTTTGTGAGCTGGTTTCATAACACAAAACCTGGTACAGTAGAGTAAGGAGTCGTGTATCGCGGAATCCCTTGCCCTAAAAATTTCAAGGGTGTAGAATACCAATGGTTAGGGTGAAGAGATCTAAACAAAAGCTCTGAGATATATGTAGGTTCACTGGTAGAAACTATTAGTTCTTCCTCTTCATTTGAAACAAGTTCTTCAATAGAAATGAGACTAGGAGGGAGACTATCAGTAATAATAAGTTTCACACATAGTGAAAGTGGAGGATCTGGAATATGCACTGTCTCAGTCTCAAAAATATCAGACTCAAGTTCGTTAGTATCTAGTTCAGAAATGGGATTTGTATATGAAAAGTCTCTAGTATCTCATTCAGTTTGAACGAGTTCAGTAATTTGTAAATCAATTGCTTTTGAGTGTGGTGTTAATTTCTGAGTTTGATCAAATTCAATAGATGTTATCAGCTTATTAACTTCAATTCCTCTTACATCAGAGTCTATAATAGTATAATTTTCAGTTTCTATTGCAATTCCAAATCTTGATGATTTAGATTTTTCGACTTTTATCTTTTATAACTCACCTGGTGTATACTCAGGGGGGTCCCTGAGTATCCTACATGATTGTCTTGGTAATTCCACCACAATGAAAAATTTTCAATCGACCAATTACACAATATCTAAATTAGACCTAAAGTCTCTAAAAAGTTAAAAAAACAACACAGAAAGTAAATCTAGGAGTTCAAACCATACAAACTGACTCTTCACAGAGATCAATAGTTACTAGTTGGTGATGAAATCCAAGGTCGCAGTGATCGAGGTGAAAAGATTTATAGAAATGAGAATTTGGAACCAGTTACCCTGACAACCTGCTTAATGAAATAGTCTGGTGCAAGTAACTCTACTATAAACCATCTCAAGCAAAGATTACCCTCCAAAAAGTCCAAGTGAGTTTAGTCAACATCCGTTCCAAGTACACCATGACCTTCCCTCTGCTGTTAGCTTACGTAGAGCCCTAGGATTATAGTCACTAAGTTTACCAAATACAACAATTTTACCTAGGGGATAGTCAGAGATCGGACGTACATGCAAGGGCAGAGTAACAAGCTCAATCCCCTTGAAGCTCCTCCACGTGATCAATTGGAGGTTTACTTTCAAGTGACCCCAAGTACCTTTCGGTACCATTGTAATACATGAAAATCACTATATCTAGGCTGATGAAGTCAGTACGATGACTTCACCAGATTTGACATGATCTCGTACTTAACTAATGTACAAGAAGAGCTTCCCAGAGCAAAACAGAAATAATTGGATTTTTTCTCCCTAACTCAAGATTCTATTGTTTGTTTGTAGCTTTGGAAATTTTACTTCCTTCCCTATTCCAAATCCCTACACTTAAGCTACTGTAGGTGAAAAGAGCCATAAAAAATGAAAAATTGTAGATGAATTTTAATTGATGTTGTATTATTAAGTTGTTCTTTACTTAATAGGTGATGAAAAAAGGTGAAACTTATGATGTTATGGCATGACTCAAAATCTTAATGCACTCAAAAATGAAATAGAAACTTTCAAATTCAATGAAATCCTATTTAGAGAAAAGAAAGAGTTTCTTTAATTTGTCGAAATGCAATGAAAAAACTCACAACTTTTCCAATTTCCTAAAGAAACCAATTTCACTATAATGTAATGAAAATGCAGCCAACAAACCAAATTCCATATTTCCCTAAATATCAAATAAGCCAAAATACCCTTAATCTCTAATCACTCAAAACTTTCAAGAATAGAAAAATCAATCAAGAGAGTTGGAGAAAACATAGTTTTCCCTATGAATTCTTTGATTTAATGATAATAATAGTGTAATTGCAAGAAATTTCCAAGATGAAAGCAACAATTTCCTTTATCAAGCAAAAATGACCACAATTCCTTCACAAAAGCACTAGGTCTCAAGAAACCCTAATTTACAATTCAAAATGAGTTTGACTACAAATAAGAAACAACTAAGGCTTAAGTGGTGTATTTGACAGAACAAAATAAGAATATCATAAACCACAAGACAATCTATCTTGTTTTGATCAATCAACAAGGCAAAACCCTAAGTAATTTCTTCAACAAGACCTAATCCTAAAAAATCATAAACAAAGCACTCAATTGAGTTCAAAATAGACACAACACAGTCCAAACAAAGATAATGACACTTTCAGAAAAAATAACTCAGGTCTGGGTTGAAGCAAAAGCTATATTTTCAAAAATTCTCAAGGTCTGCGCAGGTTTATAGTAGAAAATAGAGCACATGCGCTCTGTTGCTAAGGAAAAATTGGCACAGAACTATGCTCTGTTAGAAAATAGAAAAACGCAGGGATGAAAAACTTAAGAAAAAATAAAAAATCGAAAAATCAACCCCACAGATCTAAAAGGTCATTAATTTATAAAGACTCAGGTCTAGATAAATCAAAAGAATCAGAAAGAAAAAATAAGTAAAAAGACGAGAACAGAGACGTTCCCCAGTATAGTCGCCAATTTGTTACATCAGAAAAATCCCTCTTGCGGACAAGAGCAATCTCCCTAGATCCTTGACGGAAACTAGAAACAAGCAAGACAATTAAACTCACCCTTTCCCTAAGTTGAACTCGTTTAAATTATAAGAATTAAAGCTAATGGATGAGCCTCTTACCTATTTCACGAAATGCTCGATGAATATACCTTGTTGTGATTTGATGCAACTCTTCAATGGTTGATCAGACCCTGCAAACATCAAACGTAAAAGGATCAAAAGCACACAGTATATAATAATCCAAAGAACTCAACCTAATGATCAAGGAGATTAGGAATTGAATTTTCCATAATAAACATTATAAACAATTGTAAGCCATTCATCATTCCAATAAGACAAATCAATGGGAGAAAGTGTTCATTTGTAATAATCAAAGATTAAGAGGAGCCTTACAACCTTTGCCTTGATGCCATGAGGTCCCTCCCAAATGCTTTCAATCTCCTCCTTATATAACAACCTTTCCAATCTCAAACTAACAACATAAGTTTGTCTTCTCTGAGTTCTAACCTCCTCAATCCCTCTACCCTCTAGTCATTTTATAGGCTAAGAGGAAGAAGTTTCAGATCCAAAAGAGGAGGATGAGACTCCTTAATTGATGGATTAGGTTACCATGAGAAAAGGGATTAAGATGCATCATATGAGGGTTATAGTTCGAATAGTCATCACATGGAAGCTTTCAGTTGGTAAACATTCGACCAACTATGTTTCTATAATGTGCTTTTTATTTTATCTTTCTTGAATTCACATGCGCAGGTTTATAGTGGCAAACCTAGCACAACTGTGCACTGTTCTCAAAGTTAATTTCAGCGAATGCACGGGAAGCTCTAGAAAAATCGGTGTAGGTGGAACTTAACAAGGTGTGACAACTATTTTCCCAAAATTTCTCATCTACTTCAAGATATTTTAGATTGTTTGACTTATGGGAGAGCTTGTTCAAACATGTTCATGGATGGTAAAAAGACCCATAAATGTATCAAGTGTCATGGCGACAAATTGACATGTAACACACATTCATAAGCAAAATATAATGTCACATCAGAAAATGGATAAATAGATAAATTTGACAGGCACTCTTATTTGTCAAGTAATTTTTTTATGACACGTTTTCTTTTAAAATTTTCTTTCTCATTACATCTGATTTTACCTCTATTTTAAATATCATTTATTTTGTGTTTTTGTTAATTTTTTGTTGGGAATGCAAAAACAATTTTTTTAGTATAAGTTGTGTTTTGTGGTAGTAAATTTTTTAATTTTGGCGTGACCATAAAACAAACTTTAACCAAGTAATATCATATATGTATATGTTTTATATTACTTTAAAAATATCAAACATATGCAACTATGTTCATTCCTGATGCCAAACTTGCCAATGATTTGGTGCATTAATGTATAACCATTATTTACATAATTTCAAAGGTTTTTAGAAATCATGTGAAACCATTCTTGAAATGTTTTCAAGTAGATTGGTCAAACTCATTAACTATAATATATTTTCAAAAGGAACAATCAATCTCAACGTACAATTTGATGAGTTGGACATAAAGACGATATTATAAATAATAATACAAGTTTGAAGCCACTTTGAAATAAGAATTTGGAAGGATTCTAACATTTCAAACTTGTATTATTATTTATAAGATCGTCTTTTATATTAAAGCAATAATATGGAAACATGACTATGACCAAACTAACATCTAAAAGGCACAAACTTGGTTGTGTTTAGATTCAAGTATGAATGTATAGAAAGCATACAAACCACACATATGAGATTTCTATATCCAACCAAAAAATATATTTGTTTTCTAATCAAGCTAATAAATAGACACATTTTATAAAAACCTATATCTAATACCAATTCTCATTTTCCCAACACTAAAGAAACTACATAGAATTCTCAAGAAAAACAATTGTTTCACTTACATAAAATAGAAAATTTAGTTAGTTTAAATAGAATAGCAATGCCCAATGGGTATGGACATGTTGTGTGAATCCAACTTTTAAGCTTTAAGCTTCAATGTTCAGGTTTTATGCTTAAGTGTGTACAATGTAGGATCACTTGGTGTTATTGAAATCACATTTTTTTAGATAAGGATGAGCCTATTCTTATTCTCTTAAAGGCTTAGTATTGTGGGTGTTGCATAGTGCATTACTTATGTTGGTGTCTCAACCAATAGAATCACTAACTTCATTTTTTTTACATAAGTTTATTTGAAATCATTTATGTGTACCATTTGAAAACACAGGTAACCATCATCAATAATTAGTATTTTATGGCCAAATGAGGAAAATACAGGTAAATACCCCACAAATTTAACTCTCACCCAAATATATAGACATATACAAACAAAGTGAACAACCATAATCTATATACAAGGAACAAATCTATGCCATAGTTAAATTAAATCGAGATTTAATATTTTTTTTTCTATAATTATAAAGGGTTATATAATTGATCATCATTTTAAATGGAAGCTTGAACTTTTTAAATTAACACAATAAAAATCTAGTCTTACAATCTTGGTCAAATTTATAATTTTAAAATAAATTGTAGAAGGTTAGAATTTGATAGTTTACAATTTGTTATCATTTTACATAGAGAAAGGTTAAATGTTCAATGAATTTAAATTCTTTTAAATTATTATAAAAAAGTAGTTATACAACCATTATTGAAATTGTAATTTGAAAATAAAATAAAATAATATTAATAATTTTTATTTAAAATTCTTTAAATTGAAATTGATACTTTATTTTTAATTAATTGTAATTTCACATAATGTGATTAATAATTTTTATTTAAAATTCTTTAAATTGAAATTGATACTTTATTTTTAATTAATTGTAATTTCACATAATGTGATTTTCCAAGCATATTATAATATTTTTCTTATTATATTATGTAATTGACAAAAATTTTCTTAAATTGTTTTTAGATTAATCATGGCCTTTTATTAATAGGTATGAAAGCATTTTCAATTGAAAAATCAATTGATATTCTATTTTAAAAATTGATTTGCATTTTAATACTAAAATATTATAACCTAATTCTCCTATTATAATCCAATAATAATTTTATGAGTATTGAATACTTATAAGTTAGATATAGGCCTTTTTTTTCAAAGAAGGCTAAAACTTCTATTATGTTGAAATTTTCAAGTTTTCTATTATTTAAATTTGGTATTACAATCATAGTTGATATTGTAATTTTGTGTTTGTGGAAATAGTTATTTTTAGTATAGAAATGTATTCACTATATTCAAATATATTTAAAGTAATATTATTTTGTATATGATTCAAAATGATTTTTGTTTTTTTTTTTCTTTTTAAAATAGTTTTTTCTCTCCGTTAATAAAAATGAAGATTTCATTTAAAAAAAACACACACATATATATATATATATATATCAGAGTAGATTCATCTTAATTACTGGTCTATCAAACTTCTAAAGAGATTGCAGACTTCTTTAATATATCTTATTGTGAAAGTTTATGAAAAAAGAAAATAAAGAAACTATAGAGTTGAGACAAAATTATAAATGTTGTTATAGTCCACACTTATTTATTTAGTTAGAAGATTTCAACTATAATTATAAAATTCCTCGAATTCAATTCAATTCAATTCAATACAATATTTTAAAAATTAGATGAAAAAATTTCAATTTAATTATATATTTCTTTTATATAATTATAAAATTCCTCGAATTCAATTCAATTCAATACAATACCTTAAAAATTAGATGAAAAAATTTCAATTTAATTATATATTCTTTGGTTGGGGCGGTTGGCTTTCGCACCCCAGCCGCGTTCGATCCCTGCGGGAGCTGCGCGTTACTGCAGCAATATGTTTCGGTGAGTTACTGCAGCAATATGTTTCGGCGATGACGTAAGCTACGGCGTTATGCTTCGGCATTATTTGGTCCAGTGATGACTTATATCTGCTCGTTTCCGAGATATGTAATATATCATGCTTCTTCAGCGGGGATTCATCTCCTCCACTGAAAAAAAATAGATAAAACTCTGGGAACCTATTTCCATTTCCAGACATAAATATAAAATTCTACCTAATTTCAAAACTCACTTAAAATCCATCCTTTTTTGGCTTCATCACAACAATGCTGGTTCTGTATTTACAAATGGATTTTTTTGAACTTTTCAAAACTCATCTGAGAACAAGTAGAAACAGATTTTTTTGAACGGTTCAAAACTCATCTGAGAATAAGTAGAAACAGATTTTTTTGAACTGTTCAAAACTCATCTGAAACCGAGTTGAGACAGTGTTTGCACTAAATTCGTAACCTGCGGAACTTGATTCCATCTTTCCAGTTGACTTTTTTGAACGGTTCTCTCTATGGAGCAACGTTGGGATACTTTTCATTGGTTGTGGGGTTTCAGAATTTTTTAGACACTCAAAACCTTTATTACTTTCCTACTTTTAGAAATCCAACATAATTAGTTACATTCTGAAACAACCATAACATGAGAAACTAAAGAGCTCAAGCGAGATTGAGAATCCATAACATTGAGAAATCCATTCCGAAACAGCCATAACATTGAGAAATCAAACCTGAGGTACAATATAGGAAAACCTGAGGTCAACCAATTTCCTCCTACCCATTCTTAACAGGATACGCCAATAAAAGTACCACCCAGAAGTTGTGGCTTTACATGAAATCCAAAAAAAATTCATAGTGAGACAAACTCCATGTGAAGAACACAACTTACTTTTGTTGGTTTTCTTCCCTCATACAAACATCTTAACAGCGTATCCTTTATCGTACTTCCATCCTTATAAAAAAATGGCCCCGAGGAAATCTCAGGGTTGATTCCTCAATCTTTCTTGAAAAACAGAAACATCTGGGAAGTAATAAAAGTTTTGAACGCCGAAGAAATTTCGAAACACTGCAACCAATTTCTGGATAGATTATTAAGCATACTATATTTATTTTTCCAGAATTATTTGTACCATTTACTAAACAAAAGATAAATTGAATGTTTAGTGAGAACTTATAAGATAAATTGAATGTTTAGTGAGAACTTATAAATATAAAATATTGATTGATTGAATGTTTTGTAAGAACTCTCTCTACCATAACTTCTATTTCTGGAATATTATGTAAAATACCAATCACAATCAATAATATTGTAAAAAGGAAGTAACAGGTTGAACAAAGCTAAGAGCTACTTGGAAATTAAAAAAAATTTGGAAAAAAACTCATAGAATTCCCTTTTTAGGTGTTCGAACTATCCAACTATTTACCTTGACTCCAATTATGAGGATCAGACATATAAACAGATTAATATATATTGAAAGAGAAATTTATTTGGAGGTCTTTCCTTTTTAAATAGACAAGCTTAGATACATCTTAATTCAAGATATACAAAGTCAAAAGATTTGATTCCTCTATGCCCTTAGTAGATCAAGAGTTAAGATGGATTCCCCATTTTAAATAGGCTAAATTCTAAGTGAATACTATGGGTCAGTACCATTGGTTCCCAATACTATGGGTAATTTTTAATTTTATTATTATTTTATTTAATAGGGTTATTTTTACTTTGTTGTTTTTATTTTTTAATTTTATGATTTTGGATTTAAAAGGTTTAATTACATTAAATCACATTATAGGTCCGATAGACCAATTTGGTCTCAGTGGACGTTAACCACCACCACCATCATCATCATTAATCTTTTTATTTAATTAATTTTTTATTTATTTATTATATAATTTGACTAAGTCAAAATGTGAAACATTACATTCTGAGTACCTCCAATTATATTCCACATAAATACCATGGGTTGTTAAAACTCGTGGTAAAATAAAATAATTTTACCTCAATTTATTTATTTATTTATTTATTTATTTATTTTATTTTTTTTAACTTTATTGAATTTTTTATGTAATTTGACGAGTCAAAATGATAAAAATATAGTACAAGACGAGAAATTACAACTTTTCTTTAGTATTTGGTTTGGTGCAATTAATTATAATTATAATTATTAATTTATTGGTTTAATTCCCCCATTAAATAGGCTATATTCCATGTGAATACCATAGGTCAATACTACCTAGAGATTTGATCCCTCTTTAATCTTGGTAAATTTACAGTTAATATGGATCTAAGTTGGTTTATATATATATAGTGAGAATGTTTAAAATGATGAGATGAATAAGAATTGGCACAAGAACTGGAGGGGGAGCAGGCGAATAGCTAGGGTTACAGACTTCAGCAAGCAGGGATCTCAATGGAAGGATGCAAAGAAGGGAGCTCCACTCCCTCCTATAAGCAGGCTGTGGCAAGCAGAGGCAGGAAACCATTAGAAAATGATAGAGAACCTCTAGAAGAAGGGAAGAAGAACATTGAAAAGGAGCACGATTGCACCAAATTAAGGGAGAATATTAATACAAAAGAAATGGAGGAAGAAGACAAGGAACAAGGAACAAAAGACAAAGCACAAAAGGGACCATGCAAGCCCAAAGCTGTGATCATATCTAGAGTGGTTTTAAATGATCCTGCTCTACAAGCGCACAGGGACCACATGCGGACATATGCAATAATATGTAAATTCATGGGATTATGGTCCACTAAGAAAACTTTATAAACATGGATTAAATACCACTGGAAACCAAAAGGAAGCATAGACCTACATTTTGGGTCAAAGGGATTCTTCACTGTGGTCTTCACAAATATTGAAGATAAAGACAAAGTGTTTGAAGGAGGGCTCTACTTCTATGTAGCAGCAGGCCTCTATATGTGGCCATGGATTATGAATTTTGTCCCGGAGAGGGAGACGTTTACTTCGGTCTCAGTCTGGGTAAGACTCTACTCTTTACCGCTTGATTACTGGCAAATGGAATCGTTATCTGCCATAGGAAATAAATTAGGGTGTTTTGTTAAAGCTTCTAAGGCAACCAGAAGGGGAAAATACACTTCCTTTGCAAGAATATGTGTGGAGATGGATCTCTCAGGAGCTCTACCGGATGAGGTAATCTTGGAAGTTTTTAATGAAGAATGGGTGCAAACAGTAAACTATGAACATATTCCTTTCAGATGCCGCAGATGCCATGAGCATGGGAACCTATTCAGAGATTGCCCTCTTACTAAAATAGAGAACAAGAGTAAAGCTAACATTATGAAAGATACAGAAAGCTTTCACAAAGTGGTACATAGAGGAAAATGAGGCAAAAGGGGGCCAAAGCTACATCAAACAGAAGGGAAATAGGTCAATCAGAATAGGTTCCAAGTACTAGAAGAAGAAGAAGAGACAACAAAAGTAGATCAGGCAATGGGAGGAAGTCCAATGGAGAAGAAGAAAGAAGAAGAAAGTGAACAGACACAGGATATCAATAAATAGAAAGAGACCATGATGTGCGAGGCAGAACTGGAAATGGACCAGGAAATGACCCAGAGCGAGATAGAAATGGAGGACCACGAATTACAGGAGATTCTTGATAGATAACACCTAGATCTGGAAGGGTTCTTGAAATAGGGAACCATGGGAGGGGTAGACTTGTTACCACAAGAAGAGTGCAATAGAGTTCAGCAGCTGTTCGTATGGAAAACTTAGGCTAAAGGGCAGGAGAGACAAAGTAGCAATGAAAGGCAGGGTAATGAAGGTGTGAAAACTATGAAAACCTCACCAGGATTAGCACCTGGAAACCCAGGAAAGAAAAGAGGCCGAAAAAAGCAGAACGAGCTATTGATGGAATGTGGAAAGCTAATTATTGATTTAGGTAAGATGAAAGACCTAACCAGCTACTCCTTTACAAATATTTAATGATGAAGTTCACATCTTGGAATATCAGGGGTCTAGGTAGTAAAAGAAAACAAAGATTACTTAGTAATAGAATGAAACAAGCAGCTCCGAATATTATCTTTATCCAGGAAACTAAATGTTCCATTCAGAAAATAAAAGAAATACATAGCAAATGGCTTAATCGATTTGAGTTTCTAGAAGTCAAAGCAGAGAATACAGCAAGATGCACACTCACTCTTTGGAACCCCCAAAAGATTGACATAATAGATGCTGAGGCATCGAGGAATTATTTATCAGTGGTTATTCAGCCTGTGGGAGATAAGGAGACCTATCTGGTAACAAATGTCTATGGCCCTCGAAGAATGGATGATAAACTCAGGTTTCTAGATTCTCTTTTGGTGCTCAGAGATAGACATGCAGGAACACCATGGATCATGGGGGGAGGGAGGTGGACTTCAACATGATCAAGTCACTTTCAGAGAAAAAAGGAGGTACCAGAACTCTAAGCAAAGACTCTTTATCATGTCAAACTTTTATACATAACATGAAGCTAGTTAACACTGATATGAGTAATGGTCTCTTTACTTGGAACAACAAAAGAGGAGGACAGTCTCAAGTGGCCTCAAAGTTAGACAGATTCATAATCTCAGAGGACCTTATGCTCATTGACAAGGAAATGATAGTTAGTTTTCTCCCCTTTAGAGGATCAGATCATTGGCCGGTTCAACTGGAGGTTCAAGGGATTGGTACCCCGAGGAATAGACCTTTTAGATTTGAGAATATATGGCTCACCCACCTAGATTTCATCAGCAACATTGCAAATTGGTGGTCAGAAGATTTGCATATTCAAGGCACTAGAATGTTCTTTTTACACAAAAGACTAAAGCACATCAAGCTCAGGCTCAAAGAATGGAACAAGAATGAATTTGGCAATATTTTTGAAGCAAAAAAACCTATTGAAGACAAAATGCAGGAACTCAATCAAGCCCTTATCAAGGATGGCTTTGATAAAGACAAGAGTGATAAAGTCACCAATTATCATCAAGACTGGGAGAATTTATGTGAATAAGAGGAGATATTTTGGAGACAAAAATCTAGAGTTCAATGGCTGAAAGAAGGAGAGCGAAATACTAGATTTTTCCATAGATCCACCATGGCAAATAGAGCTCACAATAGGATCTCCTCGATCAAGGACGAGGGAGGGAATCTTCTTAACACCCATCAAGATATAGAAGCTGTGCTACTTCAACACTTTCGAGGAATAGCAAAGGAAACCATTTCAGACAGAGAATACTTCGTCAGGGATTTAACAAGACATATACCTAGGCTGGTGTCTAGAGAGGATAATTTCAACCTCAATAGGTCGATGACTGAAGAGGAGGTTAGTGAGGTCCTCAAAGAAATGCAGAATGGCAAAGCGCCTGGCCCTGATGGTTTCAATGTGGATTTCTTTAAAGCTTGCTGGAATATTGTTAAACATGATATTCTGAATGTAGTGGAAGATTCCAGAATGAACAGAACTGTTTTGAAGGTGCTCAATACCTCCTTCATCTCCCTGATCCCTAAACAGGATAATGCGTAGACTCTTGACAGGTTCAGACCCATAGCTTTATGCAATGTGGTTTACAAGATAATATCCAAGGTTGTGGCCAATAGACTCAAACCTCTTCTTCCTACACTAGTTTCTGTAGAACAATCTCGTTATGTGGAAGGCAGACAAATTCTCAATAACATCATTTAAGCGCATGAGGTGGTGCACTCATTGAATTGAAATAAGAAGGCTGGAATGATCATGCAATTTGACCTTGCGAAAGCTTATGACAAGTTGAATTGGGCCTATATCAAGAAAGTTCTTATATATTTTGGGTTTGATCATAATTGGGTCAGATGGGTCATGGCCCCGGTAACCTCTTCTAGATTTTCAATATTGGTTAATGGTTCTCCCTCTGAGAATTTTATTCCTTCCAGAGGCCTCAGGCAGGGAGTGTTACAGGGAAAAGTGTCTACACATAACTGCTTATCCCACTAAGGTGTGGTAGCTACCTTAGAAACAAACAAAGTAAAGCTACTTTCTCCTTTATGAAATACAGATGAGAGAAGAACGAAGAAGACCAACCTCTGTCTTGCACTAATCTCCTAATTCGATTCCTCTCTCTCTTGATAGCCTTTCGCTACTTGCTCCCTTGTACGCCCAGTTTCACAGAGTACCTGTAGGATCAAAGTAGCATGATACTATACAAGAACATGGATCTATAATCATAAACAATCTAGGATCAGATGTAAATTGACCATACAAATGCATAAAACATAAATGACAAAGTGTCTGGAGGAAAACTTGAATAGCTTTTATTGATAAACAAGAAAGAGCCAAGGGAGTTACAACCAGTTGTTCTGACCCAACATCATCCTCTCAGCAAGTAAGCCCTTCTTCACCTCATACAAAGCTTAGATCACCCAACACTTATGACGTTGTCTCAAGAAACCAACAACAATTCCTTACAATATGCAAAATTCCAGCCCCCTCCCTCGAGATCTCTGGGGTGAGAGATCTATATATAGATATTTGCAGAGGTGTGAGTCAGCTCTGGGTTTTTGATTAGTGTCTTCTCTCTGATAGTTCTTGCTTCCACTTGGAGATCTCATTGATCTCTTACTCATCCTTGGGCGAATTTGAGAGGCAAGTGTCACAAGAGAAGTTTCTAGAAGATTCCATGGTCATCCACCTCGCAAACTGTCTCTGCCACTTGTCTTTTCTCGTCCATCGCACCCCATAGAAGGGATTTTTGAAATGCAACGCACTTCCTGTGTGTACAAAGTGAGATGCATCGCACCCTGGCCATGGAGAAAGTGAAATGATCTAGTTTTGACCAGTTCTGAACAGTTTTTCATGGAGAACTTCTGGGAGAAGTTGTAATCAGTTGACCTTGTTCGTTTAGGGGTTGGAACAACACTTTTAGGGACTTAGGAGCCCTTAGTTTATGGACATTTATGCTTGGGGTTGCAGTGCCCAAAAATGTCTATAACAGTTGCCCCCTAAAGCATGAGGTCGTTAATCTTTTTTGATGTCGGGTGAAATTCTTGATCATGAGGATCCGAAGTTCTTTCAAGCTGGAAGGAGACCTGTAATAAGATACAATACAATACATTATCTTCATAATATTTTCATGATCTAGCTGAGGCGGGCATTCCCCTGCTCAGCTTTATAAATTCATTTTCATGTACATAGGACAGACAATCGTCTGAGTGTAGAATGATGATTCTGATAGAGCTATCATCCCTTTGATTGGATGATTATCTATGTAGTAACGATGTACATTTGATGTCTTTATTTCCCTGAATATATATCGCAGCCCGGATGGATGAAACTAGATCCGGGGTCTTCAATCTCTTTCGATCTTCACTCGAAGTACAAGTCTATCCATGTGAGAGATGTTCTGGAGTCGAACATGGAAAGACATCGCCTGATTACCAGCCAATGATGTAAGCTATTAACAGGCGCGAGAGGAATCACTGATAATGATAATGACCCTCAAGGTACTGCAGTACAATTCATGTGGTGTGAATAAAGGACTTGGCGTCGAACACCACACAAAATCATTCAGTCGAAGGCCATTGATGTAAACCTGTCGCTGGAAGTGAGAAACTTGCCATTGAGGCATGCAAGCTTCAAAGTACTGAACGGGGTGTTCCTAGATCGACTTCTTGGATAATGAGTTGATCTCGACAAGAAGCGATCTGTCATAGGAGGGCCTTAATGAATCCCACATCAATGACACGGAACGGAGCAAATGATTTTAATGGAGGTGAAAACGATCTGGTGATATAAGGTTCAGGGTGGCGGTCATGAAATAATGGAGCGTAAATGTATTGCAGTGGGTGAGACACAGGTGAATTCTCTGAGTGACTTCTCTTGAACATACCAGCGACACTGACATGATGGATTGGTAGCATTAACCCCAAATGTGGATGGTGTGATGTGACCGGTGAATGAAACAACCCAACCCGACTTGGATGCGGAGTGAAAGTGTCATGTCCAAGAGCGACTTGCTACCAACAAAGTTTCTTCAAGTTTTCATCCCAATTTTTCCCCAGTCATTGCTGACCAGTACCTCTTTAGTTTTGTCAAGCTTGAGGAGGATAACATATGCTTGTTCTATAATTTTCCCTTCGGGCAAACCCATCGCTATGTTTTAACGAGCCTAGCGATAGTGAAACTCATTCTTTTCTGCTATGGACAAGTTTGTCGCTATTAAGTTTTAACGAGTTTAACGAAAAAGATAACTCGGTCCTTTTCAATTTTAGAGAGTCTGAAAAGGGACGTAAAGGAAACTCCAAAAGTCCTTTTTCGTCATCTAATCCCTTAAGTCCGAAAAAGTATAAAACAATACAGAAGGGATGAATTTTCGATACTTTTAACGAGCCGAACAAAACAAGCACTCGATCTTTTTGTGTAATAATCCCTCATGTCCAAAAAGATTAAAATCTAAAGGAGGGATAGCACTTTCGGTCCCTTTAACGAGCTGGAGAGGCCAATGCCTCAGCAATATTTTCATATTTTACGAGTCAGTTGAAAAGAGCTTAAAGGAGACTCGTCTTTGAGGAACGAGTAATAAATTTTGGTAGCAGCTGATTCCAGGTAAGGTTTGGAATTTTCCAATCACGGCAGTGTTACAAGGATGGCTAACAGGATCACTCTTCGCAGCTGTTCCTCAAAAGGGGTAAACAATCAAATGGAGGTGAATAATCGGCCAATACAGAGTGGAGGTGATGATGAGAACACGACCAAGGCTTTAAAGGCTGAAGTACTACATTCACGACGTTATTTACCGGAAATTGGTTCATTTTTTATTGAGCTTAAACTCTGGGGGAAACATTTGCTCATTAATTTTTGTTTATTTTTTAACGAGCATGAAGTCCATGTTAAAACTGCTCGATGCGGGTTTATTTTTTAACGAGCTTGAACCCTGCAGTAACATTGCTCGTGGCGGGTTTATTTTTTAATAAGCTTGAACCCTGTAGTAACACTGCTCGTGATAAGTTTGCATGCCGCCAGCATAATAACGCAAATCGAGGTGCATGCTCCCCAAGCTTCATTGCATTCAACTCAGTGGTTGGAATGAAGGTTTACCTTTGAGATTTGGAAAGGGGATTTGTTTCATTTTTTAATGAGGTTGACACAGTAAAAGAACTATCCTCATGACTCCTTGTTTCATTTTTTAATGAGGTCGACATGAGATAAGAACCATCTTCGAAATCCACCGTATTTACAATATTTGATAGAAAATAAAAAACTGATGGATAATTAAGGTTGCTGGAATAATCTTCATGGTGATCCGGAAGATGGGAGTGATGGTGGTAATCTTCCCATGGTGCCTCTCCTATCATCATTGATTGAATGATTCCTTTGTCTATAGAATGTACATGCGACCAAGGATCTGAAGAGGTACAATATTCCTTAGACCTATCTATCCAAACACTTGATGAGAATTTGATTTGGGTTTGCCCCCCAGGCCAAGAAAATTGATTGCTACAATATTTCTAAAATGGCGATGATCCATGCTGACAAAATGTTTAGGAATCTTCTGAATCCATTAGATATAGAAGATTTCAAATTGCAGGTTTCCATTGTGGCCACTTCCGCCAGATTATTCGGAGGTGGTAGGGAAAAAGTACCCATTAAGGCAGGGTCTTTTAGGAGACCTACTCCAATATTTTGAAGCGAATGATTTCTTCCATGGATCATTAGAATGCTTCCCGTAACTTGTGAACTGTTGGGGAGAAATGTTTGTTGGTCGAAGATTGTAATTCCTCCTTGAAAGGGAAATGCAATCTTCCTGAAGTAGGTCGACACAACTGCGGCCATGGCATTGTAGGTTTTAACCCTGTACAGAAATTACCTGCATACGAATTCTTAAACAAAGAAAATAAACAATGCGAGAGCATAACCCATAAAACACATATGCACAGAGATTTTTTCCCTGGATCCCAAAACCGGGACTACCAGCTTGATTTTTCATTATGTTCCTTTCAATGTTACAATACATATTTATACATGCCGAAGCATCCAATACCATGGACCGAAAAACCATCGCGTCCAATACCATGTGCGAAAATCATGCACAAAACCATAGGTAGGTTCGCCCAACCTAATATAGGGTCCAAAAAAAATTCCCTGGGGCGCTGCCCCGGACCCCGTAGAGGGGGGCTACCCGCCCCCCTGTGACCCCCCCGCTGTGCAATCGGCGCAACGAAGGGGGGCTACCGCCCCCCTCTAACCCCCAGTTTAACTACGTAGGTTAGTCGTGGAAAGAATATAACACAACCCAACAATCTCCCACTTGTTGTTTTCTTTCCACAGGGGGCCACAGGAGAGCCTAGTCATTTTTCCAGCCCTGAAACACCCATTGTTTCTCTACACCAAGAGAACTTCTCAGAGCTCACAGATTTTGTCAATGCATCTGCAGTATTCTTCAAAGTGTCCACCTTTACCAGCAACACCTTTTTGTCTTCTATCATATCCCTCACAAAGTGATACTGAACATCAATGTGCTTTGTCTTTGAATGATAAGCAGGGTTCTTTGCCAAGAAAATTACACTTTGGCTGTCACAGTCTATTCTTATAGCTCCCTATACTAACCCCATACTTGAACACAATCTCTGCAACCAAACTACTTCCTTGCTTGCATGAGTGGCTGCCATGTATTCTGCCTCTGTAGTTGATAGTGCCACTACAGATTGTTTCTTACTCATCCAACTGACTGCACCTCCAAATAGGTTAAACACATACCCACTTGTAGATCTTCTCTGATCCAGATCTCCAGCCCAGTCTGCATCAACAAAACCATGAATATCCAACACTCTGTCCAATCCTGGTCTTCCTTGGTAGCACAAACCATAATCACTAGTGCCACGCAAATACCTGAAAACCCGCTTCACTGCTGTCCAGTGCTCCTTCCAAGGTTTTGACATAAACCTGCTCAATACTCCCACTGCATGTGCAATGTCTGGTCTAGTACAGACCATTGCATACATCAGGCTACCGACTGCACTTGCATATGGAACACGGGACATGTCCTCTTCCTCTTCTTGTGTCTTGGGACACTGTTCAGCAGATAACCTCACACCTACAGGAATAGGAACCTTCATCGGTTTACTATCCTGCATATTAAACCTCTGCAGTATTGTCTCGACATACTTCCTCTGGTTTAACCAAAGCTTCCTCTTTGCCCGATCTCTTTTAATTTCCATGCCCAAAATATAGTTTGCAGCACCAAGATCTTTCATGTCAAATTTGGAGGACAATTGGGTCTTCAAATCCTGGATAATTTCTTTGTCATTTCCAACCAGCAACATATCATCCACATACAAGACCAGATAAATAACACGGTCACCAATTAATTTAAAATACACACAATGATCTGCTTTGCTTCTGGTGAAGCCAAGTCCCCGTATAAATGTATCAAATTTCTGATACCACATCCTTGGTGACTGTTTTAACCCATACAGAGACTTCTTTAACTTGCATACCAGTTCTTTCTTACCCTTCACCGCAAAGCCTTCAGGTTGCCTCATGTAGATTTCCTCTTCCAAATCCCCGTGAAGAAATGTTGTCTTCACATCCATCTGTTCTACCTCAAACTCAAAAGCAGCAGCAACAGATAAAAGTAATCTAATAGAAGCTACCTTGGCAACAGGAGAAAAAATATCACCAAAATCAATTCCCGACACCTGGGAATAACCTTTTGCTACCAACCGAGCTTTGTATTTCTCCACCTTTCCTTATGCATTAGTCTTCTTCTTGAACACCCATTTGCTGCCAATGGGTTTCCTTCCAACCGGCAACTCTACCAGATCCCAAGCCTCATTTTTGTGCAAAGATGCCATTTCATCAACCATGGCCTCTTTCCAGAGTTTTCCATCCTCTAAATCCACTGCTTCCTTCACAGTTCTGGGATCATCATCAGTAACAGACAAAGCAAAATTTGAACTGAAAGCAGATGGACTATACCTTTCTGGCTGCCTTGTTTCTCGACCTGATCTTCTCACAGCCGGAGTTTGTGGCTCTTCATCTTCTGATTCCTCCTCTGCTGCAGAGTCTGATTCTTCCTCCTTTGGCTCAAACTCTATCCTCTCAGGTTCCTTTGGTTGGACTTCAGATTGAATAACATCTTTTACTTCTCTGAACACCACATCTCGGCTGTACACAACCTTCCGTGTGACTGGGTTCCAAAGCTTATAACCCTTTAAACCATCCTTATATCCAATAAAGATGCACTTTTCAGATTTACTATCCAACTTGGTTCATTTCTCCTTTGGAACATGTACATATGCATCACATCCAAATACCCTCAGATGTGAAAGAGAGGGTTTCTTACCAGTCCATACTTCTTGTGGAGTCTTATCCTCCAACGCTGATGAGGGTGATCTGTTGATCAGGTAACGTGCAGTATCCACCGCCTCTGCCCAGAATTCCTGTCCTAGCCCGGCACCACTTAGCATGCTTCTTGCCCTTTCCATCAACGTCTTGTTCATTCTTTCTGCGACTCCATTTTGCTGAGGTGTATATGGAGTAGTCTTCTGCCGTGCTATACCACACTTCTTACAAAATTCTTCAAATTCCTTGCTGCAAAATTCTCCACCATTATCTGTCCTCAGCACCTTTATCTTCTTCTCTGTCTGATTTTCCACCAGAGCCTTAAATTCTTTAAACCTGTCAAAGACTTCAGATTTCTTCTTAAGGAAATATATCCATGTATTCCTTGAGAAGTCATCTATGAATGATACATAGTACATAGACTTACCCAGTGATGGAACCTTCACAGGTCCAAACACATCACTGTGCACAAGCTCTAATAGTTGTTTCGTCCTCTTACCACCAGAGGGGAAACTCACTCGATTCTGCTTCCCATACACACAATTTTCACAGAAATCAAAATCCAGAGAGCTATCATTCATACCTTCTACCATACCTTTACCATGAAGTATTCGAAGGCCCTTCTCTCCAATATGTCCAAGCCTTTGATGCCACAACATGGTCTTCTCTCCAGAGACCACTAGATTTTCTACTCCATTTTCAGGAACCATAGAACTATTGCACCCATCAACAACAGTGCTACCTTGCAGCTTGTACAGAGTTCCAATCCGAACTCCCCGCATCAATATCAGTGCTCCTCGAACCATCTTGCAGGTTTCTTTCTCGAACACCGTCTTTACACCTGCATCATCCAACTTTCTTACAGAAATCAGATTTCTGGCCAATGCAGGAATATGTAGAACACCCGGAAGTGTTCTAACCCTTCCACCTTGCAACTTCAACTTTACTTTTCCCCGACCAATGATTCTAGCCTTCCTATCATCTCCTAAGAAGACATCACCACCATCGTATTTCTCATACTTGCAGAACCACTCTCTATGGGGAGTGAAGTGAAAGGATGCACCTGAGTGAATCAACCATGCCTCATGATCTACATGTGTACTTGAAGAAGCCAAGTACACATCCCCACCTTCATCTGAGGTGGTTTTCGCCTCTGCAGAAGGAGCATCATCAAATCCCTTTCCTTTATCAGGAGCTTTAGATTTACAATCCCTTCTGAAGTGCCCTTCCTTTCCGCATTTCCAGCACACCACCTTTGTAGGTTTTCCTGGAGATTTAGATCTCCCTCTAGATTTAGATCTCCCACTCGATGACTTATTTTTGTTTCTGTTCTGGGACCGTCCTCGTACAGACAAGGCATCACCATTCTGGTTGTCCATATTCTTCCGTCTCATCTCCTCCGTCAACAAGGCTGAGACTATTTCATCAAACTGCAAAGCAGTTGCATTGCTACCTATTGCAATAACCAGACTATCCCACGAATCTAGTAGAGAACACAATAGACTAATGCACTTATCTTCATCTGAAATTTTAATATCAACAGATAATAATTGACTTACCACAGTATTAAACACATTCAGATGCTCTGTCACCGAGTCTCCATATTTCATCCTTAGGTTATACAGCTTTTTCCGCAGGAACAGTTTATTCACCAGAGACTTAGATTGGTACAAAGTCCCTAACTTGACCCACAAAGCCTTTGCCGTAGCTTCCCCTGATACATTCAGCAATACTGAATCTGAGACACACAATCGTATTGTGCTCTTTGCCTTCCGATCCAATTTCTTCCATTCTTCATCGGTCACTCCCGATGGTTTAGTACCCGGATCTACCGCGATCCACTGATCTTTATCGACCAACAGATCCTCCATCTTGAGTTTCCACAACTCAAAACTCTGACCATTGAACTTCTCAATCTCGATCTTTCCACTGCTCGCCATCTTCTTTCACCACCAGAATCGATCTCGCAGATCTCCCACTGAACAGGGTCTACCACAGGCCCGAGCGAAACCCCTCAGCAACAAAGGCGTCCCCTTGAAGCCAAAACAGCTCTGATAACAAATGTAGGTTTTAACCCTGTACAGAAATTACCTGCATACGAATTCTTAAACAAAGAAAATAAACAATGCGAGAGCATAACCCATAAAACACATATGCACAGAGATTTTTTCCCTGGATCCCAAAACCGGGACTACCAGCTTGATTTTTCATTATGTTCCTTTCAATGTTACAATACATATTTATACATGCCGAAGCATCCAATACCATGGACCGAAAAACCATTGCGTCCAATACCATGTGCGAAAATCATGCACAAAACCATAGGTAGGTTCGCCCAACCTAATATAGGGTCCAAAAAAAAATTTCCCGGGGCGCTGCCCCGGACCCCGTAGAGGGGGGCTACCCGCCCCCCGCTGCGCAATCGGCACAACGAAGGGGGGCTACCGCCCCCCTCTAACCCCCCGTTTAACTACGTAGGTTAGTCGTGGAAAGAATATAACACAACCCAACAGGCATATATCCAGGGCCTTCCCAGTAGGATGTTGTAATCGAGGTTTCCATCGATTACTTCAACATCAATTTCTACTGTTTTTCCCCCTAGTTCAACTTGCAAGTTAATTAAAATCCCATATGGAGTGTATGATCATCCATCAAATGCTTTTAACATTGTTGATGATCGCGACAAGGGTGGTGAGCCTAAATTTTTCCATCAACTCATCGACATAATACATGTAGATGCCCCCTCATCAATAATTTTTCGATGAACAGTTTTGTCGAGGGCTTTCACTTGAATAAGGAAAGCTAGTTGAGCTGGTAACTCAGGGTCATATCCTTTGTGATTAAAGGATACAAGATTGGAATCTGTTGGGTCAATCCCACCTATTACTGATAATAGAGCCTGCTTTTGGGAGGGGCAATTTTGCGGTACCTCAAGTGTCGACATAGCGGACGGCGATTGGGCCGGGTCCTCTACTATATTATAATTCTGTGCTATTTTGGCACAAGGATTAAATGTCGATTTTTGTACTACTCCCTTTGGCGGCTTTATCATTGGTTCAGGAATGATGGGTGACACAACATCGGTCAAAGTTGTTGTCGAACTACTAGGTTGTTCATTAGCCTTGTTATTCGACAGCTGTGGATTCTCGTAATCTTTATTCCTTGTCAAAGCATTATTTTGCTGCTCTGAGATAGACAACATAAGAACTTGGGATCGGGAAGCATTTTTATTAGCAACCAGTTTGGTTCCCAGGTTTGGAAACGGATCAGTCAATACTACTGAGGTTTTTGAACTCTTAAAGAGTTTCTTAGCTTTAGCTTTATGTGGACAATCTTGCGTCCAATGATCCTCATCGCATATATGACAACCCGTAGGGGGTTCCTTTGCCCAGAAGGGTTTGTAGAAGGTTTTCCAGGAGATGACTCATCCTGCTTCTTTTTTCTCCCTTTCTTTTTCTTCCTTCCCCCTGGTTGCTTCAGTTGTTTGCCCTTGTCGGTCGACACGGCATTTACCTCCGAGGCGAGAAGTTCTTCATTTGCATTTTTATCAGAAATCTTACGGGCTTTCTTAGATGTAGCCTTTGTCGATTTCGTGCTTGTCATACCTATCACGCAATTGCCGGCATGAGAGTCTTTGTTTTATTTAGGAGGGGGAGGAATGGAAAATTCCGGTCTAGGAGCATCAGGTATTTTATCATAGAGCATGCCAGATTGAGTATAGATCAAGTCTAGATATTGTTCACGAGGAATAACTTGCTCTTCAGTGACGACTCCTCCCTTTGCCACATCTTCTGTGATAGAAGGTAATAATGACTTAATAAACCATTCAGCTAGCAGCTGATCAGGAACATATGATTTTACCATTCTGTGACGACGTCGCTACTCATGAATATGATCGGATATGTGATTGGCCGTTGTTTGCTTGAAATTGGTAAGAAGTTTTGTTCCCATTTCGTACCTTATCAGTAACTGAAAATGGGTTAGAAAGGTTGTGGCTAGGGTACTGAAGTTGTCAAATGAAGCTCTGGGCAATTCAATATACCATTTTGCTGCCGGACCAGTTAACGTCCTCTGAAAAAGGCGAAGCCTAATCGAATCATCGTTTAGGGTGTTTGATGAACACCACAGATGAAATGTCATCACATGATTCGACGGGTCTTCACCCAGATTTCCATTAAATTTAGGAATATCTGATGGATGTTTATGCGGAATCGCCGGCCACCAAGGGGCATAAGCAATTGGATCATTCGTTAGCCGGTTTAGATCTGGTAATTCTAGAGTTGCTACAAAGGGCAACTATTGATTTAGGTTAGGCGAAGCATACCCAAGATAAGATGGAATCACCTGAGCAGTGAGTCTTTGCATACCAGCATAATGTATTTGATGTTGGTAAATTTGATAAGGTTGATGGGCATAACCATTATAATATGGTTGTTGATAACCGCTTTGGAAATGCATTTGCCCATTACTTACAAAGACTTGTTGCTCAGGTCCTTGATATGATTGCTCGTATGGCGGTTGTTGAGATTAAATCAGCCATGGATGTTGGACCATTAGCTGTTGCCCAATACTGGATGATTGACCAAGATGAGGAGTCATAGTACTTGGTTGAGCCTGAGTCGCTCTAGATAAGGAGGCACTAACCTAAGGATTTGATTGAGTTGTTGAGACAAGAGGCTGTTGTATTGCAACCTGAGAAACTTGGGGTTGACATACAACAGGTAGTGTTTTTACTTGCAACGCAGTCACCATAGCAGGTATAGTGGGAATATTCGACACAGGGTGGACTGGTTGCATTGAATATACAACCCTTGGTTGCTAAGGCAGTATTGGTACCCAACCACTGGATGTAATTCCAGTTTGACCTAAACTTTGTTGTAAACTCTCATATGGTTGTTCTCCGGGAGGGAACAATGAAAAGGCATATTGCCCTCCATATGGTGGCAATCCAGTACTTAAAGGGTAGATTGGCCTTTGAAGACACATTGGATCAATTTGTTGAGTTTCAACATAAGAAATACCAGATGATAATCTGGATGAAGAAATGGGAACTGACCATGTCATCGAAACAGTCCCTGAGTGGGCTCCTTCTAGCGATTGAGAACTAGTTGGGACAGATGGTATACCGGTGAACATTGTTGGAGTGATAGCAGGAAGTTCTGCCATCACTGTGTCAGACGACATAGTCCTAGATGTTGACGGTTTCTCAGACATTTCTAGTCTATCCAAAAGATTACCTAGCGATTCTACAGGAGCTTCTGCTGGCGGTAGACAAATTTCTGATGAAGAAGGATACAGAGTGATCCCAACTCCAAATTGCGATGGAGTACTAGATGGAGGATCTTCCACAATATCTTCTATAGCAATCAGACCAGGTGGAAGGGGAAGACCGTCAGGTCCGTAGAATATTTTTGGTGCCAAAGAAGGTATAGAATATGCAGCGACAAATGTTTGGGGAACAACACTCTCTGAACCAGTTGTAGATGGAACTGGTTCAGTGATACAAGTGTTTACCCTCAGACTAGGATCAATACTATTGTCCTTCGGTGGCTGCTGAACTTCTTTTGTAAAGGCAGGGATACCAGAAATGTTTGGAGTAACTGGAGTGTCTGATGTTGTTGGAACACTTGTTCTAACTTTACCAGGAGATTTGGAACCAGTTAAACGAGTTCGCTTTGTCCATAATAGCTTCAATTCCGGAGACAAAGACGGTTGACTCGTAAGCCTCTGCGAACGACAGGGTTTCAATTAACTTTCTTCCACAATTGCGGATTACTCGATCAACTAAAAATCAAGGGGAAGTATGTTTCCGAATTAGAAGAATTTTAGATGCTTTGACACAACTTGTTTTTTCAATTTTAAAGAGTCGAGAAAAAACAAAAGATGACTCTAGTCGCCTTCGATTTTTAATGAGCCTGAAGTGACAAGTGCTCAGATGGACCTTTTATGTTAAGGAGTCTGAAAAGTAACGAAAGGGACTGCTTTGGAAATCTAGGTAGAGGGATTACCAAACCAATCGCAAAATTGCAGAATACTTTTTAAGGTACGGCAGTCAATCTTCCCAAATGCTGTGTTCAGTGCATTACGATCGATAGGGCGGTAGACATGGCTTCCTATGGATAAAGGATTAAGCCTATTGTGGTCTCCCAAAATATACTCAACGGTACGTGGGGGCACAAGTCCGTACTGGCACTTATCGTCTCAAAGTGGAGGAATCACCCAACCATAAGTGAGAACAACAGTTACCAGGCTTTGCGACGCCAGAATACGTCTCTAGCCTAGACTTCTAGATGTTGTGAATTAGGTTCCAAAGCATTGTTAGATTCATTAAATTTATTTTATAGTTGATCTTGCTTAAGAAATTTTCCTTTCAGGTTCACCGTGAGATGTAGATGCACAATTCCTAATATGCAATCTAAGATGATAAACGGTCTTTTATCTTCTTTGTGCAATGAAAATCCTAGCTACTAAGGAAAGAGAGACAATATTCTTCACAAAGAGCAAAGAGCACACACTAAATGCACTGTCCTAAATCAAACCAATCAAACAGCCTAAATGCAAATGCACATGCATGTATTTGTTTTTGGCTTTCTTAGTATGTGAATGGTAAAAAGAAAGCTAATGCACAAATCTGAATTACTTTTCAAGCGACAATTACTAACAAGTTTTTTTTCAAAATAAAAAATGGAGACAATCACAACATTTTACGATTTGGAAATGAATACTTGCTGTTGACACTAGAAAAACTACAAATTCAGACCAAATACAATAGTAACAGGGTAATCGACCATCAATAGCAACCAAACTATTTCCTATGACTGAAAATGACACTTGCGACACTTTCAAATCAAAGGACGACAGTACAATTACGTTACTTTTTGCAAAGGAGAACTGAAAATGACTCAACAAATACACAAAAACATTTACAGTTCTTTTGCACAATGGAGGCGAAATAACAGCAAGGAAAAGGGGTTTCAAATAGAGATATATTGATTACAGGCAACAAAATTCATGAATAGAACTGAAAAGAATGAATCACAGAAACCAAAACTGAACAATGCCTAGTCTAATCAGTGCACCTGTAACACAGTGAACTTGAAATGCAGCGCACCTACTACACTCGGGAAGTGTGCTGAATTTCAGATTCACAGAACAGTATCTGTGCTGGGCCAGAGACGAGACTTTGCTTGGGTTCCGGGTCACAGTTTTCAGTTTAGTTCATGGGTTTTGGCTGAGCAAATGGTAATCAGTAATGCAACAATCAAGGGTAGATCTAAGGAGGTTCTAAGAGCTACCACAAGGGCAATTAGAGAGTTTGTGAATCAGTTGTTTAAGTCATAAACAAATCCCGGAGATTGACTGAAGCGACATTTATCTACTATGCAAATGCAGTTTGAAAGCTACCTGGCTCGACTTCAGGCTTTGTCTGTAAGTTTATAAAATAAACAACAAGGAAGATAAACAAACAACCTAATTCGTCCCCAGTGGAGTCGCCATTTTGTTACAAGGAAAAGTGTCTACACAGAACTGCTTATCCCACTAAGGTGTGGTAGCTACCTTAGAAACAAACAAAGTAAAGCTACTTTCGTTTCTCCTTTATGAAATACAGATGAGAGAAGAACGAAGAAGACCAACCTCTGTCTTGCGCTAATCTCCTAATTCGATTCCTCTCTCTCTTGATAGCCTTTCGCTACTTGCTCCCTTATACGCCTAGTTTCACAGAGTACCTGTAGGATCACAGTAGCATGACACTATACAAGAACATGGAGCTATAATCATAAACAATCTAGGATCAGATGTAAATTGACCATACAAATGCATAAAACATAAATGACAAAGTGTATGGAGGAAAACTTGAATAGCTTTTATTGATAAACAAGAAAGAGCCAAGGGAGTTACAACCAGTTGTTCTGACCCAACATCATCCTCTCAGCAAGTAAGCCCTTCTTCACCTCATACAAAGCTTATATCACCCAACACTTATGATGTTGTCTCAAGAAACCAACAACAATTCCTTACAATATGCAAAATTCCAGCCCCCTCCCTGTGGACAGGATTTGGCAGAACCTGTGGAGGAATTAAGGTTGGATGAAGGTTAACTCTTCATGTGGTTGGTTCAACACAATAAAATTTTGACTTGGGATAACATTCGGAAGAGGGGTGTTCTGGGGCCTTCCAGATGCCAGATCTGTGAAGCCCAAGAGGAAACTATCGAGCACCTTCTCAACAATTGCATTTTCACTTCCAAGTTGTGTGATTCTTTTGCCACCGTCTTCCATCAGACCGATAGGGACAAAGGGAGTATCAATACCCTTAACAACTGGAGGAGAAATTTTTCTGATTATGAATTTCTTAGTTCTGATTGGGCTCTTACGCCAAGCTTCATTATATGGAATATCTGGAAAGAAATGAACAATAGAATCTCCCAACGCCTTTTTGAATAGATCTTAAAACAACTTAAGGAGACGGTTGGCACTATAGTGCGAAATCCCCCTAAGAACCCACCTTCAGAAGCTGAATTAAGGATTCTCCATTAGCTGGGTTTGCAGGGACTTATTCCTTAGGGCCTCGACAGGAAGGTTTTGCCAATGGATTATGAGCAGGATTTCTGGCACCCTCACCCTAAGGGTTTCTTGAAATACAACATTGATGGGGCTTCAAAAGGCAACCCAGTTACTACTGGGGCGTTGAGGGATGAACATGGAGGTATTATTCTCATCTTCCATTGCCATTTAGGAAGAGCCACTAATAATATGGAGGAATTAATTGCTCTGGATCAATGTTTAGATTTCCTGGAGCAGGATAACCACCAAAATGTGATTGTAGAAGCTAATTCTGAGTTAAGCATTAACTCAGTCAAGAGAATCAACTGGGGTTCGATGCCGGAAAATGTCTCAAAAAAACTGGAGGCTAATCCAAGTCTTTCAACTGATTCAGTTTCACCTTTAGAGCATTAGAAAAGTAAGTTTTAACCATGTGCGAAGAACAGCTAATAAATTGGCAGATATTCTGGCCAATCAAGGAGTGATCTGCACAGAAAGTAGGGTAGCGATGGGTTGGAAAGAGTTGCCTCAAAATAGATTAAAGGTGAATTGTCACAACTAGGTGGATGAAGATAGGATGGTGTATCAGAACAGAGCCATGGAGGCGGGGTCCATTTGATTGGGTTTCTTCATGTATTACTATGTTTTTCACAGTCTAGTCTTTTGTGGGTTGCAAACCACTGTCGACCTCCACAACACCGGTAAGTTCAATCACATAGGTTCCAAGTGGAATCAGCTCGGCAAACTCTGTGTTTTGGAGGGTCGGCCGGATGGTTGGAGTATCGTCTTACAGGGTTTCATGTACAGGCGTAGAGGGGACAGTGTGAGAGGCCAGAATCCGGGCTTTCACAGCAGCCTTAATTACCCCGGTGTTCCTTCGATGAACGCTTTACTGCTCTTGGAGTGGTTTATGGTTTATCACAAGCCTCACAAGAAGGAAGTGGTTTTTCTAGAATTGGAGTGATTCCATTCACTGAGCTACATGTGGCCAAGGGGAGGGACTGAATACTGCCCTCATTGCACGCTAATGTTCGATGCTGTAGACCTGTGCGAAATGATCCTCGGTTGTTGGATCAAGCAAGGTAGATCTAAGGTTAGGATTGATCGTGTAGGTAGGTGGGTCCGGGTGGTTAAGTGTCGTGCTTCTAAGTGCTGCGAAATCTTCTACTGCCATTGGATCTAGCGAGGAGATTGGATGGTTGAGATTAAGGATGCTTGTTTCGTTTCTTGGCAGGAATCATTGATTTCCGCTCTTTCTACTGGATTTCTGTGGGAAGAACATATGGCTTCAGTAATGTCAGTCTTTTGAGGACTTTGAGGTGTTGTTGATAGGGTTCGGGATTTTTGTCTTTAGCTCGATACCCTTGGCAGTTAGAGATTAGTATTTCCAAGGTCCATAGTTCCCCACGGACCGTTGTATTTTATGTAATCAATTTTCTGTTTTAATAAAATAGAGGGTACAATTCTTGCTTCAGCAAAAAAAAGAAAATGTTTAAATGATATAATAAGACATAACAATATCTCCTGGGTTATGTAACACAGGTGTTGAGGGAATTTTTTGGGTGAGAGGAAAAGCTAGGGTTCAACACAAGAAGCGAAGGAAGTAAGCGGGTAACCATGGAAGAGCAAGGAGGAGGGAGCTCCACTCCCTCCTACAGTAATGTGGTTTCAAACAGAGGAAGAGCAATGAATAGAAACAAGCCTCAAAACTCCTCAGAGAACAAGACAAAATTTTCTGACACTCAAAAGGCGGAAGGTAGCAAACCCCATGAAGAGGAAGGGACCCATGAGAAAGTCCGACAGGAGGAGAAAGGAGAAGACAGAGGTCAGGGATTTGAGAATAGAGCTAAGATGGGGCCCTGTAAACCAAAGTCCAACATTAAACCGCAGGTAATCCTAAATGATCCAGCTCTGCAAGAGCATAGGGATCATATGACAAACTATGCGATAATATGCAAGTTTATGGGAATCTGGCCGATGGAAAAAGCTTTGTACACTTGGATAAAATACACCTGGAAACCAAAAGGAGAGTTAAATATACATCTTGGATCTAAAGGTTTTTTTACTGTGGTATTCACAAACTTGCAAGACAGGGATAGAATTTTTGAAGGAGGACCATACTTCTATGCAGCTGCTGGTCTCTATATGCGACATTGGAGGATGAACTTTGTCCTGGAGCGAGAAACATTCACATCGGTCCCGGTATGGATTAGACTATACTCCTTACCTTTAGATTATTGGATGCCAGAATCTTTAAAAGCTATAGGTAACAAATTAGGTCATTTTTTAAAGATTTCATGAGCAACTCTCTGAGGAAAGTATACCTCCTTTGCCCGCATATGTGTAGAGATGGACTTATCAGGAGCACTCTGTTATAGGGAAAAGCGTCTATGTAGAACTACTAATCCCACTAAGGTGTGGTAGCTACCTTAGAAACAAACAAAGTAAAGCTACTTTCGTTTTCCTTTATGAAATATATATTAGAGAAGAATAAAGGAGACTAACCTCTATCTTGCGCTTGGCTCCTAGTTCAATTCCTCTCTCTTATGATAGTCTTTTTCTACTTGCTTCCCTGTACACCCAGCTTCACAAAGTACCTGTAGAATCAAAGCAGCATAACACTATACAAGAACATGGATCTATTATCATAAACAATCTAGGATCAAATGTAAATTGACCATACAAATGCATAAAACATAAACGACACAAGAGTATGGAGGAAAACTTGAATAGCTTTTATTGATAATCAAGAAAGAGCCAGGAGAGTTACAACCAGTTGTTCTGACCCAACATCATCCTCTCAGCAAGTAAGCCCTTCTTCACCTCATGCAAAGCTTAGATCACCCAACACTATGATGTTGCCTCAAGAAACCAACATTAATTCCTTACAAGATGCAAAATTCCAGCCTCCGGATCTTTGGGATGAGGGATCCATATATAGATATCTGTAAGGGAGATGAGTCAGCTTGTGATTTGATTAGTGTCTTCCCTCTGATAGTTCTTACTTCCACTTGGAGATTGATGATCTCTTACTCATCCTTGGTCGAATTCAGAGAGGCAAGTGTCACAAGAGAAGTTTCTGGAAGATTCCATGCCTCTCCACCTCGCGGATTGACACTGCCATTTGTCACTTCTCGCCCATCGCACCCCATAGAAGGGATTTTTGAAATGAAACGCACCCAGAGAGTGTACTTAGGTGAGATGCAACACACTTGGCCTATGGAGCAGGTGAAATGATCCTGTTTTGACCAGTTCTGAGTAGTTTTTCATGGAGAACTTCTGGGAGAAGCTGTAATCAGTTGACCTTGTTCCTTTAGGGGTTAGAACAACACTTCTAGGGACTTAGGAGCCCTTGGTTTATGGACATTTTATGCTTGGGGTTGCAGTGCCCAAAAATGTCTATAACAGTTGCTCCCTAAAGCATGAGGTCGTTAATCTTTTGATGTCGGGTGAAATGCTTTATCATGAGGATCCGAAGTTCTTTCAAGCTGGGAGGATACCTATAATAAGATACAATACAATACATTATCTTCATAATATTTTCATGATCTAGCTGAGGCGGGCATTCCCATGCTCAGCTTTATAAATTCATTTTCATGTACATAGGACAGACACTCGTCTGAGTGTAGACTGATGATTCTGGTAGAGCCATCGTCCCTTTGATTGGATGATTATCTGTGCAGCAATGATGTACATTTGATGTCTTTATTTCCCTGAATATATATCGCATCCCGGATGGATGAAACTAGAGCCAGGGTCTTCAATCTTGTTTGATCTTCACTCGAAGTACAGGTCGATCCATGTGGGAGATGTTCTGGAGTCGAACATGGAAAGACATCACCTGATTACTAGCCAATGATGTAAGCTGTTAACAGGCACAAGAGGAATCACCGATAATGATAATGACCCTCAAGGTAATGCAGTACAATTCACGTGGTGTGAATAAAGGACTTGGTGTCAAACACCATGCAAAATCTTTCGGTCGAAGGCCATTGATGTAAACTTGTCGCCAGAAGTGAGAAACTTGCCATTGAGGCATGCAAGCTTCAAAGTACTGAACAGGGTGTCCCTAGATCGGCTTCTTGGATAATGAGCTGATGTCGACAAGAAAAGATCCGTCATAGGAGGGCCTTAATGAGTCCCACATAAATGACACGGAACGGAGCAAATGATTTTAATGGAGGTGAAAATGATCTGGTGATATAAGGTTTAGGGTGGCAGTCATGAAAGAATGGAGCATAAATGTATTGGAGCGGGTGAGACACAGGTGAATTATCTGAGTGACTTCTCTTAAACATATCGGCGACACTGACGTGATGGATTGATATCATTAACCCCAAATGTGGATGGTGTGATGGGACCATGGTGATGTGACCGGTGAATGAAACAACCCAACCCGACTTGGATGCGGAGTGAAAGTGTCATGTTCAAGAGCGACTTGCTACCAACAAAGTTTCTTCAAGTTTTCTTCCCAATTTTTTCCCAGTCATTGCTAACCAGTACCTATTTATTTTTGTCAAGCTTGAGGAGGATAACATATGCTTGTTCTATAATTTTCCATTCGGGCAAACCTATCGCTATGTTTTAACGAGCCTAGCGATAGTGAAACTCGTTCTTGTCTGCTATGGACAAGTTTGTAGCTATTAGGTTTTAACGAGTTTAATGACAAAGATAACTCAGTCCTTTTCAATTTTAGAGAGTCTGAAAAAGGACGTAAAGGAAACTCCAAAATTCCTTTTTCGTCATCTAATCCCTTAAGTCCGAAAAAGTATAAAACAATACAGAAGGGATGAATTTTCGATACTTTTAACAAGCCGAACAAAACAAGCGCTCGATCTTTTTGTGTAATAATCCCTCATGTCCAAAAAGATTAAAATCTAAAGGAGGGATAGCACTTCCGGTCCCTTTAACGAGCTGGAGAGGCCAATGGCTCGACAATCTTTTCATATTTTATGAGTCAGTTGAAAAGAGCTTAAAGGAGACTCGTTTTTGAGGAACGAGTGATAAAATTGGGTAGCAGCTGATTCCAGGTAAGGTATGGAATTTTCCAATCACGGCAGTGTTACAAGGATGGCTAGTAGGATCACTCTTTGCAGTTGTTCCTCAAAAGGGGTAAAAAATCAAATGGAGGTGAATGATCGGCCAATACAGAGTGGAGGTGATGATGGGAACACGACCAAGGCTTTAAAGGCTGAGGTACTACATTCACGATGATTATTTACCGGGAATTGGTTCATTTTTTATTGAGCTTAAACGTTGGGGGAAACATTTTCTCAATGCTTATGTTTATTTTTTAACGAGCATGAATTCCACATTAAAATTTCTCGATTAATCTAGTCGTATAATAAGAATGTCTCATATATGAAAACGACAATTTTTAGAGTTTTTCCCCACATCCTTTCTTTATGCAAGTTAGGAAACGACCAATCCTACGAGTTTAAAGGGTTAGAGGACCTACAAATTTAAAAAATAAATGGTCGCTCTTCGCTTGCACGCCAAAAGGTTTGCATGCCCCCAGGTATAAAATAAAGCTTCAAGGTCACCTTTTATTTTACCGACAAAACATTTGTTTTATCAGGAAAGGTCTACCTCTTTCAGGTTACCAAAGATTGTTCTATTCACACCGCAAACAAAACACTTCTTCGGCGATGTCTACCGAAATAGACAAAGGTGAGACAATCCACTCACATAACTTTGACGAGGGAATATTATTCCAGTCTAACCCCCTTTTCCAATCACGGACGGGAGTACAGACTAGTCATATATCTCTCGCGGAAACTTACCCTATACCCGAAGTTTTCTTGCCGAAGCAAACCAGGGTGCATGCCCCCTGGGTTTCAGTCATGTCCTCCGAATCACTCGCGCTCATCAGGTGGACGGACTGGGGATTGATGAGACATTCCTTGTGTGAAAAGACCATTCAGGGATGGTATATGACTATTTGCTATGTGTGATCCGGGAAATGAAAGCTGGTCTACGAGCTTGACCACTCTTTCTTCGTGCAGAAAACACATTACTCTAAAGAGTGATGAGACAATGACTCCCATGCAATAAATATAGTCTCTTCCAAGGAGTAGATTATAATCCAGGGGTCCTTGGACTACCATTACGTTCATATGAACGGTTTTCCCTCTCAATGTTATGGGCACATTGGGAAGGATCCCTAACAGTTGACTGGTTCCTTTGTCGAAGCCTGTTAGATTTCTCATCTCAGGCAAAAGCGATGGCGAACCAAGCGCTTTCCAAGCAGTCGAGGAAAGGATACTCACAGAAGCCCCTTCATCTATGATGGTACCGGCCATAATCATTCTATATATTTGAGTAATGATTCGGAATGGTACACTAGACGGTAAACGGGGTCTGCCTAGTTGATTCCAGTCAAAGGAAGCAACTAGGTTGCTTGGAGGTGGGACCGAATAGACAGCCGGGTACGACTATGACAAACTTCCTTCCTGCGGTAAAGGAATGGGTAAATTGCCCCCATGTTCATCGGAGTCTGTGCTTACAAAAAGAATTTGGATGATGTCATCCTTGTTCTCTTCTGTGACTGTATCATTTGAAGATGGAACCTCTGAAGGCAAGACCGGGTCAACTGCCGCCTCGACCTTTTGACTTTCGTCTGGTATGGGTTCAGATGGTTCATCTTCAATGATAGATGCTTCGGCCGACCACCTGGGCGGGTCAGCTGGATTTTCAACTAGTGACGGACTCGGCAAGAGTTTTTTATATCCAAGAGGAAGTCATAACGGTGAAACCGGGCGATCGTCCAAAACTATTTTAGCCTCGTCTGAGAAGGGACAACGGTGGACAGCATGATCACCTTCGCACAGTTTACAAGGAAATTTGTATTTTCCTTTTTGTCCTGGGGCTTCACTTTCACTAGTCGACGGTGTGTTTTCAACATGATCATCAGAGGTTGACGACACCGGGTTGTGCAAACGAGGAGACCAGTCCCTTAAGATCCGAGGGATGCAGGGACAATCTCTATGATAGTGGTCTCCTTTGCAAATGACACATGGTGATTTAGGTTTGGTCGGTGCAGTGTGTGGATTTTCGCTAGACGATGCTTGGTTGCCCCCTTTTTCTTTTGGCTCCTTCTTCTTCTTCTCTTTCTTCTTCTTTTCCTTCTTCTTCTCAGATACTTGATTTTTGGCTTTACCAGCCCCATCAAGTGAAGAGGAAGGAGGAGGGGAAGAATTGGAGGAAGTAGAAGGTTGGTGGGTAACTCTGGAATCGTCTAGTTGCTGACTCGATTATTCAGGAATTGCGGTGTTCTGAACGACAGAGGTTGAGAAGAGCCATACGGGCAAGCCGATTTTCAATCCTGGAAGCGACAATGTGGCCATATGGGGTGCACCAACATCTCCCCAAGAGGAGAAGGGACTAGGATTTCCTCCAAGAGGAATTCCTTGGTTGGTGGACTCCATTCTCTCAACCTAAGACCAACGTAGGAAAGGTGATGATTATTCTGTTTAAAAAAATTTTAGACGCTTTACACAACTTGCTTTTTCAATTTTAAAGAGTCGAGAAAAAACAAAAGATGACTCTAGTCGCCTTCGATTTTTAATGAGCCTGAAGTGAAAAGTGCTCAGATGGACCTTTTCCGTTAAGGAGTCTAAAAAGGAACGAAAGAGACTGCTCTAGAAATCTAGGCAGAGGGATTACCAAACCAATCGCAAAACTGCAGAATACTTTTTATGGTACGGCAGTCAATCTTCCTGAATGTTGTGTTCAGTGCATTGCGATCGATAGGGTGGCAGACACGGCTTCCTATGGATAAAGGATTAAGCCTGTTGTGGTCTCCCAAAATATACTCGACAGTACGTGGGAGCACAAGTCCGTACTGGCACTTATCGTCTCAAAGTGGAGGAATCACCCAACCAACAGTGAGAACAACAGTTACCAGGCTTTACGATGCCGAAATACGTCTCTAGCCTAGACTTCTAGATGTTGTGCGTTAGGTTCCAAAGCATTGTTAGATTCATTAAATTTATTTTACAGTTGATCTTGATTAAGAAATTTGCCTTTCAGGTTCACCGCGTGATGTAGATGTACAATTCCTAAAATGCAATCTAAGATGATAAACAGTCTTTTATCTTATTTGTGCAATGAAAATACTAGCTATTAAGGAAAGAGAGACAATATTCTTTCACAAAGAGAAAAGAGCACACGCTATATGCACTGTTCTAAATCAAACCAATCAAACAGTCTAAATGCAAATGCACATGCATGTATTTGTTTTCAGCCTTCTTAATATGTGAATGATAAAAAGAAAGCTAATGCGCAAATCTAAATTACTTTCAAGCGATAATTACTAACAAGTTTCTTTTCAAATTCAAAATGAAGACTTGCTTTCGACACTAGAAAAACTACTAATTCAAATCAAATACAACAGTAACAGGGTAATCGACTATCAAGAGCAATCAGACTCTCTTCTATGACTGAAAATGACACTTGCGACACTTTCAAATCAAGAAACGACAATACAATTACGTTACTTTTTTGCAAAGGAGAACTGAAAATGACTCAACAAATACACAAAAACATTTACAGTTCTTTGCACAATGGAGGCAGAATATCAGCAAGGGAAGGGGTTTCAAACAGAGGTGTACTGACTACAGGCAGCAAAATTCATCAATAGAACTGAAAAGGATGAGCACAGAAACCAAAATTGAGAAACAATGCCTAGTCTAATCAGCGCACCTGTAACACAGTGAACTTGAAATGCAGCGCACCTGCTACACTCGAGAAGTGCGCTGAATTTTAGATTCTCAGAATAGAGACTGCGCTGGGCCAGAGACGAGACTTTGTTTGGGTTCTGGGTCACAGTTTGCAGTTCATTTTAGGGATTTTGGCCGAGCAAGTGGTAATCAGTAAATCAACATCAGGGGTAGATCTAAGGAGGTTACTAGAGCCACCACAAGGGCAATTAGAGAGTTTGTAAATTAGTTGTTTAATTTATAAACAAAACCCAGAGATTGACTGAAGCGGCATTTATCTACTTTGCATTTGCATAGAAAATGCAGTTCGAAAGCTACCTGGCTCGACTTCAGGCTCCGTCTGTAAGTTTATAAAGTAAACAAAAATGTAGATAAACAAACAACCTAGTCGCTCCCCAGCGGAGTCGCCATTTTGTTATAGGGAAAAGTGTCTATGCAGAACTTCTAATCCCACTAAGGTGTGGTAGCTACCTTAGAAACAAACAAAGTAAAGCTACTTTCATTTTCCTTTATGAAATATAGATGAGAGAAGAATAAAGGAGACCAACCTCTGTCTTGCGCTTGGCTCCTAGTTCAATTCCTCTCTCTTCTGATAGTCTTTTGCTACTTGCTTCCTTGTACACCCAGCTTCACAAAGTACCTGTAGAATCAAAGCAGCATAACACTATACAAGAACATGGATCTATTATCATAAACAATCTAGGATCAGATGTAAATTGACCATACAAATGCATAAAACATAAACGACACAAGAGTATGGAGGAAAACTTGAATAGATTTTATTGATAATTAAGAAAGAGCCAAGAGAGTTACAACCAGTTGTTTTGACCCAGCATCATCCTCTCAGCAAGTAAGCCCTTCTTCACCTCATCCAAAGCTTAGATCACCCAACACTATGATGTTGCCTCAAGAAACCAACAGCAATTCCTTACAAGATGCAAAATTCCAGCCTCTGGATCTCTGGGATGAGGGATCCATATATAGATATCTGTAAGGGAGATGAGTCAGCTTGTGATTTGATTAGTGTCTTCCCTCTGATAGTTCTTGCTTCCACTTGGAGATTGATGATCTCTTACTCATCCTTGGTCGAATTTAGAGAGGCAAGTGTCACAGGAGAAGTTTCTGGAAGATTCCATGCCTCTCCACCTCTCGGATTGACACTGCCATTTGTCACTTCTCGCCCATCGCACCCCATAGAAGGGCTTTTTGAAATGCAACGCACCCACAGAGTGTACTTAGGTGAGATGCAATGCACTTTGCCTATGGGGCAGGGGAAATGATCTTGTTTTGACCAGTTCTGAGTAGTTTTTCATGGAGAACTTCTGGGAGAAGCTGTAATCAGTTGACCTTGTTCCTTTAGGGGTTAGAACAACACTTTTAGGGACTTAGGAGCCCTTGGTTTATGGAAATTTTATGCTTGGGGTTGCAGTGCCCAAAAATGTCTATAACACACTCCTAGATGAAGTCATCCCAAAAGTCTATGGTGATGAATGGGTTAAGGTAGTTGACGATGAACACATACCATTCAGATGTTGCAGTTGTGATAAACATGGACACCTATTCAGAGACTGCCCTCTTAATAAAAGAGCAGAACACCAGAAAACCAATAAAGGGAAAGACCTCACAGGTTTTATTAACATGAGAGGAAAAGGGAAAGGAGGGGGAAAGAAGACCCAAAAGAACCCTAGTGCAAGCAAGGAAAGAAGTCACAACAGTTTTGAGATCTTAGAAGAAGCAAAAGAAGAGGAGGGAACTCAAATGAAACCAGAGGACCAGGAAAAAAGGGGGAAAGGAAAAGAGACTAGCATAGAGATCATTCAGGAACAGAATGAACACGCAATAGACCCATTGAGCACCATGGAAATAGAAAGGGACCATGATATGACCCAAAGTGAAAGTGGTACAGAGGACCAAGACTTACAAGAGATCCTTGAGAGGGAGAACCTTGAACTAGAAAAGTTTCTAGAACAAGGAGGCAACAAAGGAATTAACTCTCTACCATAGGAGGAAGTTGAAAGAGTGCAATAGCTATTCCTTAACAGGTCACATCATAAATCCCTAGGAGTCAAAAGAGGACATGACAATCGGGAAAACATAGGGGTTACCTCAATGGGATTAACAACAAGAAAATCGGCTGAAAACCCAGGCAAGAAAAGAGGAAGAAAGAGACAGAAAGAATTGCTACTAGAATTTGGAAAACTCATGATTGACTCAACAGGATGAAATATCTCTCCTGTTACTCCTTCACAAACCCCCCTCAATGAATCTAACAACCTGGAACATTCGAGGAATAGGGAGCAGAAGGAAACAAGGAAATCTAAGTAATAAAATCAAAGAGGAAAAACTGAACATAGTGTTCATATAGGAAACAAAATGCTCTGTAGAGAATATCAGAGAAAAGCATAGAAAATGGTTAGATAAATATGAGTATCTTGAGGCCAAAGCAACTAAATCATCTGGAGGTATTCTCACTCTATGGAATCCTCAGAAATTTGGTATTCTTGATGCGGAGGCATCTAGGCACCACCTTTCTTTGATTATGCAACTTGTGGGTGACAGGGAGTGTTATATGATCACCAATGTCTGTGGCCCTCAATCGCTGGAAGATAAATTCAGGCTCCTCACCTCTCTGGAGGAAATGAAAAAAAGACATCCAGCATTACCCTGGATTCTGGGGGAGATTTTAATATGATCTGATCCCTAACGGAAAAAAAAGGGGGAACCAGAATACTTGGTAGAGATTTAGTTGCCTTCCAAAACTTCTTCACCAATATGAAACTGGTGGATATGGACACAAGCAATGGCATTTTCACTTGGAATAATAAAAGAGGGGGTTCTACCCAAGTAGCCTCAATATTATATAGATTCATAATCTCAGAAGAACTTATGCTCATTAGGAAAAGTTTGGCAGCGTTCATCCTACCTTTTGGAGGTTCAGACCACTAGCCCATTCAACTGGAAGCTTCCTTAACTGACAAACCAAGAAATAGACCCTTCAGGTTTGAGAATGTCTGGTCCACTCACTCTGATTTCCTCACAAACATTGAGAAATGGTGGAAAGAACTTCACTTTCAAGGCACAAAGATGTTCCTTCTACATCTCAAGCTCAAGCACATTAAAGGAAGACTCAAAGAATGGAATAAAAATGAGTTTGGAAACATCTTCAAAGCTAAAGGAGAAGTGGGAAACAAATTACAGGAAATAAACCAGATTTTAATCACAGAAGGCTTTACATAGGAAAGGAAAAAGCTAGCAAACTCGCTTCAGCATGAATGGGAGAACAGATGTCTACAAGAGGAAATCTTCTGGAGACAGAAATCTAGAGTACAATGGATTAAGGAAGGGGAGAGAAACACCAAATTCTTTCACAAATCCACCATAGCACATAGAAATAACAATAGGATTTTGAAACTCACAGATCCTCAAGGAATAGAAAAAAATACTCATGAGGAAATGGAGGATGTATTAGTCCAGCATTTTCAGAGCATTGCTGAGGAAACCATAGCAGAAAGATCCCAATTCATGAGAATATTTACTTAGTATATTCCTAAACTGGTTTCTAGGGAAGACAATTATAATCTCAATAGACCAGTAATGGAGGAAGAGGTCGAGGAAGTTATCAAAGAGATGCATAATGGGAAAGCTCCAGGCCCAGATGGTTTCAATGTGGACTTCTTCAAAATATGTTGGAAGATAGTCAAACAAGATATTCTGGAGGTAGTGGAGGACTCGAGAAACTCTAAATCAGTTTTGAGGGTGCTCAATGAATCCTTCATTGCCTTAATCCCCAAACAAGAAAAATCCACCTCTCCTGACAGGTTCAGACCCATAGCTTTATGCAATGTGGTGTACAAAATAATTTCCAAAGTCATTGCCAACAGACTTAAGCCCCTCCTCCCAACTCTGGTGTCAGAGGAGCAAACGGGTTATGTGGAAGGGAGACAAATTCTCAATAATATAATTCAAGCTCATGAAGTGGTACATTCCCTCAAAATAAAAAAGCAAGCAGGGATGATAATTCAGCTGGACATAGTGAAAGCTTATGATAAACTAAGTTGGGCTTACATAAGAGAGGTTCTAAAAGCATATGGCCTTGACCATAATTGGATTAGGTGGGTCATGGCTCATGTCACCACTGCCAGTTGTTCAATTCTTCTCAATGGCTCTCCTTCCAGAACCTTCAAGCCCACAAGAGGTCTCAGACAAGGTGATCCTCTTTCCCCATTCCTCTTCATCCTCATGATGGAAGGGTTAGGTAGAGTGATCACGGCTACCAAGGAGGAAGGAAGAATACAAGGACTGAAACTCACTCGAGATGGAGACACTGTGACACACCAACAATTTGTGGATGATACTATGTTGTAGGGCATACCCACAGTCAAGGAAGCCAAAGCTTTCAAGAAAATTCTGTATGAGTTTGCAATGGTAGCTGGTACTGAGGCAAGCCTCTCAAAATCAAAGATCTTCTTTTTCAATACTGATATTTCTATCCAGAGAAACCTCTCCAGAATTTTAGGCTTTCAAAGAGATTCACTGCCCTCAAAGTATCTGGGAGTTCCCCTCACAGACAAACCGCTGAACAAGGACATCTGGGAGTCTGTAATAAACAAATTGAAAGACAAGATCAGCAAGTGGACAAACAGAGCCCTGAACCTAGCAGGGAGGCTGGTCCTCACTAAGGCGGTCCTTCAAACCATCCCAATCTACATGCTATCAGCCCTTCCGGCACCAACAGGAGTCATTCAACAAATCAGAAACATTCAAAGAGACTTTCTCTGGGGGAAAGGGGAAGAGAAAAAGAAATGGGCTCTGGTGGCTTGGGACAGGATATGCAAACCCAAATCCCATGGTGGTTTGGGTCTACATGACCCAGGCATTCTAAACAAAGTTCTGGGAGAAAAAGTGTGGTGGAGATGGCTAAAGGAAATGCGAAACCCCTGGGCGAAACTTTGGAAACAAAAGTATGCAATGAACTGGCAAGAAACGAACCTCATAAGAATGACAGGATAGGTAAAAGGTTCCCAAATTTGGAACAGGGCCTAGGAGAATAGAGCCTTAGTACAAAATCATAGTTTCTGGGAGATCAGAAGTGGAAATCTAGCCTGGTTCTGGGAGGACAATTGGCAGCAGGAAAGTAACCTCAGCAACGAGAATTTAGAAAACATCCAAACTGATACCATTAACAAAGGATTAAAGAGGGTAAGTGACTATTGGGATCAGACAAGGAACAATGGAAAATGGAGAATTTGGAAACTTCCAGATTACAATGAGCTGACAACGCTGCAAACTCAAGCTAAAGCCCTGGAAGCTATTCTAGAAAAAAGGAAAATCTTGACCTCAACCTCAGATGACCAATTAAGATGGGGAAGAAATAATGAGGGTGACTTCAACCTCAAAGAAGCAAAAAGAATAGTTACAGGTATTAACTTTCCAAACACTGACAAGACATGGAAAGACCTTTGGAATAACCCACATTGGATGAAGATTAAACTGTTCAGGTGGCTGGTTCAACAAGACAAGATTATAACGTGGGAGAATCTCAGAAAGAGAGGTTTTTGGCCCCTCAAGATGTCACCTATGTGGCAAGCAGGAAGAAACCACAAATCATCTTCTCAATCTCTGCACCTTTACCTCAACACTATGGAAAAGGGTTGAAAATGCCTTCAAGTAGACAAACAGAAATGAAAATAGTATCATTGTTACACTGAAAAATTGGAGAAGATGTTTCTTGGACAATGAGACAATAAACACGCCCTGGGCTTTAACTCCAGGGTTCTTGATCTGTAATGTATGGAAAGAGCGCAACAACAGGATTTTCAGAGACAAAAATGGACTAGTGAGTAGCATCATAACGATAATCCTTAAACAACTAAAGGAGACTGTCAACACCCTTGAGGGATTTTCCATAGGAAAGCATACAGGATATAGAGAGGCGTGCATTCTGGAAAGGTTGGAGTTATAGACACATATCCCTTAGAGTCCACATCTTACCATAAAGCATACTTCAGAGGGAAAGGCTTTCTAGCAACCCCCTTCACAGGGCTTTTTAAAATTCAACATAGATGGAGCCTCTAAAGGTAATCCTAGAGACGTTGGTTATGGTGGAGTCATGAGAGATGAGGAGGGCAACATAAAAGTAATCTTTCACAGTCATCTGGGAAAAGCTACCAACAATATGGCTGAACTCATGGCTATGGAGCAATGCTTGGAAATACTAATAGAGCACGACACGCATAATGTTATCATCGAGGCTGACTCAGAATTAGTCATCAATTCGGTCAAGCAGATAGGCTCAGGATCAGCACCAGAGAAAATCTCAAGCCACTGGAGGCTTCTACAGGTCTATAACAGAATTCAATCACACCTAAGAATTCTAAGAACTCTCAGGTTTGTGCATGTACACAGGGAAGCCAACAGAGTTGCGGACTGGCTAGCTAATGAAGGGGTCAGATGCACACGAACTAACATGTGTTGTAGGTGGGAGGAGGTAGCAGACAGCCAAATGCAAGAAGGCTATTCTTCTCGGGCCCTCATAGACAGGGAGCAATACCAGAACAGACAGGGCCACGGAATATCAACATTTGTCAATGAAGATTAGGAGTATATTAGAAGGATACACAAAGTATGGGAACTTAAGGGTCTCGCAGGAGATCAACATAGTTTGTATTGGCACTGGAGCTACTGGAAGCCTGGCCAGAGAAAGTCCTCGTGCCATTGGCAGTTTGCTTATGAGGAAAAAGATCGGCGACGATAGGCTATTGAGCTGGATTGCAAATTCGGAAGGAAGACATCATGCACCCACAAATCCGCGCGATATGGCCATGGGTAGTTCAATCATAAGGAAGCTGATCGAGGGTTGTAGGCAGTCGAGCACGGTTGTGGGTCTGGGAAATAGGTAGTGGGAGTCAAAACAACTTTCGCTAAACCACCCTTTTCAGGTGCCCTCAAACCCAAAAGTGGTTTTTATGGAATGCACGTGATGCCACTCAGCTGTCTACACGTGGCTCGGGGAGGAGAGAGAATACCGCCCTCATTGCGCGGGTATTCCTCAGGATTTTTCTTTGCACGATATGAATATTGACCATTTCATTAGGCAGGACCAGATCGACGACTAGAGACTGTTGAGAAAGTTAGTGGGTCTGGGAGTCAAATCTGCTTTCGGTTTACCACCCTTATTGGGCGCATGCGATGCCACTCGATCGTCTACACGTGGCGTGGGGAGGAGAGAGAATACCGCCCTCATCGGGTGGGTATTCCTCGGGCTACTGCTCTCTGCGATATGGATTTTGACCATCCGATCAGGAGGGAGCAGATCAACGGCTTCTGAAAGTCGAGCAGTTTTGTGGGTCCAAAGGAAAGTCAGAGGATCCAAGTTCTTTTGGATTTTGGTTTTATTTCTCTTTTGGCTAGTTTTGTTTCGGGTAGAGATACAGTCTTCTACCGTTGGTTCAGGAAGTGGTAGATCCACAGACCAGGTTCATAGGGCTTGTCAATGGATCCGAGTTAACCTCTTCGGACCTATTTTCTATCGATTTTATTCTCTATTCCCTTCTTTGAGTCCGCCATTTGTATGTTCGTGGCATTTTTTCTGTAAGGGCACTAAGGGTTGATTTAATTCTTCCCTTTGTTGGAGGCACGGCGTCATCTTATCACCTATTGTAAATTATGTAACTTATTCTCTTTCACAAGTCAATAGAAGGTCCGACTCTTGCTTTAGCAAAAAAAAGACATTACAACATCTCCTACACACTAGGCGAGATGGTCGGAGAAGGTAATAAAGTTTAACTATTAGATATTTGGTCCTTTTGGGCTAAATAGGTTGATACAATTTTTAGCAAGAATGTGATTTTTTTTGTTTGTTTAAAATGTGTTTTTGAATACATAATTGGATTAAGTTCCTTGTAGTCCTTAGAATGTGTTTTTAAATACATAAATGGATTATGTTCCTTGTAGTTCTTAGATCAATTTAATTATGCACATAATACAACCAAACTTATGATTTCAAAAAATGTACAATGCTTAAAAGTCCAAGATTTTGGGAAAAATTGACCACTAAAAATTGTATTAATCTATATGTTAGACATATTGGTGGTTTTCTGGGGAGATTTTGTGGTTGAATTTGCCCATATTTCTGTACGGATTTGTTAAAATCACAAGATTGAGTTGTGAACTCTTTAATTTGAGAGTTGAATCCATATATGTAGTCAAAAAACAAATTAAAAAAAAAAAAGTCAAGATCACCAAAGACATTTTTTCTCAGATTATGACTAAAAACTTCAAAACCTTAAAAATACTAAAAAAAATCTAATAATTAAATTAAAAGCTATTTAAATCTAAAAAAACCTAAAAAGATATAAACCGATTTTGTACATCAAAATTATATCTAAAACTGCCATTAGAGGAAGGCTACTCAAAACTACAAATAAAAATAAAGGTTAAAAAAATAAATTATTTAATAATACTTTTAGGAATGTAAAAACCCTGAAAGATATTCATGATGCAAAACACTCTGGAGAAAAATACATATCATTTAAGAAATTAAATGCACTACTTCTCCTAACAATTTGACGCCCAAGGAAGATTGTCCAGATAAAAGCTTTGTTGCTAAATACAAGTATCACTCGATACAACATCTACTTATTCCTTTGAATATTAAGGTATTAAGATATGTTCCTTTGAGTATTAAGGTATGGTGTGTAAATGATTTTGATTGGTTAAGCGAAAATAGATTATGACAAACACCCATATATATTGGATTATGATTTTCTTGGAAATATTTGTGATTGTGATATTGATTTAGATTTAAATAAATTTTTCCAAAACCCATTATCATTGTGATTTAGGTTTATATTTTGTTTGAAAAATTCACATTTGAATTCAAAAGTCAAGATTTCACACTATTAAATTTGAAATCAAAAGTTGAGATCTAACTACATTAAATTTGATAGATGATGCGCAAAAAAATATTACATAATCTGATTTTCTTTTAGAGTTTGCTATAAAATTTAAGTTAAGCTGATGTATAGTTAAAAATCGTTAAGTTAAGCTGATGTATAGTTAAAAATCGTTAGTCATGCAGAGTATAATCTATTTGTTGGTGGGTAAAGACACTATTTAATATTGTTTTTAGAATTTTTCTAAAACCATTTGAGTAGAAAGGTTTAAATTTAATTCCATTATATCTGATCCGTAGTGAAACCTTATTAGTTAACTTGATACTACTTCCTTTGTTTTCTTAATTGATTATTTAGATTTAAGTTTTGTCACAAAATTTTTGAAAATATATTCAAGCAAAAAAGTTTTGATTTAATTCCATTGCATCTAATGCACAATGAAAATTCATTATCAACCCACAAAGGATATTACTTAATCTGAAGTGAATAACAAGAGAAGACCTCCCTTCATCCCCACATTCACCATTAGATTATTTGCGTAGGCTTTTTAGGTTCTACACTGCACACATTTTTTCTCTTCACTACTACTATTCATATTCCTATTTGAATTTTTCATTGATTTTGCAATTGAAACGACCCTGTCACGAATCGGTAATCTAGACAATCAAATCGCTCAGTTGGGTGTCCAAAAAATCAAGAGAAATCTCTCATGATTTTTCCATTTACCCGTCGGACTAATGCTGTAACATGGCAACAACTCTAAGGACAGACATAAAACATATAGACAAAGCACCATCTCCCACCAATTTTAGTTTACCCATGGGGAAACTATTCGGCAGGTAGAAAGAAGAGTAATAGGAGTCCCTTCAATACCATCAGAAATCGGGAAGGAGGGAACAGCTCACTCAAAGGGACGAAATATTAATGTTTCATGACCTTTTTAAAAGAAGGGAAAAAATTATTAGAATTTTTGAAATTTAGCAGTGTGGATAATGATTATTGGTTTTTTTTTTTCAAGAAAAGACTTACTTTTATTAAGAAAAAATCGTTATATAATATTGGGTCTCTCATTGTGTTTTCCACATCTTCTCTGGATAACAAAATGACTCAGAAAGAAGTAACTATTAAATCCTTATATTCATTGGGTGTATCCTCCTATCCTTCGTAAATAATTTATCTTTTGTCTGTGGACTATCATCATGTTATTCTTTATATAAACAAAAATATATCATATAATCTATTAGTGAACAATAAAATTTGTTTTGGGGACCATCAAAATACAAAAATGAATCATCAATGTTCTTTCTTGCAAGCACAGTGAACTATATGAAATCTCTAGTGTATAAATGTGCCACATCTAGTTAGTGAGAGAGGGGGGATCAAAATGTGTATAAGTAAAGACCCATTCGATGATTCCTTTAGAGTCTCCAAACACATAAAGACCATCAATAACCAACCACTTGGCACATATAAAGACACCCAACAAAGCAATAAGTTCGATGCATCTATTGGTACAGTCACCACCTACCCACAAAAAATGATAAAATCTTGTAGACCAAAAACAATAAAGGCACCACAGCCACACATCCTTTGTGTAGAGGCCCCCCCAAAGAAACCTCGAGGGTAGTTCCTCCACACATCCTCCAACTGGATCGATGTCTTTATTTGTATCTTCCTTCTAGGACCAATATCCACAAAATATGCAACAATGTTTACGACAAAGCCAGTCACATCTGCCACCTTTTGCTCAAAGATCTTGGAGTTCCGACATCTCCATATTCCTCAGAAGATATAAAAGGGAAATGCACAATCTTCCTTATAAGTATCAAACCAGTGGGATAGACAATCCTAAATCAAGCTTTTCATTCAAATGAAATTAATATGTAGTAGTTGAGTGACCACACCCCACACCGAGGCCACAAAAGGGAATTTGAGAAATAATTACCCTACATCCTCAGATTCATTCATGCACAATATACATCTACCTGGTCCCATGAAACCCATGTGCAAGAGATTATCCCAGATGAGAATTTTATTATGTAGGACCAGCCAAAAAAACATTTAAGTGTTTGTGGTATCTCCTAGTTCCACGATTTCTAAAACCAAATCTTGTTGTCCAGAGAATTGGAGACCAGTGATAAATTATGGAATACCTCTTTCACCGCAATCTGTCCCTTGATTATGTGACTATCCCAAGTCAACTGATCATTATGTACAGAAATAGAAATGCCTAGTAAATATAACTAAAAATTGTATTTCTCCCATTTAACAACTAAAGGACTTGTAAACCCAATCTCACCATCCTTGAGCCATGAATGAAAAATTGTAAAATTATTACGAACATCAAATATATGACTAAAAAATATAACACTAAAAAAATGAAGTCATTGAAGAGGAGGTTCTGATAGAGTATGATCATCAACAAATCCTTTTAATGCATCCATACCAACCTCTCTCTTTGTACATGTACCAACTTCCCATCTTAGGCTCCCAAGAAGCCAATGTTTGTTCTTCATCAAACTTTGCCACATGTATCATGAACACTTTTTTTTGATGCACCGTCTTTGATACACAAATTCTAATTCTTGAATTTTAGAAATTTCCCACTGATGATTTGTTGCCATATACCATTGATCTAGGTGGCTCCAGACACATGCAGAAGTCAAAGAGAGCTCAGAAATGGTTACAATTCAAAGTGTTTAGATTTCTCTCGAATTAACACCAGATCGAAGTGCTCATCACCCTGATTCCAATGGTGTGAAGGGCACTCAAATCCGAGCTTGTATGAAGAAGTTAGAGCAAGTCAAAGTTCATGGTTGACTTGGCCAAGTGGTAGGATTAATGGACCTACAAATTCCATCGGCGTCGGTCATCGAAATCCAGTCACTAGAATGGGCTAAATTGTTGAAGGGTTAATTTGTCTAATAAATCTTAAATTCAGCGAAGTAAAAAAATACCAAGATGTTATTAAAATAACAAAAAATATCAAAATATGGGGGGCGAGCTGTCACCCTCGCCACCCCTACTCCACAATGCAATATAAGGGGTCGGGGTCCAGCTGACCAGGAACCATGGGGAGGTAAATTTTTATTTTATTAGAATGATATGAAGTTTACAGTCATTTTAACCAGAATTTTGTAGGGATAATGATGGTAAAATCAGAATCACTACATGAGCAACAAATTTTCAAATTCCCAGTAGAGCAGGATCTTTGAAGAATATTGAAGGAATTTCCAAATTCCTTGGAGGCTGAAATTCGCTAGAGTCAAAATGCAACCAACTTTATACTCAAAAGTCTCAGAAACGTGCAAGGATCATGATGGTGAGATCAGATTTGTGATCTGAGTTGTAGATCACCAGTCAGCCTAGAGAACAAAATCTTTAGAGAATCACGAGGAATCTAAAAGATTCCTAAAGGCCTAGATTTTGACGGTGTTGAAATTTGATAGATGGATAGTCAATTTTACACGTATCGACAATAGAAATCCATTGGTGTAGTCAGCTTTTGCAGCCGAGCCTTCCATTTTTCAACCAAGTTCAGAGGTAAAGGTACATGAATCAGTCATGTCATGTTTTCCTTCACAATTGTTGAGATGATGTATTATGTTTTGAGGTCCCTGTTTGATGTTATGTTGTGGGATCAATTTTTCCACATTATGTGAGATGTATTTAGCTTGCCATGCTATGTATTGTTGTGGAGATCCCTGTGTAGCTATGTTGAAGGGATACTCATTCCCACATTGCGTGAGATCATGTTAAGTGTCATGCTGAGAGGAAGCCTTCTTGAATGAGAATTCCTATAAGAGGAACGTCTCGTGGAGAGATAAGCCACTCTTGTTTGAGGGCATAAGACCTGTCTATCACAATGTTTTTTCCATGTACTTCATCATCATTTCCAACATTTTATGAAGCAACACCACCTTGACACTGACCCCGGAGACGTATTCCACACTGGCTGAACTCCATTATCAAATGTGTCGTGTTCATGATTTGTTGATCGTTGTCATGGTTCCTCTTGTTTAAGCATGCACATGTTATTTTATGCTCCTTTAAATGAAATTCTAACAACATCACAGAAGTAAAAGGTCTTCTAGTAGGTGAAGGAACCCAAATCAAGTTTGGTATCATAGCAGTCTTCACACTGATGTGAATTGCGAGCATGGGCAATTGAACGTGCAGCAATGGAGGATGAAAAAGAAATGTACAAGGCCTTACTCAGGATTTCCAAAATGGTGGAAATGATGTATGAAGCTTATGAGGAACAGGAGAAATAAAGGGCAGAGAATGATGCTCCATCCACACCTTCTAGTGTACATTCATCTCCTTCATCTTCTTCTCATCATTCAAATGAGGAGATCAACCAGAACCTTCGAGCAGATAATGCTGAATTGAAGATGATTCTATAAGAAGAGAAAGAGGAGAAGTAGCGATTGCAGCTTCAATTGTGAGCCACATAAGAGGCCCTGAAAGAATTGAAGTGCAACAACTAGAGTCTTCAAGCAGAGCATGATGAATTATAGAGGCTTCTACAAGAGGAGAAATAGGAGAAGCAGAGACTGCAGCTTCAGCTCTAAGCCACGACAGAGGCCTTGGAGGAGTTGAAGCTCAAAGAAGGCTTAGAGAATCCCTCATCACCTACTTCTGAATCAACAATGGAGGTAAACAATGTTAATTTTTCTTTAGATTCATATTCACATGATGTTATTTCTGTTGGGAATGTGGAGATACCAATTACAGGAACTGGCATGAGACTCCTTACCAAGATGGGGTACAAAGGAGGAGGACTTGGTGTTAATGGCCAAGGCATGACTCAGCCATTGGAGGTCATCAAATTACCTCAATTAGTAGGATTGAGATACACCGAAGGAGAGTGCTCAAAGGTGTCAAAAACTTCCACAACATTGTTGAAATCGTCGAGGAAAGAGAATTATGGGAACACATCACCATCATCCCATGGAAGTGCACTTTGCAAAGAAAGAGCTGAGGCACGCTTTCATTGCCATAATTTCACTAGAGACAACTAGGAGAGTTATACACAGTCTCAATATTGCAAAGTTCATTTTTATTACAAGCATGTTAATGATGAACATAAATCATGGCATTGAAAAACATGTACTTTTTGTGGTTTACATAACCATGTATTTGCTGAGTACTGGAAGAGAATGGCAGCACGAAAGAGGATGAGGCATGAAAGGCCTTCTACATAACAGGGAAGGAAGCATGTTAAGCAGTTCTAGAGGAAGAGGACTTATTACAGTCATTATAATAGAGGTGGTCATCAAAGAACCACATGTTGGAGGCTCCATCTAGAGCAACATCGGAAGGACAAAGTACCTATGCAGAAAACAATTGAAAGAGTTTATCGACAAGCGAATCTCCCACGGGGGGATGACCCATTCACTTTGATAACTGAGAAATGGTTTTTCTAGATGTGTTAGCTTGTCATGGCCTTATTTTTTTAAATCATGTGTTGCAGTTTACATTGTAAAAGTGATGATGTGTTTTCCATCACTTGTTTAAGCAACAATGATATTTTGGCCTTGCATTGATAGTTGGGGTATTGTTTCCATTTTGATGTAAACTTGACCACAGAGTATGTGTTATAAACTCGTGGAAAGTATGGGATGCTTGGGTCATTAGTTGGTCATGTAAATTAAGCATGTAATTTGCAGAAATGTACTACAGGTTTGCAGAGGATGTAGATGGCGCTCATTGCTTATAGCTCCGAAGGACAAAGGTGAAGGAGAAGGAAGGGTGACCTACCAGGACACTTGTGGTGCAAACGATGTACAAAGTTGCAAATTGTTTTCATGCTTTTGGAGGGCCAAAAGCTCCTCAGTGGGAAGGATTGATCCAGGTGGCTCCAGACACATGTAGAAGTCCAAGAGGGCTCAGAAATGGTCAAAATTCAAAGTGCTCATATTTCTCTCAAACCAGCACTAGATCAAATTTCTTGTTTCCCTAATTCCAACGGTGTGAACGAAACTCAAATCAAAGCTCGTATGAAGAAGTTAGAGCAAGTCAAAGTTCAGGGTTGACTTGGCCAAGTGGTAGGGTTAATGGACCTACAAATTGCACCAGAAGAGGTCATCGAAATCTGGCCACCAGAATGGGCTAAATTGTCGAAGGGTTAATTTGTTTACTAATTTGTCTTAAATTTGGAAAAGTAAAAAAATATCAAGTTTTTATTAAAAGAATAAAAAATATTAAAATGTCGGGGGCGGGTTGCCATCCCCGCCAACCCCGCTCCACAATGCAATATAAGTGGTCGGGGTCTGGCTTACTGGGAACCCTGATCCATGGCCCATGTCACTGGATTTAATGATGGGGTCGGTGGGGCTCGAATCCGCTTGGCCCATGTGGGCCAACCTCCACCGGGTGGCCCCATATTAAATGTTACCAACAAACCGTTTACCAAATTTAATGTAACCACCTCATACCACCAACGAAAATGGTTAGTGCCAGTTATAGTTCAAAAAAATATATGCACCCCGAGTCTGGAAGGGGTGGGATTTATCCCCCAACCTTCCTTCCAACAATTTCCTAGATTTCCATTACACTAAACCACTCTATGTTTTAAGATCCGCCCATGAGCGAGTATAAAAGCTCAGTTCACAGATACGCAAGAGAGGAGGAGTCAACACGCTTAGAATCTTCATCCAAGCAGCAGATTTTTTGGTCATCTTTAGCAAGGAATCTTTGGGGGAATCGTCAAGATTCTATAGGGTCTAGAATTTAATGTTGTCAGAAAAGGGAAAATTTTATAGTCTTTTGACACGATTTCATGCCACAAATTCAATGGTGCAATTCATTTCATTAACCAAGTTTTTCATTTTTTAGCCATCCTTGAAAGAGGAGTTATATGATGCAGTTATGTCATGATTTGCTTCTGATTTTTTGAGATGATGTTTTTATGTCGAAATCATTGTAACTATTACATTGAAAAGATGCTCGTATGCCACATCATGTGAGAATTTATTAGCTTGTCATGCTGAAGGAGGGCCCATTTGAGTGAGATTTCTTATAGATAAAAGTCTCATGGAGATACATGCCACTCTAGTTGAGGAAATTTGTCTTTTAATGACAAAGAATGTACTATGTACTCATCATCATTTTGCAACATTTAATGAAGCGGCCTCCCCACCCTTGACACTGAGCCCGGAGATGTAATCCACACTCGGTGAAATCCATTATCAATGTGTTTTCATTCTTATTTTCATGGTTTCCATTATGTTTCTTCTGCTCTAAATTATGCACATGTGGTTGTTTTATACTCTTTCATATGCAATTTTGCTAACCTCATAGAAGTAAAAGATCTTGGTTAATTCTAGTAGCTGAAGACATCTGGATCACAAATTAAAAACTATTCCAAGGGTTTGGACTTCAAAATTTAGGGTTTTATATCATCAATAGAACAATATTGACCATTGTAGATGAATTTGATCTCCTTATAGTGCGTTAATTTGGTCTCATCCACATTGGCAAGATCTTTAGATTAAAATGACTTGATTTTGAACTCACTCTACAAAATCAGTTAATAAGAGAATAAGAGTGCTCCTAAGAGAGCTTCTTTAGTATGACTACAAGGTCTGTTCCAAAATCTTCCTTATGATCTCATCAACAATTACTAAGATGCTCCAGCAATCTTCAAAGTTATCTTCCAGAAGGGTTACAAGGAGTTGTCCTTTCTTTCAATATCTGCTTCAAAAATTCTAAAGGATAGTTAAATTTGCTATAGAGAATGCTCTTCCAGGACTTGCATTAGATGCACATATATACAACACAAATTGTCTTTATGTAAAGGGTTAGTTAAAATCCTTGAAACACTGAGGCACACATCACATTTAAAACTTATAGTGAGATTATATATGCATTTGTCTTGTAAGATAGATCAACAATTCTTCATGCCTTATTGGCAAACATCTTTTGTAATAGATCAGATAGTAATTGAGACTTATTAGACGAATTTCAGTTCAATTAGGTTGGCTAGCATCATCCACGCTTACACATATATACATATATATGTACTATGCAGAGCTTAGAATCAAATTAAACCTCTGAGGTTATTTTAGATTTCCTTGAATATGTCATAGATGTGCATTTTAGATATTTTTGACTTGATTCTTGGCACAATAAGCTTCAATTTGATGACATTATCAAATATTATGATTTTGACACTTTAGTCTTACATAAGCTTGACCTAAATCATATTTGGCAACAAAATATACAAAAAAAAAAATCAACTTTCTTCCATTCATACAACTCAGATGCCATGGATGTATATGTAATAGAGATTCAGATTTCAAAGACTATAATTGTGATTGCACATAGAGAACAATTCTTGCATTACATCCATAGAGTGTTGAAAAGTGTAACAAGAAAGGCTCAAGTTGACTTTTCCTTGTTCAAATTGAGAAAATTTGAATTTCCACATCAGCAGACAACTTGGAGGGGTTTAACTTCTGTGACATGGCTCTTGTCACTCAATTAGCTTAGTACATTCCTGTTAGAGGGCTTGGAGTTCCATTAAGCATGTTTGATTGCTAAATTTTAGTAATTGAGCTCAGTTATATCCATTTGTGTTTAGTTAAACTAGTTATAACTATTGATAGAACTAGTGGAAGGTCAGTTGTGTAGTGGGACAACAATCCAACTTAGTGATCATCCAGTTAACTGATCAATCAACCTAAAATAACTAGTGAATGCAAGGAATTCAAGTTCCTCAGTTGTGGTGGAGATTCCAAGCCAGTGTAATAGGTAATTGTAAACTAGTTTTAGAGTACAGGTGTTCCATGCAGTCAAATGATCAAACCTTGGGAATTATGTAATCAATTGGAGAAAATTTCCTAAAAAAAAAGGGATAATTATTTAGGGTTTGTGAAAGGAAATATGGCTCAAGTAGAGGCATAAATTGACTAAGTCTGGGTCAGAGTTTCGCATTGATTAAAGAAAAAGGTTATTCACTTGCATGTTGCATTGAGTGTGGGAAAGTAATTGTAATACATTCTCTATTCATCTGATTAATGCAAAGAGGCTTGAGGGGTTTTTCCCAGTTAGGTTCTCCTAGAAAAATATTGTTCATGTGTGGTTCTTCTTATTGCATGTTTGTGAATGTTGTTCTAAATTGTGAATTAATTTCCATAGAGGAGTAGAGTAGATTTGTGTCTCTTGATTTAGATCAAAATTTGAGAAACTGCAATTCTATATTTCTACATGGTATCAGAGAAGGATTCACATTAGAAGAATAATTTTAAATTTTATCCTCAAGAGGTTCAAATTTGTAGCTTCAATGTAGCAGTATCCCTTCATAGTTGGGAGAATGGCCTTTAATGGATTGAGATTAGAGTATTCCTTGGAACGTAGCTCAAATTTCATTGCAAGGAAGGATCACAGGGAGGAAGTGATTGATGACAATGGCTTACTATAATACATTAAGAAATATGTTGCAAAACCATCAAAATTTGATGCACAGAACCTGACCCAATGGAAGAAAGATGTAGCCAAGGTAGGAAGAATAATCTTGGAGGGAGTGAGATACCACATTGTATAAAATATCCATGGGAAAGAAACTCATTTCACAATGTGGAACGAATTGAAAAATATATTCGAGAATAATAGTGACCATAGAAATTGGCCCTCAATGACAGACTTCGAAACATAAAGATGCAGAAGAATAACACTATTCCACAATGTCTCACCATATTTACACAAGTTTGGGATGAGCTTGGAGGGGTTGGTGTGAATGTTGCAGAAGATGACCTGGTGAGCCTAGCTCTTCTAGGCCTTCCAAAAAGTTGGAATAGCTACTAGGACTCGGTGAATGGGAGGGAGAAATTACCAAATTAGGAATGCTTTTGGTCCGATTTGGTACAAAAAGAGATCATGTGAAATACCAAAGATGGAATATCATCCAAGGGAGAGGATGAAGAAAAATTTTCATTGGTTGGAAAGGGAAAGAAGGTAGCAAAGGGAATAAATCATAAACTAAACTAGAATCTAGCTAAGGGGTCAAGAAGAAAGAATTTTCCAAAATAAAATGCTTCAATTGTCATGAATTCAGGCATTATGCTACAAAGTGTACACACAAAAAGTTTAGCAAGATGAACTAAGGAGGAGTAGAAGGGGAACCATTGGCTTCACAATTAGAGCTAGACTTCACCCTTATCACATGTATGTCCAACACTGTGATGGGGAGTGTGTGGTACTTGGACTCAAGTCCCTTTTTCTATATGACAGGGTGTAGAGATTTTTTTAGTGACCTAGAGGAGAAATATCTCCATATACATATTGAGCTTTGGAATGACGGAAGGTACATTGCTATAGGAACGGAAGGTATAGTGCTACTGAGATTGGTACAGTAATCTTTAAGAGGGAGTCAAGATCCCCTCTTCACCTCAAATATTTCATGTTTGTTCTAGGCTTAAAGAAGAATCTCATCTCTGTAGCAGTTTTGGAAGAGCGTGATTATGATATGATCTTCAACGAAGGGAAAGAATTCCTAAGACACATAGACAGTGGCTAGGTGAAGAAGATTGAGGTTCGTGTGAAGAACCTGCATAAGTTGGATGTGGAAGACTATGTTGCATTAAGCGGTCATGTGGAGAAAGTGAAGATCCACGATGTAAGTGAACTTTGGCACAGGAGATTTGGCCATTTGCATCATGGAGCCTGGAAAATTATGCAGAAAATAACCACTAGCCTCCCTAAAAGAGCACTTGAGTAGTAGGATGTCTGCAAGGGTTGTACCTTGGGGAAGTATGTGACATCCACATTCCATGATTGACACAAAAAAGCACATGTAGTCTTGGAAACAATCCACTCTGATGTTTGTGGATCTTTCTCAACAACCTCCATTGCTAGACACAAATATTTTGTTATGTTTATTGATGATTTCTCAAGGAAGTGTTGGATCTTCTTCATGTAGAAGAAGGATGAAACATTCTCAAAGTTTGTAGACTTCGAGGAACTAGTTGAGAAAGAGACGACAAGAAGGTGAAGGTTCTCAGGAGTGAAAATGGAGGTGAGTATGTTTCAAATGACTTCAAGGAATTTTGTGTGAAAGAAGGCATTCGAAGAGAGTTGGCACCACCCCACAAGCCACAACAGAACGGGGTAGCTGAGAGAAAGTACCAGAGCATTGTTGGAGCTACAAGATATATGCTACATGACTAAGGCTTACCACTGCATTTGTGGGGAGGGGAATGTAACACAACATTATACTTGCAAAACTAGAGCCCTCATCGGATTCTTGGTATGATTACATTGGAGGAGGCTTTCTCGAGGAGAAAGTTGGATGTGTCTCACTATAGAATTTTTGGAGCCTATATTTACTTCCATATTTCCATATATTCGAGGAAGAAACTTGAGTCAACAACAGAGTTGGGATTTTTTTTTGGATTACAACGAAACTCCACACAATTATTGGGTGTACTTACCTTCCCTCATAATGACAGTTGTGCAAAGTGATGTAAAGTTTGATGATGCGAAAACAATGTGGTGCTCTCTTGAGAGGGAGCTTCAGATCCCACTAAAAGAAGAGATGTAGATCCAAATCAGGAGCCTCGGGTAGTTATGGAGTGGCCAGAAATGGAGGATCAAAGAGGAGGCAAAGTGGAGACATCCATTCAAGCAGAACCATCCAGAGAAGGCAAAAAAAGTACTAGAGAAGTTGATAGATGGATGCAAGATGGGAGGGAGAATGTGGGCCTGAGAGGTACATTGGCTACATGTCTCTAATGGCTGAGCTTGTAGAGACTAAACCATCCTCTTTTGAGGAAGCAAGTGGGAAACCAGTTTGGGTTGATGCAATGGTGGAAGAATATGACTCCATAATGAAGAACAATATTTGGGAAGTGGTCCCAAGACCAGAAGATAAATGAGTTGTGGGTTTGAGATGGATATTCAATGTTAATAATATAACATATAAAAGCATATAGAATTATAAGGCCATATTTTTGGCCAAAGGATTCTTTCAAAATGAGGGAATTGACTATGAGGAAAACTTTGCTCCAGTAACAAGGTATTTATCCACTAGATCAATAATTGCACTAGATGCACAACTGGGGTGGAAGATCCACCAGATGGATGTCAAATTTTTTTTTATTAATGGTGTTATTGAGGAGGACGTGTACATCAAGCAACCAAAGGTACCCCAGGCTTGGGACACCTGGATCGACAATTATCTCACTGGTTTGGATTTCACCAAAAGTGAAGCGGATGCAAACCTCTATCACATATTGGTAGAAGGTAAATTTCTTATCATTTTTATATTTTAATGACTTAATACTAACAGTTGATGAGCAGTTGATCAACTCTTGTAAGGAGGACCTTGCAAGGGAATTTGAGATGAAGGACATTGGTCTCATGCACTACTTCCTTAGGCTAGAAGTAAGGAAAGGTGATGGGGAATTTCTTGTATCTCAAGACAACTATTCCAAAGAGATACTATAGATATTCCACATGGAGAGTTGTAATCTGTTGTGGTCACCAACAACCCCCCTCTTTGTTTGATATTAGCAATAAACACCAAGCAAAGGGGGACCCTTAACAAAAAATCCAAAAAATATTTTTATCAAATTTTTTGTATTTTAACTCCCTAAAGCTAGATCGCATCGCGAAGAGAGAATGAAGCATTTCCTATGCGCATAAATAAGCTGCGAAGAAGCGACGCGAAATTCATTGCATCGCATATATTGAAAGCGCTCTTAAATGAAAAATCGTAAGGAATCGCCGACGGCCGATATGCAACGTCGCATATCGCAACATCACATAAGCAGCACACAGTGATTGAATGAAAAATGCGATCTGCGATCTGCGATCTTACAATCTGCGATCTTGAGATCTGCAATGAATGAGACTATCAATTCCTGCGATGACACTTCTTGACATAGCAATCCTCGATACTGCGATGCAAATCGCAGAAACCACTCATCGCAAGATTTCCTCGACATAGTCTGTAAACCCAAAATTGAGTGCGCACCTTAAGGGGAATTAATGATTGTACGCCTGAGTATCCAAGAATGATTGTGTCACGTTTTTCGAAGATTCAAGTCATTATGAGTGTCATGATTATGCATTCATTAGAACTTAAAGCTTTCATGTCAATCTTTTCGTCATTTCTCTTTTCCTTTGTGTAAACTGTAAGGCAGCAACTAATATAAATCAATATGCAGGAAACATCTAAGGAAAAGGGGAAAGTGCCAATACTAGGAGAACAGAGAGGAGATGCCTTCGCAAATGGATGCCGCATGCAGCAGGACCGCGATTCCAGAGTATCACTCAACAGACACTAATGAAAATAGACTATCCAAGACTCAGGGTCAAAGGCGCACAAAAGCAGCATGTTTACAAAAGATCCTGAAGCTCAGACTGGGTAAAGCAAAAAGAAAAACGCTAAAGAGGGAGGACGCTCCAGAAAAGCCTGGAACAAAGAACGGAAACAATTTTCAATACAGAAGATTGTTCAAGCAACGAAATCCCTAACTCATTGAGTCATTCGCACGGCCGGAAACCAAAATAGCAACAACACAATCAGTTTGAAAGAAATCTGGGTTATACTAAGTATACACACAGCGAATACACCCAGCCAGAGGAAGATTTTCGAAAATATCTTCTAGTTTGTCAGAAAGAGGTGCCAGCTCTTGTTATTTATACTTTTATCGCTCGAACGAAAGGAAAAGACAACCAGCCGACTCTTTCCAGGCGAACGTTGCATTGCTTACAGCACTAAGGAGCAGATACAGAAACGGTTAGAAATTAGATTCAATTTTTAGAAATAAATTTGTTTTAGTAAAAGGGCGGTCATTTGAAGCCGTTTCCTAAATTTGTGTAATTAAGATTAATTAGTTAGTAGTATTTAACCCTTCTCATGGCATTTGGAGAAGGGTCCGGAAATTTGTCAAAAAACTTGTCCTCAGAACATGCACTTTTGCACCCACGGAGGGGGTTTTTGATGAATGGATGGATCGAGATTTATTTATGTTTGTATTTTAATGTCTGCTACTGATGTTGCACTTCTGTAATCTTGGTATATATTAGAACGAGTAGAGATAAATCGTTATTGCTTGAAGTTTGTGAGTGAAATCAGTCATAAATGGTACTTTTATCTCTTGACCAATTTCTACTTATATTCTTAGAGTGATATGCAGCTGAGTTGTTTATATGTTAGTGTATGAATGTGTGGGTTACCATTTGGCACTTCTGTACGGTGGAGTCATTTATTTGTGCTTGACATATGAATAACTTATTATGTGATATGTTGTTCACAACTGTTTTGCCTAACTTTTTATGCAGAATGGTTTACCTTAATTGATTTCTATTCTTATGATAGCTGAATGATCTTTATTACCAGTTATTGTTCGAAATATTTTTAGATCGCATAACAGAGTAAATCTACCCCGGGTTAGCGTAGATTAGATGTGTTGTTTTTGTTAGATTACAATAGCATAGATTCAGTTTAGAAGTTAGAATTAAATTAGCTTAAAATACTTCTAGATCAGCATCATCAAACTCTACACACACACACACCCCTCCCATTGGGAAACTGGTCCCATTATCCCCAGTCGGACCCGCTATACCAAACGGACAAGGAGTTGCCAACCAAGTTCCGGACCGGGTGGGTATCCCCCTTGTTGTTGACCCGATTTCCGAGCCCTCAACATATTTGGTGCTAGAACGAGGGCACGAACTATGAATGGCACCTAAATCAAAATCTAAATACCATTCTGAGAGTAAATCACCCTCATCAACTCCCCCGACTTCTCCAGTACGGTTACCCCCGGAGTCAGAAGTCGCTCGAGTATCCACCGCTGCTACATACCCTAATATATCAGACCAACTTATCATTGAACCCCCTGAAATTCAAACTTTGATTCGTAAACTCCAGGGATTCTCTATTTTTACTCAGAGGTCTGATAAATCTCAAAGCAGCGTGACTTCGCAGTACAATCCTGCTCATCCCCTGACCAGATTGAAGAGTGAAAAATTTGGCATCCAACCAAGTGAACTTCCTCTCCCCACTAGGAAAAGAGCAAGGAAAACACCACCAGAGTCTGACAGTGAGACTCTTTCATCTACTTCGTCCATTTCAACTCCCTCACCGCGAAGTCAACCACCCACATCTTCATCCCAAATCACTCATCCATCTTCCACAACCCTTCCTCTTCAATCATCAAAGATCATAATATCTTCATCTTCTCAGCATCAGGGACCATCCTCTGCACTTTCATTAACTAGCAGCTCAACGATGGCCCAGTCTCCATGGAACAATCCTGGGGCGGTTTTAATGCCTCCACCCCTGAGCCCAATACCGGCCCATCCTGAGAAATGGCTACCTAAATTCAATCCAGAAACAGGCATGCTAGCTGAAGAGCATATTAATAATTTCATGCTTTCTGTTAATCTCAATGGAGTTACCAACGAAGATGCTGTTGTCCGGCTTTTTCCCTATACAATGCAAGGAACAGCCGGGTCATGGTACTTTTCGTTACCTTCCGGGTCTATCACAAGTTGGGACATTTTTCAAAGTCAATTCCTTACCAAGTTCGGTGATGAAAGATCAACAACAACATTGATCAATGACCTATCCAATCTTAAAGTTGAGACTAGAGAACCCATTAAAGGTTTCAATTTAGGGTTCAATAAGATCCTCAACAAAATTCTCGCTGCTTCTCAACCCAGCGAGGAAGTAAGATGTGAATGGTATATCACGGCCTTACCATCAAACTTGGCTATCTTCGTAGATAGGGAAAACAAGACGACCTTAGTTGAAAACTTGACAGAGGCGTTAGCAGTAGAAAAGCGCGTAGTAACCCTAGAAAAGAGATCTGCAATAGAGGAACGCAAATCTAAGAAAATCTCTTTCAAAGAAGACACCAAGAAGAAACAAACGAAAGATCCTTTCGATATGGAAGGATTACAAAAAGTGTTAAAGGCCATCTCCAATGAGATGATTGACATAAGAAAACAAGTAGTAGAAACTTCTTCAAAAAAGCCCTACAGAGCTTTTAAAAGAAATCCTCCCATGGATGTGAAACCACCCAATGCTGTCTCAAACGTCGAATCTGAAGAAGAAGAAGAAGAAGAGAATACCACTGAAGGGCAAACCGATGATGAAGAAGTTGTGGAACTACAAGGAATGTGGGATTTCATCCTCCCACAAGAAGAAGATCAAGAAGCATTTCCGGTTAGCACACGAAGCAAAAATCAACTTGATCCTCCCCAAACTACCCCTAAACAGAAGGGCGCAAGCCCTGCAACAAAAGATAAGGTCGCAACAAAGAAAACAACCGCTAGAGCGACCCAATTTAGCCCAGTCCAATCAGATCAAACACCTCCATCAAGAACACTGATAGTGTCGGATGAAATGGAGTATAACATTATCGATGACATGAAAAATACTAGAGCTAATATCACTCTTTATGAGTTGAGAAAATTGAAACATCAACAGAAAATAATGATGAAAGAATTACATGCCGTGCCTACTACATCTTTACCTACAGCTGTAGCTTCCCACAACATGGGAAGACCTCCAACCAACACGATCAATAAGTTTGATCCAAATGACATCGCCTTGATTGGAGGAAGATCAAGATCTCATACTCCTCCTTTTCTTCTCACTTATGAAATTTTCAATAAAAACGTACACAATTGCTTGGTTGATTCTGGTGCTTCAACGAATATTTTACCCAGATCAATATGTGCCAAATTGAATGTTCAACCACAAAAATCCACAGTGCACATAGTTCAACTTGATCGATCTCAAGTCGAAGTGATTGGTGAACTTAATCAGGTGACCATAAGATTGTCGTCTAACCCGAAAGTATGCCAGGTTATCGACATTCTAGTAGCTGATATCCCTGAATTCTATGGTTTGATTCTTAGCAGGGATTGGTCCGAAAAACTCCACGGATATTTCTCAACCGACTGGTCGCTCATGTGGTTACCCTACAACGGTAAACTGAATCAAATAAAGGTTGAATGAGAGTTGCACCAAAAGTACATAGTGACGGAATTGGAAGGAGAGAATGAAGCAATAGCATACAACAGCAGTATCATAGGCAATTACTCGGTAGATTCTTTCCTCGGCAATTTCAATGCTCATATTTCACCTTACTTAGAAAATTCAGTTTTGTCCCAAGTTGAAAATTTTTCCCAAACTGATAATTCAAAGTGTTATTTTTTTAGATAACCCTGTAAATAAATCTTTGTTTTTGAAATTATATTTTGATGGCTCTAAATCTAACGAGGGAGCAGGAGCAGGATGCGTCCTGATTAGCCCAGACGGAAATAAGACCATGCTTACATGCAGACTTGAGTTCGATTGCACAAACAATATAGCGGAATACGAGGCCTTGGTGCAAGGCCTATACAAAGCAATCGGGTTGAACGTTAAGTATCTTCAAGTTTTTGGAGATTCTGAGATTGTCGTCAAACAAGTACGTAACACCATACATTGCCTATCAGGTCATTTGAAGCACTATCAATCTTTAGTACAAGATCTGACTGCACATTTCATAGCATTCAATATTTCGTCAATCCCAAGACTCCAAAATGCGAGCGAAGACCTGTTAGCTAACGTAGCCTCTAGACTTATTCCCTCCGAAGATTTTAGTCCACATAGATTCTCAACAGAATTAATCTTTAGACCATCCATCCCTGACAACATCACCAACTAGAGAGTATTCAACGACGATCCTGACATTGTAAATTTCCTCACTTCTGAAGGATCCTACTCAAATCAAATAATTGACGAAGACCATCATGATCACCAAATACAACAAAATAGCACTGATAATGCTATACCTAAATCTGTGGTTAAGTTAGAAGACTTATATGATTTAAAAAGTCGGTTTAAAAGGTCTGCCAATTCTAAACTCTACAGTTCGACTCTGAACTATGAATTAGTAAACCTAGGAACCGATGAGAAGCCACAAAACGTTAATCTAGGCCACGGCCTAGCCCCTGAAGAAAAATCAGCATATATCCGTCTTCTAAGACAATACAAAAACATTTTTTCCTGGAATTACGATGAGTTGAAGACATACGACACTTCTATCATTCAACACACTATCCCTATGATTGACAACGAAAAACCTATCCAGCAGAAGCTCAGAAAAATCCACCCCAACTTAGAAAATCAGATAAAGACTGAGCTAAATAAGTTGTTGAGAGCCAGAATAATTTTCCCCGTCAGACATTCCAAATGGGTATCCAATATGGTGCCCGTTAGAAAGAAAAACAGAGATATTAGGATCTGTATCGATTTCCGGAATCTCAACAAAGCCTGTCAAAAAGACAATTTTCCCCTCCCACCTATGGAGCATATATTACAGGCAGTAGCAGGCTCAGAATTAATGTCTTTTCTGGATGGATTTTCAGGATACAATCAAGTGCTGGTACATCCCGATGATCAATTAAAAACCACATTCCGAACCAAATGGGGCACATACGCATATCGAAAGATGCCATTTGGTCTGATCAATGCCGGTGCTACCTTTCAGAGAGCCATGGACATCGCGTTTAAAGGTATAGTCAATAAATCTGTAGTGATTTACCTGGATGATATAACAGTGTACTCCAAGAAGCGAAGTGACCATCTCAAAGACTTGAAACAAATCTTTCAAAGATGTTTAAGGTATGGGATTTCACTTAACCCAAAGAAATCTTTTTTCGCATTAAGTGAAGGGAAATTGCTAGGATTCATATTGTCAAAATCTGGTATTCACATTGAACTTGACAGAATCAAAGAAATTTCTGAAATATCCATGCCCCATAACAAAAAGGCCATGCAATCTTTCCTTGGTCAAATCAATTTTGTAAAAAGGTTTGTCCCGGATTTTTCACGTATTATTTCTCCTTTACAAAATATGATAAAAAAGAATTCAAATTTTAAATGGGGTCAAGATGAGCATGAAGCATTCAACTTGATCAAACAAGCTATCATCAACGCTCCATCTTTAGCGACCCCAAATTTTTCAAAATCTTTTATCTTATACACATTTGCCTCAGAGAAATCTTATGCCGCGATTTTAACTCAAGCAAATCAAGAGAAGGTGGAAGCTCCAATCACATTTTTTAGCTCGAACTTACAAGGTGCTGAACTCAATTATTCAGAGGTGGAGAAACAGGGATATGCTGTTTTCAAAGCAATCAAATATTTCAGACATTTCTTACTTAAAGCCCATACCAAAGTCATAGTACCGTTTCCAGCGGTAAGAAACCTTCTGATACAGAAGGATGTGGGCGAAAAGAGAGCAAATTGGATTACCGCCTTACAAGAATACGATCTTGAGATCAAGCCAGCAAACATCGTAAGAGGTCAAGGCTTCTGCAAGATGTTAGCTGGAGCATCGCAAATTCCTGAGAACTCATCTGAAGAGGTACATACATATGAGGTAAGCCTAAACGACGCAGAATCATTATATGCTGACACCATTTATTATCTTAAGAACGGGTATGCTCCATCACACCTGGACCACACCAAGAAAAGAGCTCTGAGATTGAAAGCTAAACAATACACGCTCATAAATGATGTTCTGCTTAAAAGGAATTACGATTCTGTACTTCTTAGGTGTCTTGAGAAAACTGAAGCCAAAAAGGTTTTGCAGGAACTCCACAATGGACCAGCAGGTGGACACTATGCTGGAGAAGCTACTGCACATAAAATCTTACGTGGAGGATATTATTGGCCCACGCTGTTCAAAGACTCATACAATTACGTAAGGAAATGCCAAATCTGCCAGACTGCTGCAGGGAAACAAAAGAAATCGTCCATGCCACTACAGCCGGTTAACATCGAGCAACCATTCAGCCAATGGGGCTTGGACATATTAGGTGAGATCGTTGCTCACTCTTCTAAGCAGCATAGGTATATCCTCACGGCAACCGATTATTTTACTAAATGGGTAGAAGCAGTTCCTCTCAAGACAGCTAATTCTGAAAACATTATTGAATTCATAGATCAATTTATCATCACTAGGTTTGGATTGCCAATGGCCTTAATGTTTGATAATGCATCATATTTTTCTGGAAATACAATGACTGAGTTTGCACTTAAAAGAGGGTTGAAACTGAAGTATTCTGCCAACTACTATCCGCAAGGTAATGGGTTGGCTGAATCAACAAACAAAAACCTAATCAGGATTATTAAAAGAATAGTCGACCAAAACCAAAAGAATTGGCACAAAGCGCTGGTGAATGCTTTATGGGCAGATAGAATTACGAAGAAAGCTTCAATCGCCACTTCTCCCTTTAATTTAGTTTATGGGAAAGATGTGGTTCTTCCAACTCACTTAGTCATTCCCTCTTTCTCTTTAGTACAATACATCGATGAAGTATCTACTTCCTCCTTACAATTGAGACAAATGGAAATAATCAAACTAGAAGAACGACGAGAACGAGCTAAGAAAACCCATGCTCACCACCAAGCACTAATAAAATCCTCTTTTGACTCAAGCATAATTACCAGAAAAAGCTTTCAGATGGGAGATTTAGTTTTAAAATGGGATAAGGCTCATGAAGAAAAGGGCAAACATATGAAATTTCAAAAGATGTGGCTTGGTCCTTTTCAGATTGTAGAAGTCATAGGCCCATCGACGTTTGTGTTGCAGGATTTGGCAGGTAGAAGAGATTCTTTGCCTATGAATGGACAGATTCTTAAAATGTATTTTCCATCGAAGATCATTCTTCTATTTTTGTAGGATAGTTTTAGTTTTTATTTGTTTTTCTCTTTCTTATAAATAAAACTGGTTGTAAATGATCATCAAAAAGGATTCATGAAAGAGCACACCAATTCTCTATCAGATTTTGATTTCGCTTGTACAAGTAGCAAAACTTTTCAAAAAATCTGATTTTTATTATTGACAAATAGAGTTAACTTTAGCCTAAATATGATGTTAGTTTCAACCTCAAAAAACTTTGAGGAAAGCAACCTTTGGTAAAAAATTGTTTTATGTCAGCACAATGAAAGGTATCATCAATAATAAAATAAATATTCTCTGTAAAGCTGCTGTTTTCAAACTCTATTATTGTCGTCCAGAGCTTTCTTAAGGAAAAACAATGACTTCCTCCCTACTAAAGGAAATCGTAGCATTCAGAGAAACAATCCGAGAAAACACTATATCTCAAAGAATAAGAGGTCTCATCACGAGCCGACTTATCATGATCACAGATATTATAATTTGCTGACTTTGCCAATACTGTCTATCAAAACAGGGCAACGACTCAAGATTGTTGCAATCAAAAGACAATGGGTCTCATCACGAGCCAGCTTGTTCAGCAAAAGTGTAAATCAAGTGAATGACTGTGTCATAATTTGGCCACCAAACCAAGACATTGTTCTTTAGAGAATAAAAAAGGAAAAAGTGTCAAAAAGGATTTTTCTCTGAAATGTTGTAAATAACCTCAAGCAGGAAAAAGGATCATTGCTGGATAACATGGTAACCCTGTCGAGGCTATGGACGCTTGCGGGCAGCAGAGGCTCTACCTACGAAAAATGAGCATATTTTAAAAAAACTAGTACGCAGAGAAGACCTTATTTTATCTTTAAAAAGACCGAGTAATGTCTGGTATGAATGCAAGAACTAAGCCTGAGGAAGCAGACAATTGGAATATGAAAAGTTTGAGACAAAGTATCATTGACAGGATAAGGATTAATGTACTCTATCTATCCATAACAAAATTTAGGCATATGAAAATTTTTCTGTTTCGGAAGTGGAAATTCAATAGAAAAGCGGAGATAACTGGTTCTTCGCAGTGAATCGCCATTGTTGTGGTCACCAACAACCCCCCTCTTTGTTTGATATTAGCAATAAACACCAAGAAAAGGGGGACCCTTAACAAAAAATCCAAAAAATATTTTTATCAAAATTTTTGTATTTTAACTCCCTAAAGCTAGATCGCATCGCGAAGAGAGAGTGAAGCATTTCCTATGCGTGTAAATAAGCTGCGAAGAAGCGACGCGAAATTAATCGCATCGCATATATTGAAAGCGCTCTTAAATGAAAAATTGTAAGGAATCGCCGACGGCCGATATGCGACGTCGCATATCGCAACATCGCATAAGTAGCACACAATGATTGAATGAAAAATGCGATCTGCGATCTTACAATCTGCGATCTACGATGAATGAGACTATCAATTCCTGCGATGAAACTTCTTGACATAGCAATCCTCGATACTGCGATGCAAATCACAGAAACCACTCATCGCAAGATTTCCTCGACATAGTCTGTAAACCCAAAATTGAGCGCGCACCTTAAGGGGAATTAATGATTGTACGCCTGAGTATCCAAGAATGATTGTGTCACGTTTTTCGAAGAGTCAAGTCATTATGAGTGTCATGATTATGCATTCATTAGAACTTAAAGCTTTCATGTCAATCATTTCGTCATTTCTCTTTTCCTTTGCGTAAACTGTAAGGCAGCAACTAATATAAATCAATATGCAGGAAACATCTAAGGAAAAGGGGAAAGCGCCAATACTAGGAGAACAGAGAGGAGATGCCTTCGCAAATGGATGCTGCATGCAGCAGGACCACGGATTCCAGAGTATCACTCAACAGACACTAATGAAAATAGACTATCCAAGACTCAGAGTCAAAGGCGCACAAAAGCAGCATGTTTACAAAAGATCCTGAAGCTCAGACTGGGTAAAGCAAAAAGAAAAACGCTAAAGAGGGAGGACGCTCCAGAAAAGCCTGGAACAAAGAACGGAAGAAATTTTCAATACAGAAGATTGTTCAGGCAACGAAATCCCTAACTCATTGAGTCATTCGCATGGCCAGAAACCGAAATAGCAACAGCACAATCAGTTTGAAAGAAATCTGGGTTATACTAAGTATACACACAGCGAATACACCCAGCCAGAGGAAGATTTTCGAAAATATCTTCTAGTTTGTCAGAAAGAGGTGCCAGATCTTGTTATTTCTACTTTTATCGCTCGAACGAAAGGAAAAGACAACCAGCCGACTCTTTCCAGGCGAACATTGCATTGCTTACAACACTAAGGAGCAGATACAGAAACGGTTAGAAATTAGATTCAATTTTTAGAAATAAATTTGTTTTAGTAAAAGGGCGGTCATTTGAAGCCATTTCCTAAATTTGTGTAATTAAGATTAATTAGTTAGTAGTATTTAACCCTTCTCATGGCATTTGGAGAAGGGTCCGGAAATTTGTCAAAAAACTTGTCCTCAGAACATGCACTTTTGCACCCTCGGAGGGGGTTTTTGATGAATGGATGGATCGAGATTTATTTATGTTTGTATTTTAATGTCTGCTACTGATGTTGCACTTCTGTACTCTTAGTAGATATTAGAAAAAGTAGAGATAAATCGTTATTGCTTGAAGTTTGTGAGTGAAATCAGTCATAAATGGTACTTTTATCTCTTGACCAATTTCTGCTTATATTCTTAGAGTGATATGCAGCTGAGTTGTTTATATGTTAGTGTATGAATGTGTGGGTTACCATCTGGCACTTCTGTACGGTGGAGTCATTTATTTGTGCTTGACATATGAATAACTTATTATGCGATATGTTGTTCACAACTGTTTTGCCTAACTTTTTATGCAGAATGGTTTACCTTAATTGATTTCTATTCTTATGATAGCTGAATGATCTTTATTACCAGTTATTGTTCGAAATCTTTTTAGATCGCATAACAGAGGAAATCTTCCCCAGGTTAGCGTAGATTAGATGTGTTGTTTTTGTTAGATTACAATAGCATAGAGTGAGTTTAGAAGTTAGAATTAAATTAGCTTAAAATACTTCTAGATCAGCATCATCAAACTCTACACACACACACACCCCTCACATTGGGAAATTGGTCCCATTATCCCCAGTCGGACCCGTTATACCAAACGGACAAGGAGCTGCCAACCAAGTTCCGGACCGGGTGGGTATCCCCCTTGTTGTTGATCCGATTTCCGGGCCCTCAACATAATTCCATGGAGACACCTCTAGCGATCAATTGGAGGAAGTAGAATGCCACTTCTGGTGAAGAGGTGGATGCTACCATTTACTGGAAGTTAGTGGGTTCACTGATGTATCTTGTGAACACATGACCATATATGTGCTATTAAATCAACCAACTGAGTTAAGATATGGTTAGGCCAACCAAATTGTATTGGAAGGTAGCTAAGCATATTTTATGGTACCTCAGAGGCACTACCCAATATGGATTATGGTATAAATGAATAGAGGGAGTGAAACTATGTGGCTTCACAAATGAAAATTGTGTAGGGATTCCATCCGACTGAAAGAGTACATAAGGTGAAATTTTCAGTGTTGGGTCCACATCAGTTTCCTAGTACAACAGGAAGCAGATATCTGTGGCACTCAACTTGGCAGAAGAAGAATACATGGCTGCAAGTCAAGTAACATGTGAGGCGATCTAGACGAGAAAGATACTTGTGAGACTATTTGGTAAAATGATGGATCCAACTATGATCTATTTTGATAATAATAATTTCATTAATATCTCTAAGAATAGGGTATTTCACGATCGATCCAAGCATATAGATATATGGTATCATCATTTATGGGACTGTGTGCAAAGATGGATAATGTTGCTACAATACATTTTGACAGAGGAACAAGATGTTAACATCCTGACAAAGGCTTTGTCAAGAGGGAAGTTTGAATTCCACATGTGTAGGATAGAGGTTGTTGATAATCCCTTTATTGCTAAGAGGGACTATTGAAAAGTGTATCAAGAAAATCTTAATTTGACTTTGCCTTGGTCAAATTGAGAAAAATTGAATTTCCATATTAGCAGACAACTTGGAGGTAGTTAACTTGTGTGACATGTCTCTTGTCACTTAGTTAGCTCAGTAAATTTGAGTTAGAGAGCTTGGAGTTTAGTTAAGCATGTGTGATTCCTAAATTTTAGTAATCCAATTCAGTTATATCCAGTTGTATTCAATTAAACTAGTTCTAACTGTTGATAGAACTAATGGAAGGTCAATTATCTAGTGGGATAGTAGTCTAACTCAGTGATCATCTAGTTAATTGATCAATCAACATACAATAGCTAGTGCATGTAAGGAATTCTAGTTCCTCGGTTGTGCTGGACATTCCATGGTAGTGTAACAAGAAGTTGTAAACTAGTTTGAGTTTACATGTGTTGCATTTAGTCAGATGATCAAACCTTGGGAATTGCACAATCAATTTAAGGAAAATTCCAAAACTGTAAGGGCTAAATCTTAAGGATTTTCACAAGGAAATACAGGCTCAAGCAGAGGTAGAAATTGACTCTATCCGAGTTGAATATTCTCATTAAGCAAAGAGAAAGGTTATTCACTTATAGGTTGTGCTCAGTGCGGATAAGTAATTGTAATACATTCTATATTATTATTATTAATTCAAAGAGGCTTGAGGGTGTTTTCCAAGTTTGGTTGCCCTAGAAAAGTATTGTGCATGTGTGTTTCTTCTTATTTCATGTTTATGAATGTTGTTCTAAATTGGGAATTAATTTTCACAGAGTAGTAGAGTATAATTTTGTCTCTTCATTTAGATTAAAATTTCTTAAGAAGTTTCAATTCTATCACAAATTTTCTACATAGAGATGGAGTATAAATAACCTTCATACATTCAGATATGCGATGGGATCATCCCTTTGCATTTATTCTGAAGTTTCCATACTATCACATCGACAAAACTCATCTGAGCTTTACATATAATGATGATAAATGAGCCACTGGCCCAAGTGACTTAGGTTTTCAAATTGTGATGTGCCTTAGACTTACAAATACCACAAAAGATCCAAAATTTGAATTAAACAATTTCCAAACCTAAAATTCATCAAAATTTAAATTTTAACTCACATAAAAATATGAAGTAGGAATTTCAACATTTTTCTTACACAGGGAGCTCGGTCTCAAATGAATTTGATTGCTAGACTTGGGTTTCAAGGATCAAGAAGCTTGGATCATGTATTCACAAAGATCATACATAGTGCCTTACAACAAATTAATATATCAAGTAGCTCACAGAGATATATGTAACACAATTAAAAAAAATAAAAATAAATGGTGTCAAAAGGAATTTGTTCCCAGAGTCAAATCACATTACATGGGTACAAACTACCTGAGGAAACGTTGGCCCTCTCTAGATGCTACATAAGCTTGTATACTTCCTACAATCACTTTTGATTTGGATCATAGCACATGGATCGAATCAAACCTTCAAAGGAGTTTGGTCAATCCATAGAAAAAATACCTTAGAGATCAACTGGAAGTGAAGCCTTTTTCCAAGTACTCATCGAACCTTGCCATGAGACCACGTTAATTTTCTTCACCTAGTAAGTACTTCAATGATCAAATACACATTATTTTCACATAACATTAAATTTAGTATCATTTAGGCAGCTATATGGAAGAAAAATATCAACTAATAAACATGAAATAGCAATAAATTAACCATGAAACAAAGAAATGAAGTAATCATGAAACAAAGAGACAAGAGACACAAAAATTAGGCACACAGCTAGGGAAAAAACCATAAGAGAACCCAGTAAAATTATTCCTTATGAGAGAGGGAAGGTTTTCAAATTCATATATGCATCATAAATAAAAATACAAGAATAATAACCAAACTAGTAACCAGAATCATGATGCAGTGCCATGTCAAAATACAAGTCCCTGAAATTTCGATCCTCCCTAGAATTTCGGTCTCCTCTTGAAAATTCGGCCTAGTCCTAAAATTTTGGCTCTCATTTAATTATGTTGGATCATAGATATATAAGACCAAATTGATATGTGAAAATGAGGATAAATTATATCCTTTATATATATCCTTTAAGTGGGGTTCAAATTGGTGCCTCTTAGGAGCCCAACTGACTTAATATTTTTGGAGTCAAATTTAAAAATTCAATTTTCCATTTCTTTTTCAAGATGAAAATACTGACCATGGCTACCATATATTTCAACAACCTACTTACAGAGAAGTTGATTTCTTTATTTAATTTGTACCTAGAGCATCCCCAACATCCAAAGTACCATACCAAACCAGTATGCCTAAGTTGGTTGAGTTAAAATTACAGCTGAAAGACATGCTTGATAAAGGTTACATGCGGCCAAGTGTGTCA